>CM031958.1:19336462-19423643 GCA_018749465.1 Paracanthobrama guichenoti | reverse complement strand
TAGGATTGTTTTCTGCATAAAAGAGTACCCATTGTGTTTATTTAAAAAAGTAACATAGTTGTTTCTGTTCTCTTTCTCTCTTCCCATGTTTTGATCAGGTGGGAGTAATGACGCTTGACAGGTCGAGAGTTGAGTTCAACAGTAAAGGCCAGAGAGGACCAATTACACCCTCCATATCCTGGAGAAGCACAGGAGAGGCCACAAAAGGAGTTAAAGCACATACATACACATTTATTTAGATATCTAATTGGTGGCATTCCTATACTTCTATTGATTGTATATACAGTAACCTAATCCTTAAAAATTGAATAGTGCTACCATCTTTGTTTTGATTGCTTCATTTCTCCACCATCTCTGTGTTAGATTGGCATCTGGTACTCTAATAACACTCTGCTGATGAACTCCACCAGTCTGGACATCACGTCTCTGAGACTCTACAGCTAACAAGGCCTCATCATCACCACCATACTGGTGAGGATCAACTACACTACAGCAGCCCAAATAGCCCATATGTTCACACAAAGTTTACCACATCTACATCAGTAATTCCTGTCTGAACTCTATAATATATATAGGCTTTCCTGCAGCTCAAACAATAAGGCGTGGGCGCTAGCAGCATCAGAGGTCATGGGTTTGATTCCCAGGAAAGCAGAACTGACAAAATGTAAAAATGTGTACAGCCAGATGCAATGTAAGTCGTTTTTTTGGATAAAAGCGATCTGCCAAATGCATAAATGTAAATGTAATGTAAATAATACCCTGTCCACTTAAACATTTAATAAATTATTTACAGTAATGCCAATCATGATAGAAAGAACAAGTAGAGAATTCACAGTTAGCTTACATGATCGCTTTATTTGAACAAAATTAGTCAAAATTCATTTCTTCCATTCATTAAAAACTGGCTTTAGTTAGTAGTTTGTTAAAGGGATATTATAAATTAAATGACAGAATATAAAGTGAAAAACATATATACAGAGGAAAATCCTTTATATTGATTAAAAAAAAACAGTTAGAACTGAAACAAACAACATCTCCTCAATCCAAAGTAGTGAAATTATTTAAAATTCACTGCTGTTTTCTTTGAAATTTTAAATAAATTTACAATTTTGAGTGTAATATTTGATATAATACAGCAAGATGAAAGTTGTGGGGTCATGATATTGTACTGCATACAGGAATGTGTGTGTTTGTGTGTGCAGGAGAACCCATACGTGATGAGAAAGGTGAATTACCAAGAGTTTGAGGGGAACGAGCAGTATGAGGGTTTTTGTGTGGACATGTTGAGAGAGCTGGCTGATACCCTCAAGTTCACCTTCCGCATCAAATTGGTGGACGGCGGCCTGTATGGGGCACCTGAACCCAACGGCTCGTGGACGGGCATGGTGGAGAGCTGATCAACAGGGTATGTAGTCAAACTCATAAACTCTCTCCTGGATTATGGAAATCACTGCAGGTTGCATTCGATTCAATTTTATGTAATTTCCCTTGTTGTGTCTAGACTTTTCTAAGAATTCTGTTCTGCTTCTACAATGTTTAATTGCTCTCTGATTATCTCTTTGAATGAAAGCTGATTTGGCTGTGGCTACTTTTACCATCACATCTGAGAGAGAGAAGGTCGGTGACTTCTCAAAACCCTTTATGACCCTACGGCATCAGTATTCTCTACAAGTCCTGTAGTAAGACACACACACACACACACACACACACACACACACACACACACACACACACACACACACACACACACACACACACACACCAGTTCTGAACATCACTTTAAGTTCGTCAGCGCAACTAAAAATACATACGTATTCTTTGTGAATTACCTCTAAATTTCCCATTAATTGCTTGATTAATTTTGAATAATGAATTGTCATATAAAGTCATTAAATTACTTAATAAATTTTCATTAAAAAAATTAAACTCATGAGGAAATATTGGCTAGTTTCAGGTTTTAACATCCTTAGAGAGACCAATTGTTTTATAAGCAACCATGACACACTCACTCAAACGAAAAATGGTTAGTGTAATATTGGCTATACTAACACACTTAGTAAACACTAAACAGCGGAATAAAAATTACACATTTTAGTGACTCTGGTGTGCTGATTTGATCCAATAGTGCCATCTTGTGACTGGAGTAAAAACTTATGTAAATACATTTGAATGAACAGAGGGATGAGATGATACACATTGGTGCAAATGGCATGGTATTTGAAATTCGGTTGTGAAAATTCTCTGCTAGTCATCTCCTGAATGATAACAGCCAATATATAATATAGTGTATAATCTGGATAACTAAGAATTAATAGATAGATAGATAGATAGATAGATATAGATGGTAGATTGAATTGATCAGATAGATAGATGAATAGATGTGTCTAAATATACCTAAACATACGGTCTAATACAATTTACTATATTTATGTAATTAGTAGATTTCAGATGTTCATTATGTACACTAATCCCTTTTTGAAAATTCTATTTTATACTTTCCTTCATTCAGTTGCAGCTCAATTATCTCACTTTCTCTTCCACACTGTCTCTCTCTCAGGGCAGGAAGCCAGGATTATTTCTCCTTCCTGGATCCCTTCTCACCGGCAGTTTTGACTCTTTATGCTGCTGGGCGTACCTCAAGCATGCTCAGCTATTATTGCTTTTTCTTTCTGCTAGATGCTGAAACAAATCAACACCAACATACTCAAAAACTGCTAAAAATTAATCAGAAGTGTTGCATCTACCGTTTTTCCAGTAGAAACATATCTATGCGTCTTTAAAACTATTTGAGAAGTCAAACTGCATAAGATAATAATGCTTTTACTTGAGAGAGTTAATTCAAATATTTAATCAAGTTTAGTTTTCTTATCCCATTGCAAAATCACGTTTTCTTGCTATAAGCAGTAATCTGAAGCAAATGTATTGATTTATTTATTTTTGTGTAATTTTATAGAATAGTGAAGAAATAAATATTTAATGCTCCATGCAAAATTCCTCTCTCTCTCTGCCAGCTACTTGTGTCCGGGTTGAGTCCGTATGGATAGGTATGCTCCTCACCCCGTGTCTGCATTGAGCGCTGAAGTCTGCTGGAGAAAAATCAGTACACACACTCAGGAAACAGCCTGTGAGTTTCCTGTCAAAAGGGCTTCATGCATGGGGGTCAGAAATCATGCCCCGAGCCTGTCACACGCGCTGCGTTAGTGGTCACCTGGTGAGATTTGAGCGTATGCTGGGGTCACCATGTGTTGATGGTCATTTAGCAAGTCAATGAGACACACATTACACAGCACCTTCCTGGGCATTTTACACTCTACTTCCATCATTTATGTCCTCTCTCTCTCTCTCTCTCTTTCAGGTGGACATTCGCGCTTATAATAATCTCCTCATACACAGCGAATCTGGCTGCTTTTCACAACCAGTTCAGAGAGAGAATGGAAGTACCAGTGAATCACCACGATGACCTGGCGGTCAAGCTTCAATATCGATGCGGCACCATTCATGGAGAAGCACCATGACCTTTTATAGGTACAAAATCATATTATATACTAATATGCAAGATTTATACACACATGTATATGCACAGAAAAGTAGACCACACATGCTAAGCTTGCACATGTAAATGTTCATATATGAAACATCTGCCTGGCAGATTTAGTGAATGAAGCCAATTGTGTATGTTTTGTGGCCATAATTAATAGCAGGAACTTTTCCATATATACAGTACACTTTGGTGTTTCAAACCCGTTAACCTTCATAAAATGTTGATTATCAACCTCAGGAGGTCAAGCTTCACTATATAATCTGAAGATGTTTCTATTCATTTTCTATTTTACACTCCTGTTACCAACATATAGAACATATTTACTAGGGGTGTAATGATACCCCACCATGCCGCAGTTCGGTTCACATCAGAGTTTTGCAGACCCACGGTTTGATTGATTTGCTGTGGGGCAGTGTTCCATGGCAGAACTGTAATAATAACCAGTTACCATGGCGAATACACAATACCAACATGTAAATAATATTATTAAAAATAATATTTAGTAAAAATATTTATGTACTAATTACTATTTAATGAAATATCAAGGAAGAAAAAATAATACCCATTTTGTGGCATAAGGTGAAGTGAGGCAGGCGGGGGCAGCAGGGGAAAAGGGACACGTTCAGTTGACATGAGAAATATCGCAGTTCAAACCGTGGATAATTGTATCGCTTGATTTCCAGTTGGATTTTAATATCGTTTGCACCCCTAATATTTACAGTTGAAAGGAAACAGATTATAGAAAAAAAAATGCATGGTGGGGATTTGATTCAACGGTTGATTGGATGGAGAGCAGAATATGATTACTTGCTTTGAAAGAAATGGCCGTAGTTTAAAAAAGAAAGAAGTCTGTCGTTTCACTGGAAGATCATGTTAAGCCATTTGATTCAAAACTAATAAAAAAATATATCATTGGTGTGCAGTGGGTGTTTGAAATGAGGAGGCAGTTTTTTTATTTTTATAAATCAGTTATGCCAATGATGTCACATTCTCCTGGTTAAATAAAAATTACATAAAAGCAAAACCAAATAAAATTATTTTGCATTTTACATTTAATTTTAATGTTCTATTTATTAAAACCAAGTATAAATCTCATCAAGTTAGTGTTTTATGCATTTTTACATTTTATTCCAAAATAATAACTAAAAGCATTAACAATTTAAAGAATATATATTATTTGTGAACTAATGTTCAGCTTTTTAATAGTGAACTTATTTTCATCAGTCATCGATTCAGTAAACACTGGTCAAAGACAAAAAAATGTACCTTTAATTTCCCCAACTGAAAACCTACAGTCATCGTGTGTTCAGGCCATTTCAAGTTTGATTTTGGCCCTGTGAGCGCATAAAGTGAATCTGAGTTGTTTACTTGCTTTTTAATTAGTCATTTTATTAATGCCATAATTTTGTTCATTCAGACTTTTTTGTGAATGTGCACTGCTTGAAACAAGCGGGATTTATCACACAGACCAATCATATCCAATCATAGCTCAATGGAGGCATTGTCTCCTCTCAGAGTCACTTTCAGTCTTAATTACTCCCCACAAACCCACCACCTGCGCTTTGAGGGTCTGCTAAAGGCCGGACTTGTTTGTTCCAGCACATCCCACAGATGTGGACAGAAGGGGAGTCAACATGGGCACCAGACTGGTCTGTGGCTATCGGCCCCATTCATAAACAAACTGCAATGCACTGTTTATTCTGACACCTTTATATCAGAACCAGCATTAACTTCTTGAGCAATTTTGAGCTCACGACATGACATATATACATTTGATCGGTTCACATTTGCCCAGCCTTCACTCCCCCACGTGCATCAATAAGCCTTGGCCGCCCATGACCCTGTCGCGGTTCACCACTGTTCCTTCCTTGGACCACTTTTGATAGATACTGACCACTGCAGACTGGGAACACCCACAAGAGATGCAGTTTTGGAGATGCTCTGACCCAGTCGTCTAGATATCACAATTTAGACCTTGTCAAACTCACTCAAATCCTTGCACTTGCCCATTTTTTTCCTGCTTCTAACACACATCAACTTTGAGGACAAAATGTTCATTTGCTGCCCCTAATATATCCACCCACTAACAGGTGCCGTCCGTGTCTAAGAGATAATCAGCGTTATTCCTTGCCTCCTTGGAGGAAACTCCGCTGGAATTTATGCATGGATGAATCGTGAAACAAGATCAATACCAAGCATTTAGAAAATAGATAGGGGTGGATTTTAATTTCATGTTGACTTTAAAACATCTTTATTGATGTAATTTAAAAATAAAATTAGCGATATTTATGAAATAAAAAATAAATGAAACTTTACTAGACCACAAGGTTGCAAAATTGGCTTAAATTAAGCCATCTCCAGTTTGGGACCAAACACTTTATAGCTATTGATAACTTGTAATTGCCATAAATTAAATAAGGCTGGAGGTCTTCTCTAATTTTCTTACAGCAGCATATTTCCTTATTATGCATGTTATTTTAACTAAGTTGAATAAATCCTCATATTTGCTCACGCCCAGCAGTAGCAGCGTAGCAGATCTAAGTCCACCAAAATCACGCATATGTACATTCCATGCCCCATGCAAATAAATGCTGGTTAGAAATCACTCCCAGAGTTGTCATGACTGAACTACAATAGAATTGAATTATAAATTCAAAAGATTTTGTTTGGGATACAGACATATGCGTTTAAATTTATCTAAATTATCTAATAGGTTTCACAGCAAAAAGCTTGAGAGATTTGTGCCTCTATTGGTTTATGCATCTCCTTTCACTGAACATCTGTTGAAAAGGAAAAAAAAAATATGTTTAAGTATTTTCAGGCTCAATTTTGTACCATATTCATGGAAAGTGCCAGCAGGCATATTTGCATATGCATATGGATGGGTTTTGTGTCTCTCGTTTATTTTTTCTTGTTGGTTTTTCGTGTAGATTACCCTTGGCTTACTGACTGTGTATTTTCTTATCAGGTTTTGTTTGCTCTAGTGTTTCTACCATTTCTGTGTGTGTGTGTGTGTGTGTGTGTGTCTGTTTTCTTTCTGTTTATTATTGTGCATGTCAAATAGAGTTTAAATGTTTATTTATGATGTATACACTGATGATGCATCCTCTCCTCCCTCTCTCAGAACTCCACGTTATCAAACATATCCAGCGGATGTGGAACTACATGTATTCAAAGCAACCCAGTGTGTTTGTGAAGAGCACAGAGGAGGGAATCGTGCTGGTCGTGAACTCTAAATATACCTTCCTCCTTGAGAGCACCATGAATGAGTACCACCATGGCCTCAACTGCAACCTCACCCAGATCGGAGGCCTGCTGGACACCAAGGGTTATAGCATCGGCATGCCTCTGGGTAAGAGAAAGAAATAATTACCACAGAACAATATGCAAGTTCATCCCTCAATTAGTAAAAACTAAATATAAAAGTACACAATTACAATGGAAGCCTCACAGGCAATGTAACAGCAATGTGAATCATGTAGTTTTAAAACAATTACACTTAATTATGTTACCAACATTGCAAAGTTATATGTATTTGACAAAAAATAAGACCTCACTTTCACTTTACATACATGAAAAGTGCATCTGGAAGAAAATATTCACAAGCGCTTCACTTTTTTCCACATTTGTTATTTACAGTCTTATTCAAAATGGATTAAATTAATTATTTTTTCCTCAATTCTACAAACAATAACCCATAATGACAATGTGAAAAAGTTTGTTTGAAATCTTTTGCAAAAAAAAAAAAAAAGTATTCACAGCCTTTCCTCAATACTTTGAAGCACCTTTGGCACCAATTACAGCCTCAAGTCTTTTTGAGTATGATGCCTACGCTTGGCATACTTTTTTTGAGCAGTTTCTGCCATTCTCTTCAGGACCTCTCAAACTCCATCAGGTTGGATGGGATGCGTTGGCACAGCCATTTCGGATCTCTCCAGAGATGTTCAATCAGGTTCAAGTCTGGGCTCTGGCTGGGCCACTCAAGGACATTCATGGAGTGTTGTCCGTAGCCTCCTTTGTTATCTTGGCTGTGTGCTTAGGATTGCGTTTTGTCCTGTTGGAAGATGAACCTTTGCCCACTCTGAGGTCAGGAGCACTCTGGGCATGTATGTTTTCATCAAGGATGTCTCTGTACATTGCTGCATTCATCTTTCCCTGGATCCTGACTAGTCTCACAGTTTCACTGCCACTGAAAAACATCCCACAGCATGATGCTGCCACCACCATGCTTCACTGTAGGGATGGCATTGGCTTTCATGTACCTTGTGCTGAGGAGTGGCCACTCTACCATATAGGCCTGATTGGTGAAATTGCTGCAGAGATGATTGTTCTTCTGGAAGGTTCCTCTCTTTCCACAGAGAAGCGATGGAGCTCTGTCAGGTGACCATCTGGTTCTTAGTCACCTCCCTGACTAAGGCCCTTCTCCCCCTATCACACTCTGTTTGAAGCCGGACTGACCCAGCTCTAGAAAGAGTCTGGTGGTTCCAAACACGCTTCCATTCACGGATAGCCAGGAGGCCACTGTACTCATTGGGACCTTCAATACTGCAGAATTTTTTTCTGTACCCTTCCCCAGATCTGTGCCTCCGATACAATCCTATCTCTGAGGTCTGCAGACAATTCCGCTTGGACTCATGGCTTGGTTTGTGCTCTGACATGCACTGTTAACTGTGGTACCTTATATAGACAGGTGTGTGCCTTTCCAAATCATGTCCAATCAATTGAATTTACCACAGGTGGACTTCAATCAAGTTGTAGAAATATCTCAAGGATGATCAGTGAAAACAGGATGCACCTGAGCTCAATTTTGAGTGTCATGACAAAGGCTGTTACATGTACATATGTTGTCTTTTTAATAGATTTGCAAAGATTTCAAACAAACTTCCTTCACATTGTCATTATAGGGTATTGTTTGTAGAGATTGAGAAAAAATATATTAATTTAATCCATTTTGGAATAAGGCTGTAACATAAAATCTGGAAAAAAAATTAAGTGCTGTGAATACTTTCTGGGATGCACTGCTTATGTCAAATATCCATCTACATATTAACATATTAGAAGAGGCTTTCTTTTCCTCTTTCTTACACATTACATTAGAAGTCAAAATCCACATGTGAGACCACATAAAAAAAATGATGTATGCAATGATGAAGAAATATTTAAGATTCTGCACTATGTCTAGCTCACTAATAAATTAAGCGAATGTGTGACATTAATCATTTAAACTCATTTGACTATCATCAGACAGGCTTGTTTTCGATATGTCACCAACTCATTGGCACTTCCTCATGCTGGATCACAAAACCGCGCACATCTGCATTATTCCAATCTCTCAGGTTCTCCTTTCAGAGATGAGCTTTCAGTTTGTAGCAGTACTGCAGCTGCAGGAGAATAACAGGTTGGAGATCCTGAAGAGAAGATGGTGGGAGGGAGGGCAGTGTCCCAAAGAGGAAGACCACACGCCCAAGGGCACTAGAACCCTCTCCTGCACCTCAACACAGTGTTTCCTCCATGTCTCTTCCTGCTGGAAATATCCATTTTGGAACCGGTGGCTGTGTTCAGAACATATGGTTGATAGTTGGTCAAAAGCTACATTATTTGCAAAAAACAGCTAGTAGTTCAAAAAACCAGCTGGGAATAGTTTGTTTTTAGGCCAGATGACAAAGAAACATTCTATCAACTTGAACCAGCTCACATAATCAGCTAGAAGCCAGCTATCATCTTCCAAAACACACACACACACTGTAGCGTCACAGGCAAGCAGTTTTGTGTTTGTTTAAAAATCGCGTGATAGAGCAGGTATAGACAATCATTTTCTTCCATATTGTGATGTATATCGGTGAAAGTGAAACCGGTTATTGAAAAGAAAAAAATGTAGGACAGGGACTTGATTGGTGATTAGATTGAGGCCAGATCTGAATGTGTGCTTAAAATCGACTGTAAGAAAGGGGCGGGGTTTAAGCAGACTAAATGATTGGAGAAGTCTGGCATGTCACTAGAGAGAGGTCTGTCATTTTCAAAATATCATATTTTAATTTAAAAAAATGATGTGGTAAAACCAAAATGTTAACAAATTAAATGCTCAGATGTATGCGTTCACTATAAGATCAATAACATGCATTTCAAAAAATAGGGTTAATTTCACTTTGTGCCAACTTTAAGAATGTATATTTAACATTTCTCTGTCTGTGATTAGGAATTATTACCAGATACAGGTGTTGTTTAAAGTGTTTAACTCAATATTTACCAGAGTCTTAGGATGAGAACATTGGCGAGGTATATTTGTGAATTGTTAATCTGTAGCCTGATTATTTGCTGTGTTTTGTGGCTGTGATGGGTTTATGCTTAGTCCCTGCGCTTGTCCAACTGAAACAGATGAGAATCTGGCCTCTCTCTCACGACCGCCAATACTCCACGAATCTCACACTACCGGTAGGTTACCAAAACAGCCGCCCGACTCCTTGCGTTAGTGTATATGCGTGGCGAAGTCAAAAGTCCAGTAGTTATTACGGTGTGCATATCTACCTGTGTATATATCTGTCATATAATACTTCTGTGATATTCATAATATATAGACTACCAAGCCAAAAGTTGGAAATGAGTAAAAGTTTTAATGTTTTGAAAAGTAGTCTCTTAATATATATAGGAACTTTTTATATATCAAATGTAGTAATAACAATCATACTATTATGACAATACAATTTAAAATAATAAAATTTCTATTTTAATATATTAATATACAGCGATCAGGCATAAAATTATGACCACCTTCCTAATATTGTGGTGGTCCCCTCTTTTATACCGAAAATGGCCCTGACCCGTTGAGGCATGGACTCCACTAGACCCTGAAGGTGTGCTGTGGTATAAACAAAGTGTATCATGGTTTCACAAAACATTAAGCAGCACAACTGTTTTTAACATGGATAGTAATAACTACTAAAAATGTTTCTTGAGGATCATGTGACACTGAGGACTGGAGTAATGATGATGAAAAGTCCTTTGTCCTCACAGAATAAATTACATTTTAAAATATATCAAAATGAAATGTTGTATTAATATGTATGTATGTAATTGTAATAATATTTCACAATTTTACTGTTTTTACTGTATTTTTGATCAAATAAATCAATACATGGTGAGTATAATTTAAAACATAAAAAAATCTTTATTATTCTAAACTTTTGACAGGTAGTGTATATGTAATGTGTGTATGTGTGTGTGTGTGTGTGTGTGTGTGTATGTATGTATATGTGTGTATATATATATATATATATATATATATATATATATATATATATATATATATATATATATATATATATATATAATGTATATAAATCTGTGATCTATATTAATCTATATATTTTTCAAGCATTTAATGTATTTTTAAACATTCAGGTATCCGTATGTCAGGAGATGTTGGCGGAATTCCGCAATGCTGTTTCCTGCAAGAAAAGTTCTCGTCTGCGCCGTCGTCGCCCCTGTCCAGCTCTCTGGCCCTTCGGCACCCACCCGCATCACATTAGGGGCCCGCGGCCTGCGCCTTGTCAGAGAGATGCGCTTAGCAGCGGAAAGCTCTATAGCGGTACCGGACCCCTGACAGGAAGCTCAGGGCCAGGAGTAGGCCCCTCAGACATGGGGCTGGCTGGCATCCTGGAGGACCGTGGGGATGCCAGCAGCACACCAGCAGTAGCCCTGGGACCACCTGCTGCAGTGACAATGCCTCTGCCGGGGCTGCACTCATGTCGCGCATTGCCAGGGTGCCGGGCGTATCTGATCTCGCGCAACCTCTTGTACGTATCCTCCCTCCTCGGCCCCCTCTGCCTCGCCTGGCTCCGCCCCTCCTCATCCTCAATACAGACAGTGAAGAGGTGGGCCGAGCCCGTGCTGATAGGACACTCCCCACCGGCCAAGGCTGCACTTTACCGCCACCTCAGTCTAGCAACAACTTACAGACCACAATGGGAGAGCAGAAATGAGAAAAAGGGCCCTATTTAAAATCAAAGACAAATAAACTTACATCTTTTCCTTGAGTACGACAGAATTGTCCTTTTCTTTTTGGATAACCATGTACCATATCAAGTATTCTTTTGTACTATTGAGCGATGCTTGCTATAGCATTGGCTGTGTCTGAAGTAACCATGAAAATGAGGCTGGTTAAGATTTATGATTATCCGCCTCAATCTGAGGATTTTAGCTATTTGCTACACGGCAGTGCTGAGATATTAAGCTTCCTGTGACTCAGATCTTCAGGCAGCACTTGGGCTGTGGCACAGACTCTCCTTCCCTTCCCTGACTAGACTCTCTCTACGATAGAGGTCATACACAGGAGAGGAGAGTAACACAGAGACGCTCTAGTTTGGACGTCATTCTCTCAGTGACACCGTACAGATCAAGAGCCAGACCGCGACAGAATGAGAGCACGCACACACGTTAATGAAGGACAATGACGCTAAAGATATTCTAAACCAGATATTCTTACTTTTCTGTACTATACTTATTTTTAAATTTACTGTCTGTGTAATTTAATTCTGGGGTTGTGTTGTCTGAATTGGAAATTAAAAATAGAGATGCTTTATTGATACCGAGGAGATCAACTCTGAATATGTATGTTATTGGAAATGAGGAGCTGTGTGTTCATTAAAGCGTGGACTTTGATCTGTCTGCAAGAACATGTGAGTCCGTAAACAGTTCTGGAAATCACACCACGCTACCTCTCAACCGCATCTGCACACGCTGCATTTACCACAGATCAGTTTTTAGAAAAGCAGAAAGTCACATCTTTGATATTAGGTGGTTCAACTTACGGAATATTGTATTTTCCCACACGTCATGCGCACTGAAAAAAACAACTGATTAAAAAAAAAAAAAAAAAGCAGGGTCACAGATGTTCTAAGATCACCTAAGCTTTTTTTTTAAGTGCTTTTTTTTTAAATAAATATTTCCTATACAAATGTTTGTGCATTGTAAAATTATGTTTATTTACATTTATGTTGAATTACATTTCAGAGGGTGCAGAGGATATTTTAATGCATCAGGTCAAGGGTCAGTTTCAGAGGTTGAGGAGAGCTTCTCCAATCATGTTTATCATTAAAACTATAGACAAAGAAACTAATTTTAGATTAAAACATATATATATATATATATATATATATATATATATATATATATATATATATATATATATATATATATATATATATATATATATACTATATATATATATATATATATATATATATAAATAAATAAATTTATTAATTTATTTAACAACATGCATTTTCTTTTTCTTTTTACTGCGTACAGACTGGATTTTGTTTATCGAAATCAAAGCCAGACAAAGAGTAAAAATAAAAAGGACACTTAGGAATAAATCTTCACAATGTTTGTCTTTATAATCATCACATTTATTTTTGTTTTAAAGTTTTAAGATTTGTGACATTTGCATAGATCCAAACCACCGGAATCAGAATTTAACTCTAAAAGAAGACAAGCTCTCTTTTTGCCAAAACAATCAGTGTCAGTTTTGGAGCCATTTTAGTAGAATAACAATTAAGACTTGTTCACACCAAGAACAAAAACTAATGAGTTCCAAACCAATGGAATGAAAAAGTTCTGTTTATTATAATTGCATGCTGCAGTTATGCCACCTGTAGCTTTTCAATGCTCAAAGTGTCTGAATTCTGCTGGAGTGTCAATGTTTTTGTAATTTTATCAGCTTAAGAAAAAAAAAGTTCTTAAAGTGATATTGTTCCTTTGTAGTTATACGTTATAGCTGTAGTTTAGTTGTGTTGACTTGCTTATTGTTAGAACTAGAATGATTATTAACCCTGTAAGACCCACTGTTGTAATATTACAACATCAATTTTAACTCTACTAAAAATAAACCTGTATATATGTTTTTCTCTCTAAGACCACATTTACACAACTTATAGGTCCTATTTTTCCAGTCTTGTAATGCTCTATTGGATGGAAGATTTTGTGAATAGGCCTGTTTACCTCCAAGCCCATGAACTCACACAACCTGCGAACTTGACTTGCACATCATCATGTTTTACTGGACTGGATAAATCAACATTCAAAAGTAAAGTAAAATGCCCCCAATTTTTTTTTTTTTATGTGATTAGTAATATGTCTAGATCATGCAGATATTAAAGGTACTGTTGAATGCTTTAATCATATTAGATTTTCGCAAAAGGAGTAAGAGTTTATAGAACCAGGTCGGCCCTGCAGTCACAGGCGACCAAAGGAGCTGCTCCTTGCTCTCCGTGGAAGAATGCCAGGTGATGAAGGAGTTCCACTTCTGCACATAGGCCATGCTCATAGACGGGGCGCCCTGGCAGAAGTGGTTGGTAGCCACTATGTGGTGGTAGGTACAAATCCTGCCGGATCCCGTCAGGGCCCACATAAGCAGGATACCACAGACAGGGACGTGGGTGCCAAGGATCGCCGTCTCTGAGTAAGGAGGTCCTACCTCAGAGGAATCGACCAGGAGAGATGTCGCAATGGGAGTAAAGAGTTTATAGAACCAGGTCGGCCCTGCAATCACGAGGCGACCAAAGGAGCTGCTCCTTGCTCTCTGTGATCAATACAAAACCTGTGCAAGACGGCTAACTTGGGGAAGCGAATGCTTGTGGCCAGGCCCGTGGCCTGCTGAGCCTAGTAGGCAATGGGGAAGAGCTAGAGGGAGGCGACAGGATTGCCTGTGCATCACGGAGCTGTTCCAAAAACAGCTGGCGATCTGGGGATGGAGTCTCTGGCCCCTGGTTAAGTGGCTGAACCCGTGAAATCTTGTGAACTGCGAGTCTCAGTTTGCAGAAAGGGATGAGCGTTGCGGCGGCCTCAGATGCTTCAGACTCAAGTGAGAAGATGGCGGCGAGTTGCAACATCCAGTGGGAGTCCTGCAGACCATCTTATTGGTTGGTGTATGCCACTGTCACCGTGATGTGAGAGCGGACCGGTATGTGTCTGACCTAAAGCAGGGCTCGGAAGCAGTGCAGGGCAAAACAGCCAGCCAGCAACTTCGAGGCAATAACACGCTGTAGGCGTAGAGATCCTTTGCAGGGATTTCTCCCACGGCAGCATAGTCAATTGCGCGCGGCACCACAGCCCGTGCCAGAAACTCGTTCTAAGGGAACTTTAGCCTGTAGAAAAAGGAGGTTCAGCACGGGGTGAAGGTATGATGGCGAGCCTGAGCCACTGGGACCCGGGCATGCCCTGTTGCCATGCCCTCTCGGGGACTTGATCGCGAACCCAGTGCTGAAGCGGTCTCATATGAAACAACCCGAGCGGTGCTACCGGGTGCCATATGCCCCAGGAGCCTCTGAAATAACTTCCAGTGGAACCACACTCTTGCCCTCAGAATTGACAAAGGCAAGTCAGGCATTGACTGCTGCGATGCTTTCACTTGCACCAGGAATGTCCAGGGAAAAAAAGTTGTCAAAGTGATATTGTTCCTTTTGTAGTTATGCGATTATAAGCTATGGTTTGGTTGTATTGACTTGCTTATTGTTAGAATTAGAATGATTATTAAAACTTAACCTTTTTATTGTTCAGACACCAAAGAAAAACCTGCAGTGGATTTGGCGTTTGTATTCAAAAACCGGTCTTTTTCACCTGTGCATACCTGTGCATTTCCTGCTGTGCTGTGTGGACACCTAATTGACTGATTGGCTGATTGGCTGAGGCTCGCGGTGGCGTTGATCTGAGCAACCACTGGAAGAAAAGCATGGCGTATTCAACATCCGCTGATGGTGAGGCGCTTCTGTTGACTTTGTCTGTTTTCAATATCGTGGTATCAGCATACATGCTGACATCCTAAAACATGAGTGAAGAGAAGTTTAGTCTTTTACAGAAGCTCATGGCCTATTTGTTGTGAAATACCATACGACTTGAGATTCAGTATTGATTATGTCTCACACAATTTTTTTCTCTCCACAGTTATTCTTAACAGCAGGTATTCTCACCTGTTGTAGGTCATCAGGAGCTCTGAGTTGTGTCTAGTAAAGAGGTAAAACACTGGTCAAATAATGATTTCAAAGTAGAGAATGGAGCAAGAAGTCTACAAGTGGAACTTAAAGTGCAAAAGCAATTGGGGGAAACTACAGTACCCCGTATATGAGCCCCAAGACATTTTTTCATCGCTTTTATCTGAAAATCTGTTCCCAATATTTTGTAATCTGTACTTTCAGTTTATAATCTGTAGTCACCAGTTTTTTAATCTATGCTCTCAATTTTGCAAGTTGTACTTCATCATAAACTGCACCCACAGATTTGTAGATGGTTAATTAATACATTTTAAAATCAATTCCTATTTACATTTAATCATTTAGAACACACTTTTATCTCCAGCATCTTTCAAATAAACAACATCACAAGCAATTAATCACAAAAGAATCAGCACACTATTTCCTTTAAAAAAGGAGATTTTAATCAGCCCTTTTTAAAGGAAGTTTGAAGTTTATACTTACAATAAGCAGAAGTGTTGTCGGCTCTTCTGCTGTGTAGCAAATATAAAAGATAAATTCAGATTACTCCCTTCCCTATTAGTATATGTCCTTTTTTTAGTTCCAGGTTTGGTAGAGATAAACACAATGATGGAGTATGTTGTGTTTTGTGTAAAAATACACACACATTTCTTAGTTTTACCTGTAGCATGCATACAAATGCATGAATCAAAATGCAATAAATATATAAATTAATTTTTTGAAAAATTGTAAAACAGACTTATCTCAACACTTTGTGTAGCAAAAGCTCTCTCTGTTTTTGCTCTGCTATTTGGCATGAATCTGTCATAATTCAATGCAGATCCATGACATTACAATTAATGAAATTGCTAATTGCTAAATGTTTTCTAGTCACATACCGTCTGCTGATCAGGAACAAATGCCGCGCACAGCAGCTGTAATCATAGTGCAGCGAGCACTACAGCAGTCACAATCCCTACAGCCTCAGCAATGGACAGAACAGGGGGACTACCTGTGGACACACAATCAGGAGAGCACATAATAAATGGGTTTATTCTAAACTGAGCTGCAACTAACGATTGGCACAAATATCGATTTCAATCTTGATTCAGTATCATTTCATATGTATACAGCAATAGATTTGCCTTTTAGCACTATTTTAAACTTTTATTGGGTTAAATTATATTTGCTTGCATTCATTAATAATATTCACTTGTGTGTGCTTATATAAGTATCATTAAAATATTAGGATGCTATCTAGTTATCTAGTGTTTGATCATGTCTAAACATTTATTCAAATGCAAAACCTACAAATAAGTAAGCAGTTATGATCTGCAATACTTTTTTGAGCAACTAGACTAAATACATGTATATTTATTAAAGAGCCATACAGGCACCTGATGGGTAAACCATTGCATTACAAATGGAAATTGTTATTTTTCCAGCCACAAAATGACTCTAATTTGCCTCTTTGCATTGGGAATTCTCTATTTTAACCATAACTAAAATAGAGAATACTACACTAATTGTAATATAAATAATAAAAATGTTAGAATAACTTTTTAAGTAGTCATTAATGGACCATAATTATTGCACAAATAGTATTAAGTACCAAAAGATCTCCTCAAAATATTCAATAAATATTATTAAACTAAAATATAGAACATTTATTTAATTGAAAAATAGTTAAGGTGTATGGTCACATTTGACCACCAATGAGTATGAGTGTGACCAATTAGTAAAGGAATACCTGAGGGCTAAATATAAGAAAAACATTAACATTACTGGTAACAATGTTGCATCTCCATCAGTCTCCATAATAAAATGATACTGTAAATGTGGTTGACGTATTAATCAATGCACACTATGGTGTACTGTTTGCCAAAAACTGCTGCAAATACCTAGTGAAGCTGTTGTCTATCCGCTTAAGCGATTCAAATGTATTTACACAGCACTGGTTTGTTTAGAACTAAATGAGAGCTCCATGAACCACGTGACTCACGTGCTTGCCGCCGGAGATGAGCGCATGTTTTTCACGGCTCTGGCTTTAACTGTTATGCCACATTAAGTGCGCCAAAAAACAGTATTTATTGTTTGAATTTCGTATTAAAAGTTAATTAAAATAATAAAAGCTTAAACTTTGTTTCATATCAAAAAGCAGGTTTGGCAGTTTGGTGTGAGATTTACTTGGGCAGAGTGAGAGCGTGAGACAGCCTGAAAGCGTGTGTTTCACGCCAAATGCATGAGAGTTGGTAACCCTGTCATAAAATACCTGAATTAGCCTACATGTTGACTTTTAAACCTAAATTTAGCACCAAACAACAGATATTTCCAGCTAAATTAATGTTTTTGCACTGAATATTAATTGTCTCCTCTCGACTGCGTTTTCGTCTGTTTGGCACAAGTGCGCACTAAAGTTTAACATAGACGCAGCTTTCATGCAAAATGGAAATACTCACTTGAATTAGTAGCATTTACAGATATAGCGTAAATGTAACCCTCGTAACCATCTCGGTTGCGTATATATCCTCGTTCCCTGAAGGAGGGAAGCGAGGCGCCACGTCAGGAGTACCGACCAATAGGAAACTTCGCTCCGAGAGCCAATCTACCGAGTGTAACTAAAAGCGAGCCAATGCACATTGGCATGCAATGATTGCACCAGGTGCTCATGCCACGCCGTGCGGTATAAATGAGACACAGGTGATTGCATCAAATCAGCCTTTGCTGAGGAGCCGAGTAGGTAGACAGGCACCCCAGCAGGGTACAGAGGACATGGCGACGCGACGTGGTGTCTCCGTTCCCTGCTTCAGGGAATGAGGGTTACATACGTAACCGAGACGTTCCCATTCAGTCGGTCACTCTCAACGCCACATCAGAGTACCGACGAATAGGAAGTGCCATGGCCTCTGCCCCCTTCCAGTGCCCTGTGTGAACCACATGAGCTCTCTTACCTGATGAGATGGGGCTCACACCAGGAAGTCCATCACTGCTGTTCCGCATGACCCGCCCAGTGATTATTGGATAACACTGGGAAAGCGTGCCCTAGAGAAGGGGACGCTGCGGAGCCCACATCGTACCCCGAAGGAGTTATGTGGAGTACAATACTGAGCCATAGCCCGCAAGGAAGGAGGGGGCTCAGTCCCAGTGACGGGAAGGCTCTCCCAAGGGAAAGACACGAGCTTCCCGTAGGAGCAACCGTGGAAGAATATATGGGATCCCCGCAGGGTCACACATATAACCCCAGCCCATTACCGGTTCTCAAGGATTCAGCGGCAAGGGGCCTGATGCCCGACGTTCCGTGACGTCCGGCACCGAGGGTGATGGAGGACTCACAGAGTTTGCTTCTGGAGAATAAGAGAGCCGGAGCGCAGCAAGCCGACAAGAGCTGGGGCCTCTCAGTGCTTCTACCCGTTTGAGGTGAGAACACAGGAGGAGACCGGCTGTACATGTAGGCTATAGAATCTAGTGAATGTGTTGGGTGTCGCCCAGCCCACAGCTCTACAGATGTCTGACAGCGAGGCACCAGGAGGATGCAACACTTCTAGTAGAGTGTGCTCGCACCCTGAGCGGACAGGGCACACCTTGTGCTTGGTAAGCCAAGGTGATGGCATCCACTATCCAGTGGGCCATCCTCTGCTTGGAGACAGCCTTTCCCTTCTGCTGGCCTCCGTGACAGACAAAGAGCTGATCTGAGTTTCTGAAGCTTTGGGTTCTATCCACGTAGATCCGCAGAGCGTGGACGGGACAGAGCAAAGCTAGGGCTGGGTCTGCCTCCTCCTCGGGGCAGCGCTTGCAGGTTCACCACCTGGTCCCTGAAGGAGTGGTAGGAACCTTGGGCACATAGCCAGGCCAGGGTCTTAGTACCACGTGAACTCTAGGCAGGCACGATTCGTCGATTGAAAATGCCTGCAGGTCCCTACCCTCTTGATGGAGGCCAATGCAGCCAACAGCAAAGTCTTCATAGACAGAATCTTTAGCTCTGCTGACTGCAAAGGCTCAAATGGGGCATTCTGAAGTGCTCGGAGCACCAGAGCAAGATCCCAAGAGGGTATGGAGGGGTTTGAGGAGGATTTAACCGTCTCGTCCCCTAAGGAACCTGATGACCAGGTCATGCTTCCCAACCGTCTTAGCTTCTACGTGGTCATGATAGGCAGATATTGCAGCAACATAGACCTTGAGGGTGGAGGGTGACAGCCTACACTCCAACCCTTGTTGCAGGAAGGAAAGCACAGATGCGATCGAACATCTTGGGGTCCTCTCGGCGAGAGAACAACACCACTCAGCGAACAGGTTCCACTTCAAGGCATAAGCCTGTCTTGTAGACGGTGCTCGTGCCGAATTGATGTAAGTCTCTTGGTGTAAGTCACCTAGAAACTCCGCATCCGTCCAGGGCCCAGAAATGAAGCTTGCACAGGTCTGGGCCTTGGGTGCAACAAGGGTGCCCGTCTCTGAGTCAGAAGGTCCTTCCTCAGAGGAATCGGCCAAGGGAGGGGGCTGTCGCGAGGAGTACAGAGACAGAGACAGAGTCTGTGCAAGTAGGCTCACTGGGGAAAGCATATTTGCGCAGCCCCTGGGGCCAGCTGTGTGCAAGGGCATCCGTGCCAAGTGTCCCCTCGGTCAGCGAATAGAACCACTGGCAGTGGGACATTTCTGGGGAAGCAAACATTTCGACCTGTGCCACCCTGAACTGTCTCCAGATCAGCTGAACCACCTGGGGTAGAGTCGCCACTCCCCTGGGAGTGCAGCTCATGAAAGCTTGTCGGCCACGCGGTTGCGCACACCAGGGACATGAATGGCCCGGCGACCTCAGGCAGGCAGGCGGGCGAGTTGCGCGACGCGATGGGAGGCGCATACCACCTTGTCGGTTGATATACACAATGGTCGCAGTGTTGTCCGTGCGGACCAGTACATCTTTGCCCGTAAACGCCCTTTGAGGCGGCTCAGAGCAAGATGTACTGCTAGCAACTCGAGGCAATTGATGTGCCAATGCAGGTGCGGGCCCGTCAAACCCCTGACACTGCATGCCCGTTATGCGTGGCTCCCCAGCCCATGGCAGAGGCATCCAGGGCACTCCGGCCTGAAGGAGCGAGGGTCTGACCACGGACTGAAGGACTGGCGACAGGGACGGTGTTATGCTTATCCGGTGAGTGCTGCGTTGCCATGCCCATCTCGGGACTGCCACCGCGGCTGCCATATGCCCCAGGAGCCTCTGAAACCGTTTTCAGTGGAACCGCCATCCTGCCTTGAAGCGTGTTCAGGCAGTTCAGCATCGACTGGACACGCTCCTCTGTGAGCGTGATGTCTGCTCGACCGAATCCAACTCCATACCAAGAAAAGAGATCCTCTGCATGGGGCGAGTTTGCTCTTTTCCCAGTTGACCTGAAGACCCAACTGGCTGAGGTGTCTGAGGACCAGGTCCTGTGTTCGCACAACTGATCCCTGGACTGTGCTAGAATGAGCCAGTCGTCGAGATAGTTGAGGATGCGAGCGCCCGTTTCTCTCATGGGCACAGGGCCCCCCTCCGTGACTTTCGTGAAGAGACGGGGAGACAGGGGACAGCCCGAGGCGGGACTTTGTACTGATATGCTCAGCCCTTGAGCGCAAAGCACAGAAAGCGGCCTGTGTCAAAGAAGGATCGAGACATGAAAGTACACGTCCTTCAGATCGTCGCTGCAAACCAATTTTGGGGACGGATGCGTGAAACTTGAATGGTAGCTTGTGGAGGCTCCAATTCAGGACTCGCAGGTCAAGATTGGCGTAACCTACCGGTCTTCCTGGGTGCAGCGAATGCGGGCTGTAGAAGCTGGTCTTCATATCGGCTGGAGAGAGGACCGGCTCTATCGCATCCTTAAGTCAGCAGGACAGCGATCTCCGCCGCACGCGGAGACATGGCATCTGTGGCATTCACCGAAGTGAAGCGGATGCCCCCTTGAACCTGGGGCGCCGGGCGAACTGAATCGCATAGCCGAGCCCGATGGTCCGAATGAGCCAGCGAGATGGACCGGGGAGCGCTAGCCAGGCTCCCAGGAACCGTACAAGCGGGACCATAGGGACCATAGGGACCACCGGTGTACCTACCGAGGTGGAATGCGGAGTACCGGGCTGGGCGGCTGTCTCATGGAGGCGGCCGCAGCGCGAGTGAGAGTGTGCCGTGCAACACTTACCTGATTCCACAGGTGGGCAGCAGGGCGTGAGGGTCATCCACTGCTGCCTGCTGGCGAAGGGGGAGGATGAGTGTGGTCCGGCGTTTGACCGGCCACAACACTCCAAGCCCCCTGTGGACCCGGAGATGGAAGAAACTGCTCTTTTATTGAGAATTTTGGTATGGAACAGAAACAAAACGGAACACAAGATTCTCCTCCCGGCCCTCCTCCGGGGGATGGAGTGGTGCGGTCACCGTCTCCAGAAGAGCAGTCCTCCTCATCTCTGGGTCGCCGTCTCAGAGCCGCTTGCCCTTGGCCTTGCCACCCCTCTTGGCAGGTGCCTGGACGGGCGGGGCGGCCTGCTTGTGCCCGGCTCCATGGCGCGCTTGGGTGGGAAGCTGCTGCAGCGGCGGCGGAGCGGAGGCTGAGGTGCTGCCCGGCGACGGGTGGAGACAGCAGCTGACCGCCGTGGCAGAATGTGACTGATCGCCTCAGTCTGCTTCTGTACAGACTGAGAACTGCTGGGCGAAGTTCTGGACCACATTGCCGAAGAGGCCAGTCTGGAAGCGGGGAGTTAAGTAACCTGACTTTGTCAGTCTCTCCTCATGTCCGCCAGACACAGCCAGAGATGGTATTCTGGACCACCATAGTGGACATCGCCTTGCGACCACGGCCCGCGCGCCGTAACCTTCGCCGTCGCCACGAAGCCGCGAGGTCCGTTGCCATTCTCAGTTCCTGGAGAACTGCGGGATCGCGACCACCCTCGTGCAAGGCCTTCAGTGCCTGGGCCTGATGGATCTGCAACAACGCCATGGCGTGTAAGGCAGAACCTGCCTCTCCACAAGCCTGGTAGGCATTCCCGATCAGGATCGAGCAGTACCACAGGCTTTGGAGGGAAGACATGGGTTCCCCTCTGGATGTGGAGTAAGGGCACGGTTGCATAGCAATGGCCCGTTCCACGGGAGGAACCTGCGTGTATCCCTTTGCAGGTCGCCGCCGAGGGGTGGTGAGGAGGAGGATCCACTGGGCGGTTTCGGGCAGTAAAGGTGCCGTCCATGACCTAGTGAGCTCCTCGTGTACCTCCGGGAAAAAGGAACCGGGGTGGGGCGCTGAGAACCAGCACGGGCCACCCCGAGAAACCAATCATCCAGCCTTGAGGGTTCGGGACATGGTGGAGGGTTCACATGAGCCCGACTCTCTTGGCGCCCGGGAAAGCATAGCCATCATCTCCGGATTAGTATCGGGCACAGCGGTCTTCGGAGGAGCCCCCTGCGCCAACATCGTCCTCTCCAGAGAGTTCTGACCCTCTCTCTGATGCAACGATGGACATCTGGTCCTCGAGAGGAGCCCCAAAGGATACGGATGATGCACACCTCGTGGATGGCCCACCACGTTCCAATGACAGCTCTACTGGCTGCCCAGTGCAGTAGAGGGATGAGGGTTCCCCAGGGGTTGGTTCCCTGGGGAAGCGCGCTACGCAACCCCTCAAATCACCTGGGCTTCTGCCTGAGTAACTCTCTGTGGAGGTTTGATCAAGGCAGAGGCACGGGGCTTCGCCCTTGCGAGCCGGAGCCTCAATCGCAACTCCGAGATGGTCATGTTCCCACAGTGAGAACATGAGTCATCCACCAGTGCTGCCTCAGCGTGCTGAATGCCCAAACACGAGATACAGCTCTGATGACCATCCCTCTGTAACAGGTAACCACCGTGATCCAGAAACACACAGATAGAATGTCATCTTGAAAAGACACAAGCTCTATCTGTGTATGCTCTTTAGAAGGATGCTCTCCTTGGTGCTAGGCGTGCAGGGGAGGGGTCATGGCGACACAGTCGGGGATAGTGCAGCCTGACGTGCGCGCGCTCTCTCACACGTAAGGCACTCTCTTACCAGCCGTGAGGCGGCTTTTTTCAGTGCTCTCCACCTAGTGCACCGAACCAGCTGTGAGAACAGCCCTTGTGATTGTTCTGACAAACAACAAAGAGATTTAAAAACACACGACCGCTGCTGTGCCACACACCAACACCGACTGAAGAGATCGCTTCCAAAGGTGGCTTCCATCTTCAGTCAGGACTGCGAAAGTAAGGAGTGATATCTGTCGTAACCATCTACCACTCGGCTCGAAGCAAAATGCTGATTTGATGCAATCACCTGTGTCTCATTTATACCGCACGCGGCGTGGGGCATGAGCACCTGGTGCAATCATTGCATGCCAATGTGCATTGACTCGCTTTTTTAGTTACACTCAAGTAGATTGTTGTCTCATGAGCGCTTTTGATAGAGTATATGATACATACATCTATCAAAACACATGACAGTGGTATATTAAAAGCTAATGCATTTGCTTAAAGCTTAAAATAAAGAATTCTCATTTATTTTTGGGCACTTTGATCATGTACCTTCACTGCATCCGTTCACTCTGTTTCCACTCAACTATTTATGCATTTTGTCCATAGAAATGTGTTATTCAGTGCTGTAATTTGGCGACTGGTGGAAGATTACGCTACACCGCAAGACAGAACCCGACTAATCGATGAGAATCGCCATCGATGATTTTCAATTTTGATTATTATCAACTAGTTGTTGCAGCCTATTGTAAACCACTCACTTAAAGTATTAAACTTCTGCTGATTCATACAACACCATTTGTAATATTTTTAACAAGAATGCTTATCTATAATTGTGCCGCTTTGCCGGATCACGCACATAATTTACGATGCAACTTTTGTTTTGAAAAAAAAAAGCACTTTTGGAGCTTATAGACTGCCCAATAGATTTATCATTTATGCCGTGCAGCGATTTTCACTTGATTGTGTGCACTTATCAGAAGATTATTACGGAGGCAGCTGACTTTGATGAAGTAATCTGCAGCTTTACTCGCAAACTACAATTCCTGTTCATCAATAAGGTCAGAAGCAAACTCGTTATAAACCTAAATATACTCAGTTTAATTAAATTAATTGAAAGTGTACTGTCCAAGTAGTAATAGAAGATTTTTGCTGTCATAATGATACAGTACTTTACACAAGAGTTGTAGCTGTTCTGTGCTCCATCGCGATTAATGATCACACTACATGCATGCTGCTCCGCGCCCAACTGAACCGTGCTCTGGCCCACCTCTTCCAAGCGGCCAGGGGCGGTTGAACAAGCGAGCCCGGGCATGGTATGCAGCAATCACACTAGTCAAACAAACCAGACTTTGTGGCTCAAATGCGCCTGGGCACGGTTCAGATCACCTAATGTGAATACACCTTCAAAGCCTTGTTCAGGGAAACCAGGACTAAGTTACATTTTTGAAGCAATATTACCCAGTAACTTTGTCTATTTCTCATTTAAAAAAAAAAAAAAAAAAAAAGTGAAAGGGCACGCCTGAGCAACACGTGAGTGGTGCTACAGAATGAATTGGTGTTGAATGAATGAGTTAATGATTCAATGACTAAACTCATAAACACAGCTTTTACTGGCATAACTCAAACAGTGAAATGTCCCAGAGCTACTCAGCCAGTCAAATTAATGGACCAGTTGGGTGCCAAATTTGATGCCCACCAGATTACAGTATCTCAACTTCTTAGTCCCCAGAATGGTTAGGGTTTAGGTAGAGAATTTGTTTTGACAGAAATTAAAAATGACAGTGCTTTATACTAACAGGCTAATGTTCAAGACCTTCTACTAAAAATAACGTCTTTAGCTTGATTAAATTTAAATTAATTGTCATTTACCTTCTATCACTGTTAGAGTGGTTTGTCCTTTATAACCGCCGCTAGGGGAAGGTTGTGTAGTCGCAGCTGTAAACTCCTGATCACTCATCCTCGCGTCTCTGATGATGATGGAGGTCATAGATCAGAGGAGAGCTCTTACTGAAGCTGACTCTGTCTTTCAGAAATGTGTCATGCAGAAAAAGGCCATGGTTCATATTAAAGATCATGATTTCAGTTATGTATTGGATTGATTTCGCCATGTCCACTGTACTTGTGATATTCTGTCCTGTGTGCTTCCATGGATGTATTGGCACAATAGTGTGATATCATGACCCTGGTACCCAGTGACCTCAAGATGGGTGAAAACTTTCTGTCCATGAAGTACTGGTGAAGATAGAGCAAGGCTTTTTAATCATATGGAATTTTTAAGATTTGAAAATAATCTATTTATTATAATGTATGTTTGCTAATTTTAAGCAAGTTATCAGACTTAGTCAACATTTATCAGCTTTGTCTACACAGGAAATGTCTCAAGACAGCATGACAGGAACTGCTTACCATAAAAGATTTAAAAAAAAAAAATACTTTCCTTATATACTGTACACGTCTAATATGCATTTATCATCAACAATAATTTTACAATAACAATACATTTATTTTATTAAGTGTTTTTATGAAATGTAAAAAAGTAATAAAACTCCCAAAACCAAATCATAACTGTTTATTGATTCTTAAATATAAAAAGATGTTAAGAGATCTTGACAAATTCATTTTAAAATGATGAGTTTCAGATCAATAGGAGGAGAGATATTCAGAGTAAATAAGGAGGGGAAAAGATAAAAATAATGATTATTGATTAATGATTTTAAAGACATAATCTGTAAATATTACGAGAGTTTATATAAATAATGTATGGCAACCATGTTAGTGCGAACAAGACTTAGCACAAAAATCATTCCACAAAGGATTTTCACCATATATTTATTACTATTATTAACACTGCATTTGTATCAAGAAAACAAAAATTATGCATTAAGCTCACTGCAAAAAAAAAAAAAACCCATCATATTTATCAGCATATCATATAATTCTGTTTAAACAAACAAACAATAAAACTAACTAAAACTAAAACGAAACTATACAGTATTGTCTTACCTGTAAATACAGTGATAGAAGACAGCAGTAAAGGAATAAATACATTATGTAAGTCCATCATAAACTTTCATTTCTAAAATGATGACGCAACTTGTGTTAACACCAGTCCGTCTTATAAAAAGAACTTCAAATTTCAAAGACATAAAGGGAAGTT
Organism: Paracanthobrama guichenoti; assembly: GCA_018749465.1. Lineage (NCBI taxonomy): Eukaryota > Metazoa > Chordata > Actinopteri > Cypriniformes > Gobionidae > Paracanthobrama > Paracanthobrama guichenoti. Next base: position 19,396,988 of record CM031958.1, on the reverse strand, counting down.
AAAAAGGAAGATAAAGACCTTTTAAAACAGCTTCTGAAAAAGCAGAAATGTTTGAGCACAGGCATATTTCCTAGTAGCTGCATTTATACACTTTCTGTGGTTTTTGCTTGTGACTCACAGGGTGTGCACTTTCCATTTCTAATTATTCACATTTAAAGGTGCTCTATGTAAAATTTTTTCAGTAAAATATCCAAAACCCACTAGACCAGTCTTATATATTTTGTTCAATTGAGTACTTACAATATCCCAAATGTTTCCAACTATTTGTAAATCGTGCGAAAAATTGCTATTTTAACCAATGAACCGGGACGTGTGAGTGAGTCGCCTGTCAATTGTGTCATTTCTGCGTTACCCTCGGTTTCGGTTTTATTTTGCAGAAACTCTTTACTCTTACTGCAGTGTGCAACAAGTGTCATAGCAGCCGCCGAGCGAACGCACTAACGTCATAACATCATTTTCAACACACTCAAATATATCCAATATGGTAAACAGTGCTGCATTATCTCATACTCATGACCGGAAATGCGGAAATGGCGTCGGGACTGTGACATAATAAAAGTCCCGCTGCTCACGGAGTGTGCTGCGTTTCATCTTATTAACAATCGCTCCAGCGGCCTTGCTCAGCTCCCACAACACTCGGAGTCGGTCCTGCTTTATTCGTTTCTAAAGAAACACGACAATGTATAAAAGGCTCCATTACCTTATATCTTACACTATCGCCCTGTAGAAGCCATTTTTGTACAAACCCGATTCCCAAAAAGTTGGGACACTGTACAAATTGAAAGTATTTGCAAGCGTTTCTGCATTTGCAGTGTTTTGTATTTGCAGCGTTTCTGTATTTGCAGCGTTTTGTATTTGCATGTGTTGTGAGTATTTGCAGTGTTTTGTATTTGCATGTGTTTGAGTATTTGCAGCGTTTGTATTTGCAGCGCTTGAGTATTTGGCAGCGTTTTTGTATTTGCATGTGTTGTGAGTATTTGCAGCGTTTTGTATTTTCATGTCTCTTGAGCATTTGCAGCGCTTTTGTATTGCATGTGCTGTGAGCATGTGAGTATTTGAAAGTTTTGAGTATTTGCAGCGCTTTGTATTTGCATGTGTTGTGAGTGTTGCAGCGCTTTTGTATTTGCAGCGTTGTGTATTTGCAGCGTTTGTATTTGCATGTGTTGTGAGTATTTTCAGCATTTTTATATTTGCAGTTGTGAGTATTTGCAGCGTTTTTGTATTTGCAGCGTTGTGAGTATTGAACGTTTTGTATTTGTAGCGTTTCTGTATTTGCATCATTTGTCAACATGACACTCAGTAACAGCGTTTTAGGCCTGCAGCGCTTCTAGCATTTGCAGTGGTGAAACAGTGCTGCATTATCTCATACTCATGACCGGAAATGCGTGAAATGCAGCGTTTTACGTATTTGCATGTTGTGAGTGTGAAAGTATTTGCAGCGTTTTGTATTTGCAGCGTTTTTGTATTTTGCTGTGTTTTACTTGCAGCGTTTTGTATTTGCATGTGTTGTGAGTATTTGCAGTGTTTTTGTATTTGCAGCGTTTCTGTATTTGCAGCGTTTTTGTATTTGCATGTGTTGTGAGTATTTGCAGTGTTTTTGTATTTGCATGCGTTTGAGTATTTGCAGCGTTTTTGTATTTGCACGTGTTGTGAGTATTTGCTGCTTTGCATTTCCAGCGTTTGTATGCTCTGCAGCGTTTTGTATTTGCAGCGTTGTGAGTAGTTTTGCAGCGTTTTTGTATTTGCATGTCTCTTTGAGTATCTGCAGCGCCTTTGTATTTGCCGTGTTCTGAGCACTTGCAGCCGTTTTTGTATTTGCATGCGTTTGAGTATCTGCAGCGTTGTGTAGAGTTCCTGTATTCGGCAGCGCTTTGTATTTGCACGTGTTGTGAGTATTTGCAGCGATTTTTAGTATTTGCATGTCCTTGAGTATTTGCAAGCGTTTGTATTTACATGTGCTGTGAGTATTATAGCCGTTTTTGTATTTGCAGCGTTTTGGCATTTGCAATGTGTTCTGAGTATTTGCAGCGTTTTGTATTTGCATGCGTACAGAGATTTGCAGCGTTTTTTGTATTTGCATGTGTTGTGAGTATTTGCAGCGTTTGTATTTGCAGCTTCTGTATTTTGGTACTACGAGCTTAACGCACTAACGTCATAACATCATTTGCACACACTCAAATATATCCATATGGTAAACAGTACCATTATCTCATGCATGACCGAAATCACGAAATGAAGCGTCAGATTTGCATGTGTTGTGAGTATTTGCAGCGTTTTGTATTTGCAGCGTTTGAGCATTTGCAGCGTTTTTGTATTTGCATGTGTTGTGAGTATTTGCAGCGTTTTTGTATTTGCAGCGTTTTGCATTTGCAGCGTTTTTGTATTTGTTGAGTATTTGTGCAGTATTTGCATTTGCGTGTTTGAGTATTTGCAGCGTTTTTGCATTTGCATGTGTTGTGAGTAGTATTTGCAGCCGCTTTGTATCTGCAGCGTTTTTGTATTTGCATGTGTTGTGACATTTGCAGCGCTTTTGTATTTTCATGTCTTTGAGTATTTGCAGCGTTTTGTATTTTGCATGTGTTGTGAGTATTGAAAGTTTGTATTTGCAGCGTTTTGTATTTGCATGTGTTGCCAAAGTATTTGCAGCGCTTTGTATTTGCATGTGTTGTGAGTAGATTTGCAGCGTTTTGTATTTGCATGTGTTAGAGTATTTGCAGCGGTTTTGTATTTGCAGCGTTTCTGTATTTGCAGCGTTTTTGTATTTGCAGCGTTTCTGTATTTGCAGCGTTTTTGTATTTGTACGTGTTGTGAGTATTTGCAGTGTTTTTGTATTTGCATGTGTTTGAGCATTTGCAGCGTTTTTGTATTTGCATGTGCTTGAGTATTTGCAGCGCTTGTATTTGCAGCGCTTTCTGTATTTGCAGCGTTTTTGTATTTGGTACGTGTTGTGAGTATTTGCAGTGTTTTTGTATTTGCATGTGTTTGAGTATTTGCAGCGCTTTTGTATTTGTACGTGTGCAGGAGTATTTGCAGCGTTTTGTATTTGCAAAGCGCTTTCTGGGTATTTGCAGCGCTTTGTATTTGCACGTGTTGTGAGTATTTGCAGCGTTTTGTATTTGCAGCGCTTTTGTATTTGCATGTGTTGTGAGTATTTGCAGCGCTTTTGTATTTGCAGAGTTTTTGCATTTGCATGTGCTGTAAGTATTTGCAGCGTTTTGTATTTGTATGTGTGAACCTGATTCTTTGAACGAATCGGTTGAGTGAATGATTCAATGTCCCGTAGACATCCACTCTGCTTCATTCCTGAATCAGCGTTTTGAATGAATCCAGTTGAATGAATGACTCACTCACTGACTATTATTAAGACCGTTACATGCTGCCACCTACTGGGGGTCTTAATACTATCACAAGCTAAGTAGGCCTATCGTTTCATTTTTTCATTAATTTCATTATTTCAAAGGCTATTCAAAATATTATGTTTAAATCTTTAATCTCATAATATTATGTAATTGTAATTACTGTGTAAATCCTCCGAGCAGCATTAAAACAGTTTGCAAACAGGTCTAAATGCCACTTCAGAATTCAGAATTCAGGTTCATGCAAGCCCACACGTGAAATCGATAATTCAAGCCTTTATCCATTTTCTGTCCCTGAACCTAAAAATATAAAAGCATGCGAATTCTCATTTTTGTTTTGTTTTTTAACGAAAAAATAAATAAATGTGCCGTTTTCTAATTTTTTCAACTGGTCTGAATATTGTTGGTTTGTATGTGCAAACCGAGGGGGATAATAAACTGCAGGAAGACCAGAAAAGTGGCACTCCTGCATACAGTAGTAAAGTAAAATAGCGAGACTGGAACTTTCTTTAATTTAGATGTTAAGTTAGATGACTGAAGTGATGATATTGCTCTTCCATGATCAAGAGTTAAGCATGACTGTTAATATCCAGCGCTAGGTGGCGCAGTGAGTTCTGCACTCTTTAACAGCCGTTCATCATTAACTGAGAACTGAAGTAAATAGTTGAGATGATTTGAGCTGCAGTTCCTGACAGATGAGAGCTCGATCATGATGGTTTATTATCGTTTATACTGGACACTGTGGATATTGTCGTGCTTTGGTGAGCCTTTTTAGAAATCAAATGATACTGTCTGTTGAATTTCTGTATAAAATAATTACATTGGTAGCAGTTAATTAATTATTTGCAGAAACATGTAAGTCTGCCTTTATTGAAACTGTTTTCCCCATAGGACAATATTTAGGTCAAGATCTGCATTTTCCTGAGCCGGCTAAAGGAGCAGTAGGAGAAAGTGTCGTACTCGCTCCTGATAACCCACCCTCCACATCGAGTCTTTAATTAATTGGTTCTTTACTTCAACACCTATAATTTCAGTAACGTCTGGTGGTGTACCTACAGTAAACCCTGCATATGAAGGCAGAGCCAGTTTTGACATCAACACTCGCTCTGGAGCTGAGGGATCTGACACTGGATGATTCTGGAGTATACGAACTCCGTGTAACAGTTGGTGCTGTAGATATACGTACAGGAAAAACTTCACTGCAAGTGTTCGGGTGAGTGTTACTAAAACTTGCTTGAGCATTTACTGTAAAATATTATCCTGTAAATCTTTTACATAAAATTAATGTAAAAATACTGGCAACCCTGCTGTCATTTTAATTTTACTGTTAATTTACATTTCTCCTACCATAATCTACTTTACAGTATGTTACTGACTAATACCATGTAACTTGATTCAAGTAAACTCATTTCATTTGGAAAACCCGATTTTAACCATTTAAAAAGATAAAAATATACAGTAGTAGTACTGCAAAAATTTTTCATTTGAGTCCACTAAACAAAACATTTTTGAAACAGTGTTAGATGTAATGCATTATTAATTAATTACTGTAATTTAATTATGTTTCCTTGAAACAGTAAAGTAAGGAATTACACTTAAGTTTCTGTAATTTGATTAGTTACTTCTGATGAACTGCATTAATACTGTATAGAACAAATCTATATAAAATGTGAATTTAACATTAACATTTGATGTCTAATCCTAAAAATCTATGTTTTTAATGTAAACTTCTCCTTTAAATAGAGAGTCAGTTCAATAATAATTTATGTAATTTTATATTATTTATTTGAAAGAATTAAGAGCAGTTTTACATCCTTGTATTGTTCAACTGGTCAGAGTTGAAATGGGATATAGAAAGTAGGCTAATTAGTAACTCAGACATACATTTCCTGAAGAAAATGTGAGTGGGGCTTGCCATGGAAAAAAGTCAGCACTCAGGTGTTAAGAAGCGGTTGTTAGGTATCCTAGGTGGTTGCTAGGGTGTTGCTATGGTGTTCTGGGTGGTTGCTAGGGCGTTGCTAGGCAATTTGCTAGGATGTTGCTAGGCGGATGCTAAGGTGTTCTGGGTGGTTACTAGGGCATTGCTGTAGTGTTCTGGATGTTTATATGGTGTAGCTACCAAGCTAGCAGGCAGTTGCTAGGTATCCTGGGTGATTATTATGGTGTTGGTGGTACCGGGACAACTGGGGCGCTGCAGAGTTACTACTATTTCTTTACTTAGTTACTTCATAACCGCTTGCTTTAACTTACACAAAATATGTTATTTTAAAGCTTAGAAACTTGCCATTGAATACAATGAATATGACTAACTCTTAATAAGTGCTTTTAAATTGTTATAGGGTGAATTCAGGGGTGATTGGGACACTTTTGTCATTGAGATGATTTGGAAAAAGTATCCCAGTCAACCTGAATTCACTCTAATATTAGAGGAGCACCATATTTGTAGCGTGAAAAATATGATTGCTTTACTTGAAATGTGGTCTGTAAAACCATCACTGACTTGACAAGACAGGCTTTTTGGCGTAAAGCTAAAGAACTTCCACGATCTGACAGCATGACGCAGCAACCAATGGAAACTGGATCTTGGGTGAGGTGGGTGGTAAAGTGTGTAGGACAATGTGCAGAGAGCAATCGGACACTCTCGTACAGCTGGAGCAGGCTTGGATTGATCGCCCTGATTGACAGGTCTTACTGCAGCGCTATAGAATAGGAGCACAAAGCAGAAACAGCGCTGGAAGATCATCACTCATCAACCAGTTACTTGTTACTTATTCTTTGTAATTACAAATATTTGTATGGTTTATTGTGGCATTTACTCATGTAAGTAGTTCTAATGTTCAGTAAAACATTTAGATGACTTGTTTGGAAAGTTGTTTTTTTTTGGACTTTGATAAAAGGCTACCCTGATTCCTAATGCCATAACTTTTGATTGCTTTGAGATATCAACACAAAATTTGGCCCAGATGCAGCTGACATGATAATTTGATTTTATAGCTTCCATATAATATACTTTCTAATAGCCATCATGTCAATCATCAATAATAACAAAATAAATCAATCAATTGCATAACTTTTTCTGGGGTTTTCTCATCAGTGATGTAACATAACCTCTACACATGATCGAAATCTTTTTTTGAAAGGTTTTCTATCAAATGAGACCATGCACTTGTTTAAATCTTGTAGGGCTGCACGATTAATCAAAATAAACCGCATGCGATTTTGCAAAGCCTGTGATTATTTTATGCACAGCTTGTCAGTGAAGCAGAGAGGCTGCTCACTGCAGAGCAAAAGTGTTGAATCAAATTAAATGATATATCCTCACTCCTCACTAGTTGTCATAATTTGACATACATTTTGTGTCTTGTACATAAACATAATAATAATAATAATTAATAAACTGTGGCAAGATGTAAAGGGGGAGGAGAATTTATACATGCGCCACGTTTAGTCGATAAAACACTTCGCAGCAAAGGATACACCTATGTATCCTCACTCATGTCTCCTCAGGAAGCCTCCTCACTCCTCCATCCTTGCCTCCTCACAGTGCAAGATTCAAGAGTTTTATTTGTCACATACACAGTTATATACAGAATATACAACCGGAAAATGTAAACAGGTCCGCTCCATGGACAGTGCAAATTCACAGTTAAAAACACAAAGGGAAAATTATAATAGAAATACAATAAAAAGTACTATATATATATATATATATATCTATCTATCTGTAGAATTATAAATAAATCAAGTAGATTAAATAAAGAAGTGGAATAAAATAAGTGAAATAAACTGTGCAGTGAATAAACTGTAGACTTATAAATATGTGGTTAACAGAAATGTACAAAGTATAATGTGCAAACAGGTTTTATAACAGGTTGTTACACAGTAACAACGAGAACAGAAAGTGCAGTGCAAATGTCAGTATGTATATCCTGAAGTGAAGTCACCTGGTGTTAAGTGACTGAGTTCATGAGTCGGATGGCCTGGGGGAAGAAGCTCCTCCTGAGTCTCTCAGTTTTGGCCATCAGGCTACGGAAGCGCTTACTAGATGGCAGCAGCGTGAAATGAGGGTTTGCAGGGTGATTAGAGTCCTTGATGATCTTAGTAGCTCTACCTTTGCAGCGTTTGGTGTAGACGTCCTGCAGAGACGGAGAGCTGACCCTGAGATACGATTGGATAAGCGCGCCTTTGCAGGGCTTTGCAGTCATGACTGGTGCTGTTCCCATACCACGCTGTGATGCACTGAGTTAGTACACTTTCTATCGCCCCTAAATAGAAAGTTTCAGGATAGCTGGTGAAACCTGAATTTCCTCAGCTGGCGCAGGTGGTACAGTCTTTGCCTGGCTTTTTTTCACCTGTGTCTGAATGTGAGCAGTCCAGGTCAGGTCCTCGGAGATGTTTACACCCAGGTACTTGAAGCTGCTCTACTCTCTCTACTGGTGACCCGCTGATCATGAGGGGGAGTATGTCCCGTTATTGTCTCTTCCTGGAAGTCCACAATCAGTTCTTTGGTCTTGCCAACATTCAGAGAGAGACAGTTGTCCTGGCACCATGATGTTAGATGCTCCACCTCGTCCAAGTATGCCGTCTCGTTGTTGGAAATGAGGCCCAGGACAACAGTATCATCAGCAAATTTGATGATAGAGGTGGAGCTGTGTGTGGACAAACAGTCATGTGTGTAGAGAGAGTAGAGCAGGGGACTCAGGACATAGCCCTGTGGAGCTCCCACACTCAGGGTGATGGAGGTGGAGGTGAACTGGCCTACTCTCACTACCTGAGGCCTGCCAGTGAGGAAGTCTTCAATCCAGTGGCAGAGAGAAGAATTCACGCCGAGATCCAGGAGTTTGGCGGTTAGCTTAATGGGAACTATGGTGTTAAAGGCTGAGCTATAGTCAATAAATAGCAGCCTTACGTAGTTCCCACTTTTGCTGTCAATGTGAGTGAGGGAGGAGTGGAGGACATGAGAGATGGCATCTTCAGTCGATCTTTTGGGACGATAGGCAAACTGAAGAGAGTCCAAAGTGTCAGGAATGAAGGAGCAAATGGTGTTTTTAATGAGTCTCTCAAAGACCTTCATGACTATAGACGTGAGAGCCACTGGACGATAGTCATTTAGGCAAGAGGGTTTACTGTTCTTAGGGACAGGGATGATGGTGGATTTTTTGAAGGAGGTGGGGACCACAGATGTAGCGAGGGACTTATTAAAGATGGATGTAAACAACCCGGCGAGGCTGATCAGCACAGGACCGCAGAACACGACCTGAAATACCATCCGCCCGGCAGCTTTCCTGACGTCCACACGCTTGAGTGCCCTCCGAACTTCATCCTCCGAGACAGTTTGATATTTGAGTTTGACAGTTTGCAATTTGCTAGATGAGATGTCCTACAAGACAGAAGCACATCACTTGAGAGGTTGGGTCTGGGACTCAATCCGAGGGGCGGGATAAGCGGTTGTCTTTCAAACTCCATCTGCACGCACAGGATATCGCTACAACCAACCAGAGCAACAAAGAAGGTGAAGCGGAGCTAGTTGATAGATTAAACTTTTGCCATATCCGGCTGACAAAACTACGAACACATCTTCCTTTCTTAAGAATGACTTTTCTCAAAGAAAAGCTTAACTCCAAGTCTTCCAGAGTCGCGGCCAAAGGCGATTCAAAAGACCGCTGTTCGCTAGCTTCTGTGTTTTCAAATAGCACACGGAACCGTCACAACTCTGCCGTCATCATGTTAAGCCCGCCCACCCACCCACCAACTCTATACACGATGTGATTGGCCTGACCACAGTTCGGTTTTTCCAGTGCACAAACCCTGGCTGCAAATTAGATTTGCTGCTGCTAGGGTGTGTCTAGATTTCTAGGCTAACAATAATGCACTTCATTCCAGGAAATCCCTATGGGCACCATACTATCGCTGTAGCTGAATAAACAGAAGATTGAAACACTTTCATTGATTAAACATGACTAATAAACACAAGACTAAGACAGTATATGGTTTTATCTGAGTCCTTAAAGCCTTCTCCGGCATTTTCATGATAAAAAGTATATTTATACTTAAATGCTAAATGATATACGCCTTTATCACTGTATAGAATACTATGAAATAATATGTTGTGTGCCTTATTCTGTATAAGAAGCCACATGATCTCACAAAAGGATGTTTTCAAACACTCAACTGAGTTTTTTATGATGTTATTAAATGTTGTCTTTTATTGGACAAGATGTTCATAAATACTTCTCATGTTTAGAAAGATGTTTGATGCGTGTTGCTTTTTCAAATGCACATTATAAGCGACTAAAACTCGCAGTGATTTCAGATGGAGCAGCGTTTATTACTTATCACAGACAAGCTTCACTGACAAGCTGCGCATAAAAATAATCGCAGCCTTTTGCAATTTCATAATCACACTAAGCCAAATAGGTTTAAGTGTGATTTGGTGTTAATTGCGATTAATCGTGCAGCCCTAATATCTTGTTGTGGGTTTTTTTTTTTTTTTAAGCATTTTAAGCCATCCTGGGCAATCCAGCATTGCTGGTCACCTACATAAGGTATGTTTTGCATGCTTTGATCAGCTTGGGATGCTGGTGTGCTGGTGGACCATCATATGTTGTCTTTTGGGTGCTGATATGATTCCAACAAGAACACAACAAAAAGCAAAATGTTTCTTTAGTGTGTGTTCATAGTTAAATAAAGACCAAGACAATTTTCCAAATTTATTTTAATAAATGATTTAATAAAGAAATACTCATGTTGCTGGTTACATGTTTATTGATACACAGTAAAATCCTCAGTGTTAAAAACACTGCTCAGTTTTCATATGGTCCCAATATAGAGAGTAAATGTAACAATGAGAGTAACAAAGAGAGTAAATTAAGCAATATTGCAGTTAGTGAAATTACTACGACACACTTGATGATTGAGTTTTAGTGTTGACACCTGTAGTTAACAAGCAGAATCACTGAAGATATGAGCAGAAACAACTACATACAAACAACTACATATGATTCACAGCCTTTTATGAAATTAACTGCAAATAAAATCCAGAGGATTAGAAAACACCTCCAAAAGCAGCATTACCATATTCACTTATTACAAACCAGTTTGGCTTTATTTCTTTCATATGGTACATGTACAAATGTTGTTAAAGCCCTTTAGTTGGCCTCTTGGCCATTGACTTAGTTGAATTAATATTTGTTGAAAGTGTGTGCTATCACTATTTTCAACAATATGTCATGCTCCTGACTGCAATGACATAACTTTTACTATGTGCACTTTTTGGAATCAGTGACTGGCAGCTGGATTTTGACACATGTGAGTTCCCAAAAGTCTTTAAAAAAGTATATAAAAAAAGTACTGTTATTTATAAAAGTAACAGCGCACCTCTCCTCAATAAGCAGCACTTTTTGACAACTCATTTGCTGGTCTATGACAAAACAGTGCGGGAAGAGTTACATGCCAAAGTTTTGTCCTGAAGAAGAATAATAATAAGTATACAAGAGAACTATATAAGTATACAATAGTGATGCTTGATGATTAGCGCCACTAATAAGAAATGCAATAATTTTTAGAGAAAGTAATTAGTATAGTAGTCTAACTACACTGTTGAAGAACGAAGAAGTTAGTAATTAATTACTTTTTTTTTTTTAGAGTATCTTAACCCTTGTGCATCCTTTTTATTGGAATTTTAATATTTCACCCCCATTTCCTTAAAAAAATACATTTTGCACTAGTTACACAAAAATAATTCCTCTCTGCAATTTTTAATCCCATTGCCATTTAACTATAAAATGTTGCAATCTTTGTTAATAGGCTTTCATTTTCTTGGCAAGGCTACAAAATTATTATTTTTAAAATCTTTTACCAGATGGTGCCATTTTCTCAGGTTTGGCCTACAAAGCAAATACTCACTTTATTCCTGTTTTCTGTTTATGCATATTATAAAGCCAATTGGATAAATTATGCAGCTATAACTGTGTGGGTGTGTTAGTATGTAATAAAACAAATGTGTGTGGGTGTGCGTGTGTGTGCTTGTAATATTTGAGAGAGAAAAATTAAACTGCAAATAACAAATCTAACCACTGTGTATGTCCCAGTGGAGTTTTGCTGGCATCTAATGTGGAAAAAGTTAGCACTGCGCCAAAACAAAATCTTACTGAGAGCTCATTTTTTGAGTTATCAATCTCAAACACAACTTTTTAGATGTATGGCTTTGATTTTCTAGCAGCTTTAGAGTTCAACATGTTTCATAATATATATATATATATATATATATATATATATATATATATATATATATATATATATATATATATATATATATATATATATATATATTTAGAAAATATTATTCATAAATCATTTCCATAAACTTAAACCTCTATAACATTTTTTGACTTCAACAATAATCTGCCAAGGGTCTTCTTTAAAATGAGACCAAATTTAACTCTGTGCTTCCAATATTAATTTTTTTTTAAAGTTTTTTTGACATGGACATTTTGTCCTCTATGGTCCTATATTGTAACATTTTTAATTGTTAACACTGTTCTTAACATAAAACTAAACTACAAATTGTCTTGGAAATGTTTTACAATTATAAAATCTTTTATGCTATATTTTTATTTGTATTGTTTTCCCCTTGTCCCAGGCCCTGATATTCAGTCTTTCTCAATTACAAACATAAATAAACATTTCTTTCATTGACGATAGGGCCATCTGTACAGCCCTGGACACGCAGATTTGAAATACAGGGCCTCCTTGGTCCCTGCAGTCAAAGACCCTGATAGGCCCATTGGGCTGGTCCATAATATACACCTGGCGCACCTGTTTTTTTTTTTTTTTTCATTTATTTTAATACTATAATTTGCTAGCCAGTTGTTAAATAAGGGCTATAATGGATGTTTGATTCATCAGACTTGTACATCCTTGTGATAGTTGTAGTCCTAATTTAGGAACTTTCTGCCACGCAAAAGCACAAACTCTTTTGCTGTCTTTACAAATGTTCATTAGGTCCTAAATGTGAAAGACTAATTTAGATCCAGTGTCTTTGTTCTTTTCTCTTGTTTACACAGAAAAAGTATCTAATGTCAGGCTTATTGGTCCAGAAGAATCATTAATAGAGGCGACTTATCTGCTAACATCACCTCTGAGGAACTGGCATCATCACCTCTGTGGAGTGGATGAAAGACAACAGTCCTCTGTCTCCTACCAATAGCATCATCTTCTCACCTGATAACAGATCAGTGTCCATCAGTCCAGTCCAGAGATCAGATACTGGGGAATATCAGTGTACCTTACAGAAACCCTGTCAGCTCTGAGACGGCAAAACTCAGACTGATCATCAACTGTGAGTGTTAAACATTTAAACCTCAAGATGATTTGAGCTCAAACCTGATGAAATATAGACATACTTCAGTGCTCAGTTTGCCCCTCTAACCGTGAGTCTCTTGTGTTTGTTCTAGATGGACCAGAAAATGTTTCTATTAAGAGGTCAGGATGTGGTGGATTTAGGGGTTCGAGTGTCTCTGTCTTGCTCTGCAAATTCTGAACCTTCTGCCTCATTCAGCTGGACGTTTAATGGGACAGACACCAATGTGACCACAGACACTTTCACCATAGATGAGACTGACTTCACTCACAGTGGAGATTACGAATGCACTGCCTGGAATAGCATCACAAACAGAAGCGCCTCACAAAGACATGCTTTACTAGTTAAAGGTAAACAGTTAAAACAAACCTGAAATGTGTTTTCAGCTTTTGATATCCAGTATTCTGACCATTTTAACATTTGTTCATTGGAGCTTTCTGTTGTCATCATTTTCTACTGTTTTGTATGTACATCTCTATTGCTCGTAATTGCCTTGTGTCATCTTAAATTGTATTTAATTTTTTTAATGAAGGTTTTGATGTGGTGTATTTAAAGTGTATTAGTTATTATTGTGTGCAGTATATGGTCTGTTGTTTATTGTATCTTTTCTGTAGTTGTTGGAGGAGAAGGAGGACTGACAACAGGAGCAATAGTTGGGATTGTCATTGGAGTTTTAGTGGCAGTTTCAGGCATTTGTGGTCTGATTGTCTATTTAACAAAAAACAAGAAAATGTAAGTAATCTGCTTAATTACTACCTCCTGGTGTAATTAATTTGTAATCAGTTTTAATTTGACATACATTAATACTAATAATAATAATAATGTGTGTACAATGTGTGTACAAATCACAACTTTTCAGCTTCCAACAGGTCTAGATGTGCATATGATCTCAGTGATTAAAAATATATAATTTCCCTTTATCGTTTATGAATTGTTCAATTACAGTTTTTCGCTAAGATACATTTTTTCTCAATATTTAATACAAAATATAATGACCATGTAAACTAAACTGTTATAAACTGCATTTTTGTGAGACAGAAATGTGGTAAAGCTTTTAAAGAATTTATTTGTCTTTACTCTACAGCCCAATGTTAAACAAAGAACAAAAGGACAAGCAAGTGGAGGTATGTTTGTTTCTTCATAATACCAGCATGAGTATTAATTGATTGAAACAACACTGATACTGACCATCCCATAATAGATTTCAGATGATCTATTCATATTTCAGATGATTCAGCACATATTTCTCTCAGTATCAAACTTATTGATTGTTTCTTTCTTTAAGCAGCAGCACAAAGCAGACAAGAGCCTGTGAGTGACTTTCAGTTTTTCTCCTTATCACAACCATTTTTCTCTTTATATGGCATAATTTGAAACTGTAAATCTGATTATGACATAGCAAACACTTACAGGAAAGGTGTTTTTAGTGGTAGTATCTCTCTTACCTTGGTAGAGTCTTTTATTTCATAGAGGTTATTGAAGAGTTTATAGCAGGAGGGATGAATGTATGTTTACAGTCAGCTCAAATGGACTTCAATCTTTCACATATTACTGCACAAAGACATGCTGAAGATTGCAATTAAACTATGGATATTATTTAAGGTCCCATGATTGTTCATAAAATGTCATACTTTAGAAATAAAGGCATTTTTATATCCTGATTTTAGCCCTCTGGCTTGAATGCTCTGTTTGAAGGGCATGTCTGCTTTGAGACTTCAGTGTAAACGCCCACTGCTGTGATTGGCTGACATCTTTTCATTTGAAATGCGCATTACATGTGGAACCCCTTTCGTATTCTTTTTACTATGTTATTTTACTATTACAGCTGTCGAGATTAACGAATCGTGAAAGTGTTGATAAGAGCATTATATTTAGTCCCCTTTCGACAGTACTCTCAGACAGTGATGACAGACAGTCTGATCGGCGTATATGCAGTGATCTCATCATTGCAACGCTTATTTCTCTCATAAAACGCTTTCACCACAACTAACAGCAAACACAATATCGATATGAATACAGTAAGAGCTTAGAGTTGTGCAGCATAGCGTCATTCATTATAACGGCAGTTTGGGCAAGTTGTGACTGAATTAAATGTAAAAAATAAACTGAATCCATTTTCTCCAAATTCTCTGGGCGGGCAAAGCAGAGAAAGAGGAGGTAACCTTTCCCATATAAGTGACGACATACAGGGAATATTCCAGAATGGCCCATCTGAGCTTTTTCTCAAATACAGAGCAGGATACCCAGTGCTTGTTTTACACATATCGTCATTTCTAGCCAACTGGGGACCATAGACAGGCTAGGGAACTCATATTAATGTTAAAAACCTCATAAAGTGAAATTTTCATGTCATGGGATCTTTAACATTAATTCAATCATGGTAGGCATTACCTCTGATTAATAGTGGGCTTTCTGTTTATAATGATTTAAATATCAGCAGCATTTACATTTTATCACAATTTTATCTCAAGAGACATCATCATTGTGTGTCTGATGTTGTGATTATAATTTAAGAAAAACAAATAACTATTCGCAGGACTCAGACTATGAAGAAATCATTGATATCCAGAAGACTAGAGGAGATGGAGCGGCTCAGGTGAAGAGGAGTGAATCTACTATATATGAGAATTTCAGTTATGAAGAAAATGAGTATGAAAATGTAAAGCATTGAGTTTTCAAACCAAGGGCTAAGGGCTCCTTCACCTCAGGTGAGCAGTCCAGTCTGTCCCATTGTGTGTCCCATGTGTGCTTTGGCTGCATCACAAAATAAGTGCTATTTATCCTGTCCTGTATTCTTGCAGAAAAAATAAAGAAATCAATTGGTTGGATTCTTTCTTTCTTTTAAAATGCAGGTCTATATTGAATCTTTGCACACAGAACTCAGTAGAACAGATTTAACAGCTGTTTCAGTGGGAGTCCTGCAGGTTTCCCATCTCATCCATGTTCATTTATTATATAATTTGGCTAGTTTTTAAATATAAATTTATTTATAATTTATAAATTACGCAGGCTATAGCTAATATTTAGCTAGAATTGATCATATACAGCAAACAGTTTCTCAGAAACAAACACCATCTTTCTTTCTTGGACTGTGATAGTGGGTAATAAAAACAGGTTACATTGTTGAGTAGATTCACCTTTAGACCTGAACTCAATGTCACACGGGAGAGAAATAAGGAAGCAGCATGACTGTAAATAGGGAGTTTTTGATAAAGAAATGAGTAACACTTTAGAATAATGGTAGTCATTAATAAGTAACTATGCAGGACTAATTAGTAGTACATTAACACTTCAAGCTACTACTGTTAACTAATATAGTTAATCGTATACACTATTAAGTAACACAGGCCAGAAATGGGACACAATGAAGACGGACACAAAGAGGAGAGTGCAGACGCGCAGCAGAGAAAATACCAGACACACTGGGCCTGTTTACACATGGTCACTTGCATTTTCTCTGATCAGATAGCTGGATCCAGTCGCGAAAAGACCAGGAGTAAATGCCCTCCGACACGCATTTGAGACGGATTTAAACCACTTCAGGAGGTGGTCTGGGACGTATTCCAGGCTAAACTGGACAAGTGTAAATGCATCTGATTGCTGATATCACTTATGTAAATTTTGCTCCTCCCAACAAAGCTAATAAATAAATGTGTGAGAGCGTGTTATAGGCTATATGTCATGTTATAGTTATGACAGTGCTACTGCAGCACGCATTGCCGCAGACAAGCAGCTTGTTATATCTTTCTGATATTCTGCTGTAAAAAAATACACGTGAGGCGAGGTGAGCTTGAAAACTAACTGTTCGTCTTTATTGTTATTCAGATAGATATCTGATCTGTAGAAACACATGAACTGGACCAGGTATAAATAGGCCCAGCAAGATCACTGTTCTGTTCGCGATGCTTGAAATATAGTTAGAAAAATATAAATATTGAATTGGGGAGGGGGTTACATGAATGTATCTCTGAACGAAACTAACTGTGTTCAGAATAGTTTCGATGGCCTTTTTACAGCAGTACCCAAAGAAACGCTTCTTTTCCATAAGCACCACCTACTGTCAGAGACTGAATTTGCATTTTTATTCAGTCTTATCTGTTTTTGTTTTGTAACAATTTCACAAAGCTAAAGTCAGACCATTCTGTACTTGCTTTAAGTCTTGAAATTATGTAAAACAACTGCTCATGCTACATGTGTGTATCTTTGTTTGGATCGTGGATGGAAATAGCCAATTTGCTTGTAAAAAAAACAACAACTCTGAATCGGCCATGAAAAATCTATAGGTAGATCTTGCCTTTCATCAAGGCTGAGGTCAGGGATCTTTGGCTTGAAAAGTTTGGTGACCACTGTTTTAGAGTGTAACCTCTTCTTTGCTGTTTTTTTTTTTTTACTGCATTGTGGCTGAATTATTGATTTTTTTTCACACATTTGCAAAAATGTGTTCTGTGTTATAGTCGCACTGGTTCATATATATATATATATATATATATATATATATATATATATATATATATATATATATGGGGTATATATTTGTGGCTATATTTGCACTGTACATTTGTGGTTTGTATCACCAAAAACATTTTTGCGTATTTCCCATTCATTTCCTATGTTCCATTTTTTGACCACGAAAAAGACAAGTGTGACTATTTTTTTCCCGACCCTTTAACATAACTGAATCATCTTCATGATTTTTTTGTGTGTTCACATAGCTAATGCAACAAGTCACCAAGTGTCATCCCATTCCGATGAAGCAAAAAAATTTTTTTAATTCAAAACATGTTCAAAATGTGTATGAACTCTGTATAAGGGTATGTTTAGTTCAAATTAACTAATTCATTAATTCATAGGGAATTTTGAAAGAGTCTGATTTTACGGCCAAGCAAATGACTCGTCCAGTGTTCATTTGAACTAAAAATAATAAACTAATATCTAACACGAACACACACACACACACACACATTCACGCGTTGCAGAAAGGAAGAAAGTGAGGAAATAATGAGTTTTAAGAGAGAGAAATTATGAAATCCACGTTTTTAGCAATATATTTATAACACATGCCCTGAATGAACCATCAATCATTAATTTAAACCTATTGTTTCTTTAAATTATGTTATTAAATTTGATATCAATGTACCAGTTCAGTTTAGAATCTGGAGGTTACTTGCATTTGTGTCTCGTGTGTCGTCTTTGAATGGGGAATTCCCTTTTCCTTGGTCCTGGCTGCAGAGGGGTTCCCTAGTTCTTTGATTCACTGACGATCTTGTCATGCCTTTGATGGACGTATGGGAGGCCAATCATGTGGCGTGTTGGCGGCTGGATGGAAAGTCTTGTGGGTGTTGTTTGAAGTAGAAATGCGCATGGCTGTAGATTCTGTCGAGAAAAACTTTGCGTGCAAAACTTAACATAGAACACAAGACTCAACAGAAAGAAGATAAACTTACGTAAAAGAAAGGAAAGTGAGAGGAGAATATTCAGATGGCTTGAAATGAAATAATGTCTCGGTTATGTATGGTAACCCTCGTTCCCTGAAGGAGGAGCGAGACGCGTCGTCGGACGTCACCAACGAATTGGGATCACTTCAGGGAGCCCCTATCAGCTTCGAGATATAGAGAACAGGCCAATGAGAACTGGTGTGCGAGATTTGCATCTCGCACTCCGCCCAAGCGTCGTGGTATAAAGCGGAAGTGAAATGCAGCGCCGCGTTTGTTTTTCACTGAGGAGGCGAACCAATGACTCGGCCTGCAGTGATGGTACAGCAATTGTGGCAACGGGATGTAAGTCTCCATTCCCTCCTTCAGGGAACGAGGGTTACCATACGTAACCGAGACGTTCCCTTTCAGTCGGTCATGTTCAATGTACGTCAGACATCACCGACGAATTGGGATCCCTTTGGAACACGCCACAGTTGCTACCACTTCCAGTGTCCCGCGAGAGCCCCTCAGACCCCGGCTGTTCCGGGCGGGGAAATTCACGCAGGGAGAGTCACAGCTGCTGTTCTGCAAGACCCACTCAGCAGACTATTGGATAACGCTGGGAAAGCGTGCCCCGAGGGCCCGCTGCGGAAGCCACATCATGCCCAGAGGGAGTTACCATGTGGAGAATACACGTATGGACTGGCCGTGGGCAGTGCAACATATACGTAAGTCCCAGGGGTGGCTCCGGACAATTTTAGGCGGGGTCCAACACCACACTGATACGGCAGGGAAAGACACGGGCTCGCCGAAGGGAGACTTACCGTGGAGAATACACATATGGGACCGCCGTGGGGGTCACAACATATGGAACCCAGCCTAACACAAGTTCCACCAATGCATACGAGCGTAGGCCTGGCGAGGGTTGCGGAGGACTCGTCAGGGTTCGCCATACTGGGGAACTCGACTGGAGCATATAAGCGCACGTATCCGTTACAGGGGGAAGGGAGTGGCGCAGCAAGCCAACACTTTAAAACGGGCACTTCGGTTTTACTGACTATGGGAAGTGAGCACACAAGAAGATACCGGCTCTACACGTAGGCTATAGAACCTAGCGAACGTGTTGGGTGTCGCCCAGCCCGCAGCTCTTCAAATATCTGCCAGCGAGGCACCACGAGCTAGCGCCCAGGAAGAAGCTACACCCCTGGTGGAGTGGGCTCTTAACCCGAGCGGGCAGGGCGCGTCTTGGGTTTCATACGCCAAGATGATGGGATCTACTATCCAGTGGGCCATCCTCTGCTTGGAGACAGCCTTTCCTGCCCGTAGAAATATGCAAAGCGTAGGAGCTGTCTGTGTCGAGGGAGAGTCGAGACATGAAAGTACACATCCTTCAGGTCGATCGCTGCAAACCAATCTTGGGGACGGACGCACCTGAAGATGCGTTTCTGCGTTAACATCCTGAAGGGCAGGCTGTGAAAGGACCGGTTCAGAAGTCGCAGATCCAAGATCGGTCGTAACCCGCCGCTTTTCTTGGGCACAATGAAGTACGGCCTGTAGAAGCCGGCCTCCATATCGGCTGGAGGGGCCGGCTCTATCGTGTCCTTCGCCAGTAGGACTGAGATCTCCGCCTGAAGCACAGGGGCATTCTCCTTCGACACGGAGGTGAAGTGAACGCCCCTGAACTTGGGGGGACGCTGGGCAAACTGAATCGCGTAGCCGAGTCTGATAGTACGGATGAGCCAGCGAGACAGGCTGGGAAGCGCTAGCTAGGCTCCCAGGAACCGTGTAAGCGGGACCAACGGCACCACAGACGTGCCCACAGCGGGGCAGCGCAGCGGCTTGCAGGGACCTGACACGGGCGGCATGGTAGCGGCCCAAAGTGGGGTCTGAGTGTGCTGCGCAACACTTACCTGCTTCCGCTGAGGGGGCACGCGAGTGTGGGGAGGCCGCTTGTGTGCATCCCAAACACAGCCGGCACCCCCTGCTGGCGATAAGAGAGGCATGAGAGCGTAGAACACCGCCAAGCGCGCTCTCTTGGCACCCAGAGATTTCGGAAACTGCTCTTCTATTGACAATTTGGGTGCCACTAGCACTGGGGCTAGCGGCGGAACAGGATGACACAATATTGCCCCCCGGCCCTCCTCCGGGGGGGGGAGAGGTGCTGCGGCCGTCTCCCGAAGAGCAGTCTCCTCCATCTCTGGGTGGCCCGTCTCAGGGTCTCCTACGACAGCGCTTGCCACCTGGCTTGGCAGCGGCCTGAGTGGGCTGGATGTCCTTCCCATGGAGGCTGCTGCTGGGCTGGGGCGGGAGCGGGGGCGGCGGCGGGCGGACGTCCTCGGCGACGAGCAGGCAGAGGTGCTGCGGGCGGCGGCAGGGTGGAGGCAGCAGCTGACCGCCGGGCAGGATGTATTTATGGCCTCTGTCTGCTTCTGGGCGGCCGAGAACTGCTGGGCAAAGCTCTCGGCCGCGTGCCGAACAACCCGGCCGGGAGATGGGGAGTCCAGGAACCGAGTCTTATCGGTCTCCCTCATGTCGGCCAGGTTGAGCCAGAGATGCCGCTCCTGGACCACTAGAGTGGACATCGCCTGACCAATGGAACGGGCGGTGACTTTCGTCGCCCGGAGGGCGAGGTCCTTCGCCGTCCGGAGCTCCCGGAGGAGCTCTGGGCCAGGGCTACCCTTGTGCATATCCATGAGTGCCTGGGCCTGATGCACCTGAAGCAGCGCCATGGTATGCAAGGCGGACGCAGCCTGGCCGCAAGACCTGTAAGCCTTCGCAGTCAGACTGGAGGAGAACTTACAGGCCTTGGACGGGAGACGTGGGTCACCACGCCAGTTGGAGGCGGTCGCCGGACACAGTTGCATCGTGACGGCCCGCTCCACCGGCGGGATCCCCACGTACCCCCTGGCTTGCCCGCCATCAAGGGTAGTGAGGAGGAAGGAGCCACTGGGTCGGTTCCTGGCACTAAAGGGTGTCGACCACAACCTGGTGAGCTCCTCATGCACCTCCGGGAAGAAAGGCACCGGGGCGGGAAGGCTGAGAACCAGCGCAGCCCGCCCCAAGAAACCAATCGTCCAACCTAGAAGGTTCGGGACGTGGTGGAGGGTTCCACTCAAGCCCGACCTTTTCAGTGGCCCGGGAAAGCATAGCCGTCAACTCGGGGTCCGACTCGACCGCTGCCACTCTCCCAGAGGGAGGCAGTGCAGCCGAATCTTCATCCTCCGAGGACTGGAACTCCCCCTCCGATGCAGCGATCGACATCTGCTCCTCCGCCGGAGCTCAAGGAGAGACCGCCGGACGCCCATGGGGGCCAGCGGGTCCCTCCGAAGCTCAACCGGTAGCGGCGCTTATGAGGGATTAGGGGCCTGCGGAGGTGCGCTTGGCGGGTTTGCCTAACCGTAATCCTCAGGTCACCCGGCCATTCGTCCAAAGTAGATCTATTCTGGGGAATAGAGCTAGATCGAGGCATGGGTAGGGGGACTCCACCTTCACGAATGTAGGCGAGTCTCGACCTAAGCGCTGCGATAGTCATGTTCCCACAGTGAGAACATGAACTATCCACAAAAGCTGCCTCAGCGTGCTGTAAGCCCAGGTACGTGATACAGCGATTGTGACCGCCAGCGGGTGACAGGAACGATCCGCATCCAGTAGCGCACGGGTGGAATGACATCTTGAAAAAGACGCAGTGTCACACCCGTGTAGCTCTTTTTGTGAGGAAAACGCTCTTTTTTGTGCTGAAGCACTCAGGGGAGGACCGCGGCAACAAACCGGGAAATAGTGCAGCCCGTGTGTGTGCACTCACAACTCTCTTTTATTGCTATGAGAACAGCAGTTGTTTTTAATGCAGCAGGGGCGCGGTCACGCTGGT
Organism: Paracanthobrama guichenoti; assembly: GCA_018749465.1. NCBI lineage: Eukaryota > Metazoa > Chordata > Actinopteri > Cypriniformes > Gobionidae > Paracanthobrama > Paracanthobrama guichenoti. Next base: position 19,374,989 of record CM031958.1, on the reverse strand, counting down.
TGTGCCGTCCCGCCAACACACGTCGCCTTTCTCTCTCTCTGGTCTCGCTCTCTCTACTCTCTCTTCTCTCTCTTGTTTCGCTCTTCATCAACGCCGCTCGGTTCGGTGAATGACAAACGTATCGCGTGCATTTCACTTCCACTTTATACCGCTGACGCCGGGCGGAGCGTGAGATGCAAATCCGCACGCCAATTCTCATTGGCCTGTTCTCTATATCTCGAAGCTGTTAGGGGCTCCCTGAAGTGATCCCAACCGTCAGTGACGTCCGACATACGTGTGGAACATGTAACAGGAACATGTAACACCCTGGTGTAACCACTAGTTACCTGTATAGCTCTCTATAGAGTAGCTTGTGAATTGCCTAGTTGTTTTTGGACATAATTACATATTTTTATCGGGTGGAAGATTTAAATATATATTTAAACAATCTCAAGGACTACTTTTTGTCAAGTTTTAGAATTTTTGGGGGTTTTTGTTAGAAATAGTGATTTGAAGTGTTAGTTTATGCATTATGATTACAGTCAAACCTGAACATTGTATTAGAAAGAGATTTTTTGATTCAGAATTGAAGTCATCCCTTCACTCAGTGTGTACTTTTTTCAGTATTGTGTCTGATTTGTAGATTGTGCACACAAAAATTCTCAGTATTTTTGTAATTTTGTCAATTTCCCATTCATTTCCTATGGTCCATGAGTATGACTATTTTTTTTTATTACGACCACTTAACCTGATCGAATCATGCCCTCAATTTTATTGTGTTCACAAGTGTCATAAAAGTCACCAGGTTTTGTACCATTCCGATGAAGCTCAACTTTCAGTTAATGTTTATTTCAAGTAATGAATTTTAGTTAAAGGGGTACTTCAGCACTGGGAAGATGAATGTGTATTTAAACTGGGTCATTTATGTAGTAGAAATGTGAAATTATTTTTGAATTTTGGTGCCTTCTAGACTGAGAAAAGACAGAAAATGTATTTTTGGCTCATGAGAATGAAAGACAACAACTCCCAGAATGCACTTGCTTCGCTGCCCTACGAGGCCACTCCCAAAGCCACTTCTACTGGTTCAATGGATCACTTGCCCACCGTGGCAATGCCCCTATCGTTGTTTTCATTTTCATAATAAAATAATTTAGTTCAGTTAGAGAACAGACACTACAATTAAAAACTGAACGTGTCTGTTCAATATAATGTGAGTGAGCAGAGCGAGTCTCACAGCACAAACGCAGCAGGAGTCAGATTACATTCATCACGAGAGTGAAGAGCTGAGGTAAGAGCGGCCACGGCATACATTCACGGCGCGTGTTCAGTCTGGCACGTCTAATCCCTTTAACAATAAGACTCATTTTAGATCCAGTGTCTTTGTTCTTTCACCCTACACACAGCAAAAATATCTAATGTCAGGCTTATTGGTCCAGAAGAATCATTAATAGAGGGCGACTTATCTGCTAACATCACCTCTGAGGGAACTGGCATCATCACCTCTGTGGAGTGGATGAAAGACAACAGTCCTCTATCTCCTACCAATAGCATCATCTTCTCACCTGATAACAGATCAGTGTCCATCAGTCCAGTCCAGAGATCAGATAGTGGGGAATATCAGTGTACTTACAGAAACCCTGTCAGCTCTGAGACGGCAAAACTCAGACTGATCATCACCTGTGAGTGTTAAACATTTAAACCTCAAGATGATTTGAGCACAAACCTGATGAAATATAGACATACTTCAGTGCTCAGTTTGCCACTCTAACCGTGAGTCTCTTGTGTTTGTTCTAGATGGACCAGAAGATGTTTCTATTAAGGGTCAGGATGTGGTGGATTTAGGGTTTCGAGTGAATCTGTCTTGCTCTGCAAATTCTGAACCTTCTGCCTCATTCAGCTGGACGTTTAATGGAACAGACACCAATGTGACCACAGACACTTTCACCATAGATGAGACTGACTTCACTCACAGTGGAGATTACGAATGCACTGCCTGGAATAGCATCACAAACAGAAGCGCCTCACAAAAAGACATGCTTTACTAGTTAAAGGTAAACAGTTAAAACAAACCTTTTAATAAAAGTTTTATGACAACGTATAATAAGCAATGCACTCACCTTAATTTGGCACTTATTCAACAAGGTGTTGGAAACATTCTTCAGAGATTTTGGTCCATATTGACATGATAGCATCACGCAGTTGCTGCAGATTTGTCGACTGTACATCCATAATGCAAATCTCTTGATACACCACATCCCAAAGGTGCTCTATATTGGATTGAGATCTGGTGACTGTGGAGGCCATTTGTTCAAGAAAACAGTTTGAGATGATTTGAGCTTTGTGACATAGTGCGATATCCTGCTGGAAGTAGCCATCAGAAGATGGGTACACTATGGTCATAAAGAGATGGACATGGTCAGCAACAATATTTGGATAGGCTGTGGCATTTAAACAAAACTCAGTTGGTATAAGGGCCCAAAGTGTGCTAAGAAATATCCTCTACACCATTACACAACCAGCCATCTTTGATACAAGGCAGGATGGATTTATGCTTTCATGTTTTCACCAAATTCTGACCGTACCATCTGAATGTCGCATCAGAAATCAAGACTCATCAGACCAGGCAATGTTTTTTGCAATCTTCTATTGCCCAATTTTGTTGAGCCTGTGTGAATTAGAGACTCAGTATCCTATTCTTAGCTGATAGGAGTGACAGCTGGTGTGGTCTTCTGATTTTTCAGACCATTTTCTGTAAACCCTATAGATGGTGTGTGCGTGAAAATCCCAATAGATCAGCAGTTTCTGAAATACTTAGACCAGCCAGATCAATAATCAGATGAATTGCGATTAATAAAACCTAACATTAGTCACCTACGTTTTTAATATGTTTTAGATCGTAATAATTTCACATTTATAGGGGTGTAACGATATTAAAACTGAACCGAAAAACCGCAATACACCACCCACAGTTCAAACCGCAATACTCTAATGTCGAACCGAACGTGCCCCGCCCCTTCCTGCTGCCCCGGCCCAGCTCTCACTTCACCTTATGCCACAAAATAATGTTTTTCTTCCTTGATATTTGATTAAATAGCAATTAGTACACTTTTAACAACTATTAAGAGCTAATATTATAATAATAATATTATTTACTAAATATACATTAAGTGCATGTCACGTGACTTGGGTGATCGCTCAAGTTGCACGATGGAAAGACAAAGAGAACCAGTTTCCCATTTAGCCAGGTAAGGTTGTCCCGATTTGATCCCGAATGTGCTGTGACGTGACATTTGTCTTTATCAACAATTGCTCGCAAAACGATGGAAAATGATTCACAGCGCACGTCATATCCCGTGATAATAAAATCAAGTAAATTATTAAATAAATAAATACATTTTCATGCAAGCCCCGCCCTGAGAATTGTAAAATGGTTATTAAAATGGTTGGGACCTCTTATTGTTCCTTGTTTCTTCAGTGGTGTGGTCGATGACCTGAAAGGTGAGTTTTCTTTGTTTATTTTAACATCCTGATCTTACTGTTGCATTGTGAGTATTTGCAGCACGTTTCTGTACTTGGCTGTGTTGTGAAATTTTGCAGTGCGTTTCTGTATTTGGTTGTGTTGTGAACTTTTGCAGCACACGTGTTGTCAAACTGATGAAGATGTTTTCTTTATTTGCTGGTGTAACGCTGGTGTAATGCATCCCTGACGATCGCTTCTTCGACCACGAATGGGAGTTCTGGATTGGGGTGTAGCAGGATTGGAGCAGTCAGTCGTGAAGGCATCCTTGAGGTGTTGGAAGGCTCCGGTGGCCAAGAAGTTAGATGCGACAGGGGATGTTGATGGACAGATGAAGTGTTGGTTGAGAGCCTCCTGAATGTACTTCTTCATGGCCTTCTGCTCCGGGATGAACAGCAGGTAAATCTTATCCTTAGGTGGAAAGGCCCCAGGCAGCAGGTCGATGACACAGTCCCATGGCCGATAAGGTGGTAGATGGGTGAACACATGAACACATCCACATGAACACTGAACACATCCTGGAATGCTCAGTACTCTGGAGGAATTTCGGTTTTACTCTCGGTTTCTGGGCTTTCGACGGAGGTGGAGTTCAACTGGAGACTGGATGAAGAGGTTGAGGCGTGTCGCCAGGCCTGGCGTGCAGATGGTTTGATCACAGACAATAGACAGTCTTTGAAGCAGAAATCGGATCCTTCCAGCACCATGAACGAGATCTTGATCTCATGGAGGCAGCCGACGCGATGCTATGGTTTGCCAAAATGGTGTGGATGGTTTATTCTTTGAGCAGCATTTCCTCTGGAGGTTGAGTCTTTGGAGAAGTTGATGAGAGATGAAGTTCCCTGCGGAGCCGGAGTTGATGAGTGCGTGCACTGGAATGACAAGTTTTGGGGTGATAATTTGGCCAGGTCTATGAGTGAGAGGTGCAATCTTATGGAGGAACTGAATAGTACTCACCGCTGGGAGTGGTGGTTGTATCGGACAGTTTGTGATGATGCGGCCTGCTTCCCCACAATAGAGACACAAGTGTTGAAGTAATCTTCTTTGACGCTCCGTGTTGGACAGATGGTATGAGTCGACCTGCATGGGTTCAGGTGCTAGAAGGGCGACAGATGGAGAGGTGGGGGGAAGATGCGGAGCAGGTAGATCCAGTGCAGAGGCTGAGAGATGCTGAGAGATGCATATAGCGTTCTGTTAACCTGGTTAGGGTTATATTGCCACCTGTTGGTTTGGCATGCTCTTGACAATGCTTTATAACGTGCTTTTTCGTTTTCATGTGGACGTGTTTTTGTTTTTTGTTTTTTTAAACAGAGGAGGAAAACTCAGTTTATAAAAATACCCGCGGTACTTGTGGACTAGGACTCAGTTTGTTTTCATTTGTCATGTGTTTCTTTGTTCTGACTCCTGCCACTTGTATGTCTCCATAGTTACGGTCATTATTAGTTCTATGTGTCAGCTGTGTGTAATTAATCATCCTCGTTTGTGTTCACTACTTAAGTTGTTCTTTCTCCAGCACTCCTTGTCTGTCACTGTTAAGTTTAGTTCTGTCATGACAACTCTCTGAGTGTTTGAATGGTAATGGGTATGACAATGTTAATATGTTTGGTCTTCGTGGAATAGATCTGTTACGCTGCTGTTGCTTTTACTGCTGCTGCTGTAGGTTATTGCTGCTGCAGAGCAAATACAGGACTTGCTACTGCCAATACATACAGGACACACTGCTGTGAGTAAGTGTCATGCTGCTGCTGTACAATAAAGAATACATGAATTACCCATAGCAAATCTATACAGGTGGCGCTGGGGAAGGTGAAGGGTTTCTGAAAGCGCTGCACTGCTAAGGAAAATGCAAATGAGTATTTGCAGATTGAGCACGCAAGCTCATTGGCTACTGATACAGCAGGAACCTATCAGCTGTGCCCTAAAGATGGTAATGTGATTGTGAGCAGGTATTTAAAGGTCCTATTAGCATGCGCCATGACATCTGTGTCATGCAAATTCCTGCCTGCCTGCTTCTTGGTTGCCTGCCTAGAACTGTATTCACCTGTCATTGTCTTCCCTCCGGCATGCACCCATGAAAAATATATAGCCTATATAGAAATGTAAGTATTAATCAAATTATTAAACATTTCACACTAAAGTGAATTACAGTTAGTTTTGTGTGCAGCAAATGATATTGGTCTGTTGTTTGTATCTTGTCTATAGTCGGTGGTGGAGGACTGACAACAGGAGCAATAGTTGGGAAACTGGAAAAAAAAAAAGTTGAAACTTTTAACTATGTATTTTTCTTTACAGCCCAGGACCAAACCAACAACGAAAAGAACAAGCAAGTGGAGGTATATCTATTCTTAATGCTAACATGAGTATGGTCTTTATTTACTATTTTACTTTCTTTTACTCTCAGTTTTTACAAACTTATCATCTGCATTGATCTACTACGACAGCAAAACTCTTTTGGACATTGGTTACCTCTACACTGGACTGTTTCAGGACACTTTCGACGATCCTCTGTGGCCATCTGAGATTCTTCGCAACGCCGAGTTGAACAATGGCCAGAGCCAGCGGCGTAGAACCGTGGGAAACGTGCTGGTATCCGTAACAGACTGAGGAAAAGGGCATTCAGACCTCCTCTCCCGAGCATTCTTCTAGCAAATGTTCAATCCTTGGATAATAAGATGGACGATCTTAGAGCCAGGATAAGTTTTCAACGGGACATGAGAGACTGTAATATCTATTGTTTGTCTGAAACATGGCTCACGCCCGGTCCCGACACAGCTGTGACGCCGCCGGAGAACTTCTCTGTTTTTCGGATGGACAGAACAGCCGAGGCCGGTAAATCCAAAGGCGGAGTATGCTTCATGATCAACAAGAAATGGTGCGATCCCAGGAACATCACCATTCTCTCGCGGTCCTGCTCACCTCATCTGGAACATTTAACAATCATTTGCCGCCCATTCTATCTGCCGAGGAGTTTTCTGCGGTTGTCGCGCCGTTTACATTCCACCGCAGGCAGACACAGCGCTGGCTTTATCTGGCCTTCATGATGCTGCCAGCGCGCCATAAACCAACATCCCGACGCTGCATTCATTGTCGCGGGCGATTTTAACAAAGCAAACCTAAAGAAAGTCCTGCCAAACTTTCATCAGCACGCCTCCTGCCCCACACGAGGAGCAAACACACTGATCACTGCTACTCCGCTTAAGAACGCCTATAAAGCGCGGTCACTTCCAGCGCTTGGCAAATCGGATCATGCCGCCATTTTCCTCACTCCCGAATACAAACAAAAGCTCCTCCAGGAACCCCGTGAGGCGGGAAGTTAAGCGCTGGTCACCCCACTCAGAGACCGCGCTACAGGCAGCTCTGGGCGATGTGGATTGGGACATGTTCCGAGCGCAGTTCAGCTGACGAAGCGAAGTTCACAGACGTGGCGCTTTGCTTCATCAACACGCTTTACAGAGCAAGCCACGCAAACAATAACAATAACGTCCTTCTCAAATCAGAAACCGTGGGTGGACAATTCAATCCGCTGCAGTGAACGCGACGCACTGCTGCTTTACAACGCCGGTCTCCTATCGGGAATATGAATGAATACAGATCGCCCTGCTATGCTCTCAGACGAGCAGTTAAAGCCGCAAAAACTCCGTTATAAAGACAGAGTGGAGTCTCATTTCCAACTCAACGACTCGCGGCGCATGTGGCAAGGTCTGAGGTCCATCTGCTCCTTTGGATCTAAATCCTCTGCAGAGGCAAGCGTTGATCCGCTGCTCGTGAACGAAAGTTAAACTCTTTCTATGCTCGCTTTGACTGTAACCGCGTAACGCGACTCCGCCAAGTGGCGCGTCAGAGGAATCACTCAGAGCAGCAACAATCACGTGATCTCTGTCTCGGAGGATGAAGTTCGAGAGCACCTGCCGCGTGGACGCCAGGAAAGCTGCTGGGCCGGATGGTATTTCAGGTCGTGTTCTGCGGTCCTGTGCTGATCAGCTCACCGGGTTGTTTACATCTATCTTTAATGAGTCCTCGCTACATCTGTGGTCCCCACCTCCTTCAAAAAAATCCACCATCATCCCTGTCCCTAAGAACAGTAAACCCTCTCTGCCTAAATGACTATCGCCCAGTGGCTCTCACGCCTATAGTCATGAAGGTCTTTGAGAGACTCATTAAAAACACCATTTGCGCTTCATTCCTGACACTTTGGACCCTCTTCAGTTTGCCTATCGTCCCAATAGATCGACTGAAGATGCCATCTCTCATGTCCTCCACTCCTCCTCACTCACATCGACAGCAAAAGTGGGAACTACGTAAGACTGCTATTTATTGACTATAGCTCAGCCTTTAACACCATAGTTCCCACCAAGCTAACCTCCAAACTCCTGGATCTCGGCCTGAATCCTTCTCTCTGCCACTGGATTGAGGACTTCCTCACTGGCAGGCCTCAGGTGGTGAGAATAGGCCAGTCCACCTCCACCTCCATCACCCTGAGTGTGGGAGCTCCACAGGGCTGTGTCCTGAGCCCCCTGCTCTACTCTCTCTACACGCATGACTGTTTGTCCACACACAGCTCCACCTCTATCATCAAATTTGCTGATGATACTGTTGTCCTGGGCCTCATTTCCAACAACAATGAGACGGCATACTTGGACGAGGTGGAGCATCTAACATCATGGTGCCAGGACAACTGTCTCTCTCTGAATGTTGGCAAGACCAAAGAAATGATTGTGGACTTCAGGAAGAGACAGCAACGGACATACTCCCCTCATGATCAGCGGGTCACCAGTAGAGAGAGTGAGCAGCTTCAAGTACCTGGGAGTAAACATCTCCGAGGACCTGACCTGGACTGCTCACATTCAGACACAGGTGAAAAAGCCAGGCAAAGACTGTACCACCTGCGCCAGCTGAGGAAATTCAGGGTTTCACCAGCTATCCTGAAAACTTTCTATTTAGGGGCGATAGAAAGTGTTTTAACTCAGTGCATCACAGCGTGGTATGGGAACAGCACCAGTCATGACCGCAAAGCCCTGCAAAGAGTAGTGCGCTTATCCGAGCGTATCTCAGGGTCAGCTCTCCGCCTCTGCAGGACGCCTACACCAAACGCTGCAAAGGTAGAGCTACCAAGATCATCAAGGACTCTAATCACCCTGCAAACCCTCATTTCACGCTGCTACCATCTGGTAAGCGCGCTCCAAGCCTGATGGCCAAAACTGAGAGACTCAGGAGGAGCTTCTTCCCAGGCCATCAGACTCCTGAACTTAACATCACGTGACTTCACGTCAGGATAAACATCGATACACTGACATTGCACTGCACTTTCTGTTCTCGTTGTTACTGTGTAACAACCTGTCATAAACCTGTTTGCACATTATACTCTTTATACATTTGTTAACCACATATTTATAAGTCTACAGTTTACTCACTGCAAAGTCTACTTCAATTATTTTATTCCACTTTATCCTTATTTGTTACCTTTTTTTCTCTTGACTTGATTATTTATAATTCTACAGATATAGATATATATATATATATATATATATATATATATAGATAATTTCTTCCTTGTGTTTTTAACTGTGAATTTGCACTGTCCATGGAGCGGACCTGTTTACATTTCACTGCCGGTTGTATATTCTGTATATAACTGTGTATGTGACAAATAAAACTCTTTGAATCTTGAATCTTGAATCTTGTCTGATTGAAACAACAAAACTGTTTAGCAGTTGTAATGAGATTGACTGATAATAATCGTCACATTTCAGTATCAAACTCACTGAGTGTTTCTTTCTTTAAACAGCAGCACAAAACGTACAGGAGTCTGTGAGTGACTTTCAGTTTTTGTTTTCTCCTCAGCACAACGTTTGACAAATATTCAGTCATTATGATTGGCATTATAACTTTTTAATAGTGGGCTTTGTTTCACCATTTAAAAATTAGCAACATGAGAATTTTTATTATACTTTTACTTCATGTGACGTCATCATTGTATATGATGTAATGTAAGAAAAAATAACTTTTTATTTTATTTGTAGCACTATGAAGTAATCCTTGATTCCCAAAAGACTAGTGGAGATGGAGCCATTCGGGGAAATATGAGTGAAAATAATGACTATGAAATGTAAAACATGGGATTTCAAACAGGCCAAGGATTCCTACACCTCCACCAGGTGAGCAGTTTTTTTAAAAATTGATTCTGTCCCATTTTAAACATCACGTGTGCTTTGGCTATATCACAAAATAAGAGCTGTTTATTCTGCCCTGCAATCGTAGACTTTAGGAAATCCTTTGCTTTTATTTTTTTGCATGCTTGTTGCATTCAGGAATCAAACTGTTCTCCCATGTGCCAGTGAGGAAGTGAAGACACTGAAACGTCTACTGCATGTCTTCCTGCATTCTACACAGTTTGTGATTTATATCTGTACTTTATTATGTTGGAATTAAAATGTTTATTTGCAGGTCCATGTCAAATCTAAACACATAAATCACAGTAGAAAGCAAATTTAACACTTCTTTACAAAGTATTTTGGTGAGTTTGCTTATATTTCCAGTTGCCAATAAGAATGTGGTTCATTCAGATTTAACACATTTCACCATCAAATCCATTTAGATTTTCCCCAACATCAGTGTAGAAACTGTAACAAACATGCACACAATCCAACTGGTCCTGCTGGTGTCTAAATTGTTATCTGCAATGTCTGAGCAGTCTGTACTCCTTGAAATGTTTTCACTATTTCAGTTCATTTTGATCTCTTCTGTAACACATTAAAACAGTCTTGAAAAATCCTCTGCATTGTTTTGTTCAGTTCAGTTTAGTTTATTGTCACATCACCAAAGCACATGTGCCTTGGAGAGTGAAATTCTTGGGAGCGTGCTCCAGACAATTGCAGTAACAGTTAACATAACCATACAACCTTAAGCAGGTAAAAACAGAAAAAAGTGCAATGTGCACATATATATAGTTAGTACACACAGTGTACTATTGGACATACTTACAGTCAGTACTACATTACACATTATACTCTGAAAGTACATGCATACAGTTAGCACCACGTTAAACACTATACACATTAAACACTATACACATTAAACACTAAGCACTATACACATTAAGCACTATACACAGAATATACACATTAGACACTATACACAGATATATACACATTAGACCCTATACACAAACACAATACACAGAATATACACTAAGCACTATACGCATTAAGCACTGTACACAGAATATACACATTAAGCACTATACACAAGAAACACTATACACAGAATGTACACGTTCTACATTATTGACATTTGTACGTGTAAATGATGAAGATTTTTGTGAACTGGATACAGAATGTCATGAGTGTGCATCGGATGTATCCAGTGGTAACCGTAGATAGTGCGGTGATAAATGAAGTGTGTGTATATAGTCCAGTGTTGACTGTTATAGTTGAGTGCGGTGTGTGGCATGCCATATTGTGGGAGTATGCTGTAGAGAGTATTAGTTTTGAGCGTTCAATAGTCTGATAGCCTGAGGGGAAAAGCTATCCCTAAGTCGGCTAGTGCGCGGGATCGGATGCTGCGGAGACGTCTTCCTGAGGGCAGCAGAGAGAGCAGTCTGTGGGACGGGTGGCTGGAGTCACTGATGATCCTCCGGCCTTCCTTGCACACCGCCTGGTGTAGATGTCCTGGAGGGAGGGAAGCTCACCTCCAACAATGTGGCTGGCAGTTCGCACGACCCTCTTCAGAGCTTTGCGGTTGCCAGAGGTGCTGTTTCCGAACCAGGCCGTGATGCAGCCCGTCAGGATGCTCTCTATGGTGCACGTAGAAGGATCTGAGGATGCTGGGGCTCATTCCAAACTTCCTCAGCCGTCTCAGGAAGAAGAGGCGTTGATGTGCCTTCTTCAGCACTGCGTCGGTGTGTGTGTGGACCAGGTGAGATCCTCACTGATGTTGACACCGAGGAACTTAAAGCTGTTAACCCGCTCCACTGGTGTCTCGTCGATGGTGATGGGTTTGTGTTTTCTGCTCTGTCTCCTGAAATCCACCACCAGCTCCTTGGTCTTGTCGGTGTTGAGTGAGAGGTGGTTCTCCTGACACCATTTAGTCAGAGTGCTCACCTCCTCTCTGTAGGCCGTCTCATCGTTGTCGGTGATCAGGCCTATCACCGTTGTGTCATCGGCGAATTTGATAATGACGTTGGAGCTGTGTGTGGCTGTACAGTCATGTGTGTACAGGAGTACAGGAGTGGGCTGAGGACACAGCCCTGAGGAGCACCAGTGTTGAGGGTCAGAGGGGATGATGTGTTGTTGCCCATTCTGACCACCTGACTTCTGCCTGTCAGGAAGTCCAGGATCCAGCTGCACAGAGATCTGTTTAGTCCCAGAGTCTGGAGCTTCGCAACAAGTGTAGTGGGCACTATGGTGTTAAATGCTGAGCTGTAGTCCACAAACAGCATTCTCACATAGGTGTTCTTGTTTTCCAGGTGGGAGAGAGCAGTGTGAAGGGTGAAAGCAATAGCATCATCTGTAGAACGGTTACTACGATATGCAAATTGTAGCGGATCCAATGATGAAGGCAGCACAGAGCAGATGTGATCTCTGATGAGTCTCTCAAAGCACTTGCTGAAGATGAGTGTGAGAGCAACGGGCCTCCAGTCATTTAAGCAGGTGGTTTGCTTTTCTTGGTATTGGCACAATGGTGGATTTTTTGAAGCACGAGGGAACCACAGACAGACAGAGGGGAGAGATTGAAAATGTCTGTGAAAACACCGGCTAGTTGTAATGCGCATGCTCGAGCACGCGGGCGGGGATGCCATCAGGACCCGCAGCCTTCCGGATATTTACCCGCCGGAAGGATCGGGTTACATCCGCGACGGAGACGGTGAGTGCACTCACGCCTCCTGCAGCAGCTGCGGGAGCGCGCTCTGTGTGGGCGGTGTTGTGAGCCCTCAAACGAGCATAAAAGTTATTCAGCTCATCCGGTAGAGAGGCGGCAGTGTTCACCGTAGCTGGTTTATTTCCTTTAAAGTCTGTGATGTTATTGATTCCCTGCCACATACTTCTTGCATCGTTGGTGTTGAATTGACCTTCAACTTTGTTTTTGTATTGTCTTTTTGCGGCTTTGATGGATTTCCTGAGATCGTAACTGGTTTGTTTGCGATCATCAGCATTACCAGATTTAAAAGCGGATGTTCGTGCTGACAAGGCTGCTCGGACATCGCTGTTTATCCACGGTTTTTTGTTGGGGTAGATACGGATTGTTTTAGTCGGCACAACGTCTTCTACACACTTCCTGATGAAACACGTTACAGTCTCTGAGTACACCTCTATGTCGTCATCAGAAGCTGCCCGGAACATGTCCCAGTCCACGTGATCAAAACAGTCCTGTAGTGTAGCGTCTGATTGGTCCGACCAGCATTGGATCGTCCTGAGGGCGGGTGCTTCCCGTTTCAGTTTCTGCCTGTAAGCAGGCAGGAGCAGGATGGAAGAGTGATCTGATTTGCCGAAAGGTGGGCGCGGGAGAGATTTGTATGCGTTCCGAAAAGGAGAGTAACAGTGGTCCAGTACACGATCACCACGCGTGTTGATGGTGATGTGCTGAAAGTATTTTGGGGCTATTGTTCTGAAGTTGGCTTTGTTAAAGTCCCCCGTAACAACAAACGCTGCTTCTGGGTACGCGGTTTCCTGCTCACTTATATTCCCATACAGTTCCTTGAGTGCTTGTTCTGTGTTGGCTTGAGGAGGAATATAAACAGCTGTGATTATGACCGCTGTAAATTCCCTCGGTAGCCAGAATGGTCGGCACAGAAGCATGTGAAATTCCAGATCAGGGGAGCAGAAGGATTTAATGGAGTGTAGGTTCCTTTCGTCACACCACGAGTGGTTGACAAATAAACAAACACCCCCACCTCTGCTTTTCCCCGTGAGCTCTTTCGTTCTGTCCGAACGGTGCACGGAGAACCCCGTGAGCTCGATGGCTGAGTCTGGAACCACTGCAGACATCCAGGTTTCTGTGAGGCAAATAATGCAGCAGTCCCTTGTTTCTCGTTGGTATGAGACGCGTGCCCGCAGTTCACAGAGTTTGTTGTCCAGTGACTGAACGTTAGCCAGCAGAATGGTTGGGAGAGGAGGTCGGAGGGGACGACGTCTGAGTCTTACTAGGACGCCGGCTCTCTTCCCTCTTTTCCGGCGACTTTTCCTCCGTCGCGCCTGTGCGACCCAGACAAAGGGCTCTGATGCGGTGTCTGTAACCAGGGCGCCAGCCTTCAAGAACTCAAAGTCCGGTTCGCGCTTCGCGACGTAGGAACCTATGCTTAGAAGCGTGTGTCTATCGTAGACAGTTTTACAAACAACATCCAACACGTAGAACAACATAAAAACAAGTAAGACAAACGAAAAACCGCAAAGTTTGCTCGGTGCTCGCAACACGGCCGCCATACTCGGCGCCATCTGCACAAAGCTCGGCCGTTTTGTGCACTGGGAAAATAAAACTGTGATAGTGGGTGATTGGAAAAAGATTAAATTCACCTTTAGACCTGAACACAACATCACTCGGAAAAGAAATAAGGAAGTGACAAAAGGTTTGGCTGTTATTCATACGGGCGTTATCTGATTGCATGCCCCCCACCCCCACAAATTATTATTATTTTTTTTATAATAGTGGGACTACTACTAAAAATGTAGCCGACCAGTTTGAGTTTCCAAAAATAATGATTAAATTCTTGTTCATTCCACCTTATGGTTCTGGTTTTTGGCTCTTTTGTTTTTATAAGGCTGCTGTATTCTTCCTGTTTGCAACTGACATGCAGCTGATAAGGATTTATTAAGACTTTAACTGTGACTTTAAAGGTAAACTTTAACTGTGTTGAGTGAAGTGTTCAATACGGATTAATTCTAAACATGCTGCAGGGTTACAAACCCCTCAAATTCCCTTTATTACCACAACATTCATGTGAGAACATTCGCGTGTGCTCTGCTTGCTTTTGAATCTTTATTTGATATCATTCCCTGTTGTTTAAACTGCTAAATATAATCTACTCATCACCATATATTGCCTACCACATTAAATCTGACATAGCTAGCTTTTAATCTAAATCTCTCGTCTCTCGTCTCATTAGCAACGATGATGAGACAAACTTCAGGAGCGAGGTGAGCCGCCTGGCCAGGTGGTGTGGCGACAACAATCTCTCTCTGAACGTGAAGACAAAGGAGATTGTTGTTGACTTCAGGAGAATGCACACCCAGCATGCTCCTCTGACCATCAACGGTGTGACCGTGGAAAGGGTGAGGAGCACCAAATTTCTGGGTGTACATATCACAGAGGACCTCTCCTGGACCGCCAACACTACAGCACTGACCAAGAAAGCACAGCAGCGACTTTACTTTCTCCATAAGCTGAGAAGAGCCGGAGCCCCAGCCCCATCATGCGCACCTTCTACAGAGGCACCATCGAGAGCATTCTGACCAGCTGCATCACTGTGTGGTACGGCGCCTGCAACGCATCCTGCCGTAAAGCACTTCAGCGCATAGTGAGAGCAGCTGAGAAGATCGTTGGTGTCTCTCTCCCACCCCTCCAGGACATTTATAACTCCCGCCTCTCCCGCAAAGCCCCACCCCATTGCGAGAGACCCCACCCACCCATCGCACAGCCTCTTCAGGCTGAAGGACAGCTTCATTCCCCAAGCTGTCAGGGCATTGAACTCCCTCCCGACTCTGCCGACCCTCCCCTCTTCTGCCCCACGCACCTGATCTGGGAATAACTGTGGTGAGTTGGATTAGTAAAGTAATCTCCATCAAACAACTTTGGTAAATTTGATTAATCAACAAATACGGTAAGCCATGTCTTCTCCTGTCATTGTCACTTGCACTGCATGTTACATGTTTAGTATATCCTTCTCCGTTGGCGAGCAGGGCTTCACATGTGATAAATGTAAGGAGATAGTCAGGCTGACGGAGAAGATTTCAGAATTAGAGACAAGCATCCAGACTTTATTTGAGAGTAGTGAGAATGTAACAGCTTTAGACACTGCTTTGGATGCGACTAGCTTAGTGAACTCTGTACATTGTTCAGTTCCAGCTGTAGAGCCCGTGCAGATAGGCAACTGGGTGACTGTGATACGGCAGGTGATAGCCCTGACTGTGATAACCCCGACTGAGCCTGGTTTCTCTCAAGGTTTTTTTCTCCATTCTGGTCCTGAAGGAGTTTTGGTTCCTTGCCACCGTTGCCTTTGGCTTTTGGCTTGCTCAGTTGGGGACACTTAAATTTCAACTATATTACCGATCTGCCCGCATTGACACTATATGATAATTGAAAATAGCTGGATAATATCACCGTTTTCACCAAAGCGGCTGTACAGCCGAATCAAATTCTGTTACATTTTTTTTTTTTTTCTGTTAACACTGTGAAGCTGCTTTGAAACAATTGGCATTGTAAAAAGCACTATATAAATAAAGATGACTTGACTAAAAAATTGCTATGCCTCACCTTTCTCTGATTTTTCACCTTTTTCTATTGATTTTCAGTGGATTATGAATACAGGTTTATGAATAAATTCTGAAAAAGTACATAGTTTCTAGTGGTCGTTCCTTGTAAACACTTTTACATCTGTCCAAGTCTTTAAGAAATGTTAAAGAATATAGATACAGGTAGATACAAAATACAACTCAAATATTGGATTGTGTTATGACAGTGGACCAAATCGATTGGCCTTGACACCAGGCCTAAATTAGGTCAATTAACATCAAAACTGTTGTATTTGACTATAGTCTAACAAATGTTGATATACAGATGAAAATACAAACTTACAAATAGCCATTAAATGAGTTGAGATTACAGAAAATGTTACCCCATGAATAAACACAATTTTAAACTGGTAAGTCCAACATTTCTGTTCTGCTGAATTAACAGGGCCATGCTTCTAAAAGCTTCTAAAATGTGTAGTGTACCTTTAACATATACTGATAACAAAATCACCATGAGAGAAACAATTATTTAAATGAAATTAAAATGTGAAATGTCACACTGGAAATTATAGGAATACCAATTTACACATTTTTCACTGGAAATTATGAGATTGCTTCTTGTTCTTTCAAAAACTGTGCACTTGAGAGGATTTTACTGTAAAGTTACAAAAAGCTATATTTGAAATATCCCATTTATAGTTTTTCATTGCAAGCCAGGGCTCGCAAAATCGCCCGCTCGACGTCCCGGGGCTAAGGTGTTTTCCAGTCGGGCTAGCAAAATGTATCACCGCACTGACCGACGGGCTATCTTAAATAGTGAGATAAAATCCCTTTCATGATGTGCGTTGTTCACTCGCTTGATATTTTAAGGAAACATACGATCGCGTAAGTTTTGATCAGGCTGATTTGACCGCAGTGAAGTTTAGCTGATCGGTTTTACACCGCACGCACAAGTAGCGCTGATAAGCGCGTGCCCGTTGTGCTTTTCACACTACCAGCGTTTGTCACGTGCAGCTGAACCGCTGCGCTTGTGTACTATACAGACGAGTGTCGTCCATTCTGTCACCCTTTCCGCTGTTCTCCTCCGACCCCTGTCTGTCTCGTGCTTTGATTTATGATGCGCAGCATACACTCACCTAAAGGATTATTAGGAACACCTGTTCAATTTCTCATTAATGCAATTATCTAATCAACCAATCACATGGCAGTTGCTTCAATGCATTTGGGGGTGTGGTCCTGGTCAAGACAATCTCCTGAACTCCAAACTGAATGTCAGAATGGGAAAGAAAGGTGATTTAAGCAATTTTGAGCGTGGCATGGTTGTTGGTGCCAGACGGGCCAGTCTGAGTATTTCACAATCTGCTCAGTTACTGGGATTTTCACGTACAACCATTTCTAGGGTTTACAAAGAATGGTGTGAAAAGGGAAAAACATCCAGTGTGCGGCAGTCCTGTGGGCGAAAATGCCTTGTTGATGCTAGAGGTCAGAGGAGAATGGGCCGACTGATTCAAGCTAATAGAAGAGCAACTTTGACCGAAATAACCACTCGTTACAACCAAGGTATGCAGCAAAGCATTTGTGAAGCCACAACACGCACAACCTTGAGGCGGATGGGCTACAACAGCAGAAGACCCCACCGGGTACCACTCATCTCCACTACAAATAGGAAAAAGAGGCTACAATTTGCACAAACTCACCAAAATTGGACAGTTGAAGACTGGAAAAATGTTGCCTGGTCTGATGAGTCTCGATTTTGGCGTAAACAGAATGAGAACATGGATCCATCATGCCTTGTTACCACTGTGCAGGCTGGTGGTGGTGGTGTAATGGTGTGGGGGATGTTTTTTTTGGCACACTTTAGGCCCCTTAGTGCCAATTGGGCATTGTTTAAATGCCACGGCCTACCTGAGCATTGTTTCTGATCATGTCCATCCCTTTATGACCACCATGTACCCATTCTCTGATGGCTACTTCCAGCAGGATAATGCACCATGTCACAAAGCTCGAATCATTTCAAATTGGTTTCTTGAACACGACAATGAGTTCACTGTACTAAAATGGCCCCCACAGTCACCAGATCTCAACCCAATAGAGCATCTTTGGGATGTGGTGGAACGGGAGCTTCATGCCCTGGATGTGCATCCCACAAATCTCCATCAACTGCAAGATGCTATCCTATCAATATGGGCCAACATTTCTAAAGAATGCTTTCAGCACCTTGTTGAATCAATGCCACATAGAATTAAGGCAGTTCTGAAGGCAAAAGGGGGTCAAACACAGTATTAGTATGGTGTTCCTAATAATCCTTTAGGTGAGTGTATATCTGCTAAGAATGCGACCTCTGTCCTAAACACATGCATATAACATGCTGCATATAGGCAGTTTACATGATAAAAATAACCTTAAAGTTAAGATATGCCTCTAGTTTTAATCATTTAAACGCCTCTGTGTGTGGTGTACGTGCTCTAATCTGATTAGATGCGTGTGTGTGCGATGCGCGGGTTCTATATCCACTGATCGGGCGGGCAAGCACTAAAAAATAAATAACATTCAAATTAATTGTTGGTGGATGAGAGATAAATCATTATTGTGTTTGTTTGATAAAGACACAGCTCTCATTTTATAGTAAAATGTCGACGTGCATTACTTTTTTATTTCCATTTTCAACTCTTCAAACTTTCAAACTCTCTTGGAAAACCAAGGAAAATATGCACCTAGTCATCATAGTGCTCATTATATAAAACATGAAGGAGTTATTTAAAAAATAACAAATATGCTAAACACTTTACAATAAGGTTCATTAGTTAACATTAGTTAACATGAACTAATAATAAACTGCACTTTTAAAGCTTTTATTTATCTTTGTTAATGTTAATTTAAACATTTACTAATGCATTATTAAAATCTTGTTAACATTAGATAATGCACTGTGAAGTAACAAGAACAAACCATGAACAGCTGGATTTTTATGAACTAACGTTAACAAAGACAGAGGTGTTAACTAATGCATTAACTAATGTTAACTGATCCAACCTTATTGTAAAGTGTTAACAAATATCGTTTAGTAATAACTTAGCAACTCTGTGAAACACAGTGTACATATGAAAGTAAACTAATGAAGCCTATATCCAGTCTTAGCTTGGCTTGAACATATTTAGTGTTGTGTGTTGGGGAAGCTGCACTGACGGAAACAGTGGCAATTTAAGATTGTGTTTAGACTATTAAAGAAATGTAATTTTTCCTAAGAACTTACTATTTTACATTTATTTTTTGTTGCTGAATGAAAGAGATTGCATGCGCAGTGGACAAAAACATTGTGTGTGTGTGAAAATGTTAAGAGGCGCATGGATTTAAACCGGTATTTCTGTTCTGTTGATCCAAAAAAACAAAAAAAAACAGGTCATGATAGAAATTCAAAGAAATTTCAGTTCAGTTAGAACCAAAATTACATGTGTTCTTGCGTTTTTGATTGATATTTCGACTCCAGTCCAATTTTCTACATAAAATGTTCTTTTTTTTTTTTATTTGGGCTAGTTAAATTCTTTTTGGGCTACCAAAATCTCAAGAGTGCCTGCCCGAAGGGCTACCAGGCATTTTGAAATTTTGCGAGCCCTGCAGGCTACATAAGGGAACTTAACATTTCTGTCACGTTTATGTTCAGTTAGTTTCACTTCCATGGACTTTTAGTTTGTTTGTATTCAGTTTCCCTTGTTCTAATTTCCCACCAGACATCGTTACTGATGGACATTCATTAATCACAGCTGTTCATAATTTGAAAACTTCAGATGCAAACGCCTCTAAGTCTAAGTTTTCTTTAAAATTCGCATTTTTGTCAGGCTCCTATATTCTACTTAAGTACCGGTACTCCTGAATGGGCTGACGCTGGGATTTAGCGGGTTTGAAGTGAAAGTATTTGATGAACGTATAGTATGTGCAGAGAGCATTCACACATTATTGTTTTCTCATTTTTGACCCAGGTGGCATTTAGAGGCTTTTGCATTGGAAGTCTTCATTTAGTTCGTCACCACCATATAGCCTATTTTGTTCCTCCCTGTTCACGATGTTTGTCTGTCGATGTTCATGTTTGCGTTTATGTTACGCTCACACTGTTACACAATCTTTGGTGGAGTTTGTTTTCATTATAGTACTGAGTATTTTGTTTATTGGTACCCTTTTGAACTCTTCCTTTTCAGCTTCTTCATTATTGTAACAATTAACCAGTTAATAGGTTTTTACCATATAATTTTTTTCTTTTACTGTTAATGATATTTTTTTGCACACTGTCACACAATGGCAGTAAACCATTCACAATGTATTTATTCTTCCTAGTTCTTTTGCATGTTTAAAAATGTCCTTTCTAAATAAGCATATTATACATTCATAAAGTCTTAATTGTGCATCAAAAGACCAGCCACAAGTCAAGTGTTTTTTCAACATTGCAACATTGCATATCGAATCGACTCTTGACGAACCCATTAATTATTATTCAAATTATCACACAGTTAGTAATTTAACCATGTATTGCTGTCTTTGGAAACACATTTTTATTATTTTTATTTTTAAATTATTTATTTAAAATTTGTATTATATATTTATTTATTAGCTTTTCATTAAACTTACAAACCCCTGCAGTTCCTTCACAAACCCCAGTTTGGGAAACCCTGACTTAATGTAAAATTTAGTTTGATAACTAGAGCACTGTTGTTGATAACAAATAATGGAATATATTTTCTTTCTCTTCATATTTTATATCAATATGGTACAATATTATCCTATTAAGTTTAATTAAGATAAATGAGATCAAAAGTAATCTAAAAGTAATCATAAAGTAGTCAGATTATATTACCTAAAATGTGTAACGTAATGGACTACATTACTGAGTACAATTTTTGTCATGTATTTTGGAATCAGTAACCAACTACAATTTGTAAATATAGCTGCAAGTAGCCATTATCAGGGCCAAGCAGAAAAAAGACAATAAGACATGCTGCATGTTGCCTCAAGTCATGCTTATGATGACATGTACCAAGTTTGGTCTGAATATGATAAAACATTGATAAGCAATGTGACACATGTCTTGGCATTGTCTGAAGATGATCTGGTTCAAGTTTTGTGCAAATTGGATAAACCGTCTAGGAGGAGTTCAAAAATGTTCATTACGGAAAATGACATCATAGGGTGCAATCAGGGGCGTACTGGGGCAGAAAAGTGGCCCTGGACTTTCTGGCACAAAGTGGCCCATCACACCCGGTCTGCACAGAGCAATTTTAAACACCACTTACTAACATATAGATGCTATTTATACAGAAATATAAATTATATTTATTTATTTATTTAAAAGCGTATCATAATTAATGACTGGCATACTTCTTTAGGTTATAATTTGTCTTTGGTGCACATAGTATTTTTCTTTTTTATTATTATTTATTTAAATTTTTTTTAAATGTTGAATTCTCTTTTCCATACTGTAAAGTTTAATATTACTAGAGTTAAAATCATAAAACCATAAAATCAGTCCATATACAATGCTTTGGTTAACTTTATGTGGCAAGGACCCCAAATATGATGAACCTTTTATGAGGACCCCTTCCTAAAATCCATCTATATATTTTTATGTATGAAAAAAAAAAAAAAAAATTTAAACTGTTAGATAAATGGTAAGTGTGACATTATCAATACAACATATTGTTTCCAAACTTAAATTGGCTATACTTAATATTGGAGGTATAAACCTGAAGAAGAACATTTTCAATTAAACATTATAAGCAACATTCACAATAAATGTATTTGCATTAAGAATAGTGCCTTACAACCCCAGTGAGCAAGATAAAGTGGACTATGGTGAGAAAAACTCACTAGAAAGATAATAAGCAAACATACACAATTCTGGAAAGTGTACAGCAAGAAAGGAGAGAAACATTTACAAATGAAACCGTTTGAATGTTCAGTAGACTTTATCCATTTTTGCTTTGTCTTTTTATTCCCTGAAATTTTCTGGGGACCCCTTAGAACCTTCTGGACCCCCAGTTTGAAACCCCTGGTCTTGAAGACTTATAATCTATTGCAGAATGTGGACTGTTTTATAGTGCCTTTCTAGTGGTCCATGACTATCATGAGTATTACCACATGACCCTGACATACACAGGGTGAGGGTATGCCAAAACCTGGCGGCCCAAGCTCCTTTTAATGACCAGCTCTGAGACCAGTCTCTTCGTGTATAAGCGAAAGACGGTCTAACCCCGCCCCACAACCAATTACAAGGTTGCTATCAATTCTGCTTCTACACCTAACTGCATTACTCATCTCGCCCCTGAATGCAGAAAAATGGTCAGGCCTTAGCGGACAACTCTCCCATGAGAGGAGGCTGACATTAGGGATGCAGAAAGCCTATGCTCACATAGCTCGGGCGATAAACCTTTAGAAATACCACCATCATCCCTAGAAAGCCATTTTAGGCCTTTGGGCTGTTAAGGCCACCTCAGTGTAAAGTAGTTTATCTCCTCTCTATTTAAGTATTTGGAGAGTGTGTAGCCAGAGACTAATGCTTGAGCTTCAGTTAGATCTTATGTCCAGCCCTCGGGGCTTTGGATTTTGCTCCGCCCTGAGTGCCTCCTCTCATGTGAGGCTGCTGCTCCTCTGAGCATCGGGTAAAGATCTAAGCTTTCAGGCTGGCCCTCACAAATAGGGCCGCCGCGGTATCTGGCTTAGGCTTTCTAGGGATGATGGTGGTATTTCTAAAGGTTTATCGCCCGAGCGATGGCCCAACCTAGTGATTTAACGAAGGAAAAGCCAACCCAACTCACACATGAAGCCCATGCAACTGGTGCTTCTAATTATATCGTTCTAACCATATAACAGGGGAACTTCAGGGCCCAAAACATCCTCCAAAATGATCCCCATAACCCTACACAGGGAGCCTAAGCCCTTCCTTAAGCATGAATTAATATCTAGAAGAAGACTTACCCGCTCGCCTGCAGCGTGCAAATAACAAAAACACCCATAAGCTTTAATTTCATAATATGTGCTTAGGTGCATAAAAGGGGGCACTCTCACGGACTAAGCCAGGCAGGCTGTCAGAATATCATATCCGCTCATCATGGGCCCAGCCCAGTCTGTTGTAAAAAGCGCCCGGGGAAAAGAAGGTGGGAGAGGCGAGGACGAGGGCTGATGTTTCTAGCGCGCCCTTCGGGGCGGAGACCCGTTGTGGCACTGACGGCACTGGTTCCGGGTCGCCTCCCCGAAGTCCTTCCTCTTCCGGTTGCGGGAGTCTCGCCTCCTCTGCGCCCTACTCCTCCACGGAGGGGGCACACGAGAGGCGACACTGGCTCTCTGGTCCTGTTGCCGGTCCTCAGACCATGATGGGCCAAGACCTCCCGCCTGCCTGGGTGCGGCCCCGGATCTCAGCAGTATACAGGTTTTGAACACCGCCGAGCACACCTCCACCTCTCTGAACCTTTCCACCACCGCCTCAACGGAGGTGCCGAAAAGCTCAGAGGGCGAAACCAGGGCATCGAGGAGAAATGCTTTCTCTTTCTCCCCATGTCTGCTAGGTTCAGCCACAGATGTCAGGTGGCCACCATAGCTGCCATCGAATGGGGCAGCTCGGCCATCGCATCAAGGGGTAGGCCCTCCCCCTGATCGAGATCCTTCAGCAGATCGGCCTGGTACACCTGCAACACCGCCATGGTGTGCAGCGCCTCTGCGGCCTGGCGCTCTGACCCACTGACGCTCACAGTTTGCACAGGAGGCTCCCTCGAGAACCTCCCATGCGTACTCTTCCCCCAGGCAGAACACGCAGAGAGTATGGGTGCCCTCAGGCGTCAGAAACCTGAGACACGGATCAGCACACTTCCTAAAGTTGTGCTTCTTCTCTGCACACTTCATTCCCACGGATTACCTTATTTTGTAGCACTTCAGCCTTTAACACCATAGTTCCCACCAAGCTAACCTCCAAACTCCTGGATCTCGGCCTGAATCCTTCTCTCTGCCACTGGATTGAGGACTTCCTCACTGGCAGGCCTCAGGTGGTGAGAATAGGCCAGTCCACCTCCACCTCCATCACCCTGAGTGTGGGAGCTCCACAGGGCTGTGTCCTGAGCCCCTGCTCTACTCTCTCTACACGCATGACTGTTTGTCCACACACAGCTCCACCTCTATCATCAAATTTGCTGATGATACTGTTGTCCTGGGCCTCATTTCCAACAACAATGAGACGGCATACTTGGACGAGGTGGAGCATCTAACATCATGGTGCCAGGACAACTGTCTCTCTCTGAATGTTGGCAAGACCAAAGAAATGATTGTGGACTTCAGGAAGAGACAGCAACGGACATACTCCCCCTCATGATCAGCGGGTCACCAGTAGAGAGAGTGAGCAGCTTCAAGTACCTGGGAGTAAACATCTCCGAGGACCTGACCTGGACTGCTCACATTCAGACACAGGTGAAAAAGCCAGGCAAAGACTGTACCACCTGCGCCAGCTGAGGAAATTCAGGGTTTCACCAGCTATCCTGAAAACTTTCTATTTAGGGGCGATAGAAAGTGTTTTAACTCAGTGCATCACAGCGTGGTATGGGAACAGCACCAGTCATGACCGCAAAGCCCTGCAAAGAGTAGTGCGCTTATCCGAGCGTATCTCAGGGTCAGCTCTCCCGTCTCTGCAGGACGCGTCTACACCAAACGCTGCAAAGGTAGAGCTACCAAGATCATCAAGGACTCTAATCACCCTGCAAACCCTCATTTCACGCTGCTACCATCTGGTAAGCGCTTCCAAGCCTGATGGCCAAAACTGAGAGACTCAGGAGGAGCTTCTTCCCCAGGCCATCAGACTCCTGAACTTAACATCACGTGACTTCACGTCAGGATAAACATCGATACACTGACATTGCACTGCACTTTCTGTTCTCGTTGTTACTGTGTAACAACCTGTCATAAACCTGTTTGCACATTATACTCTTTATACATTTGTTAACCACATATTTATAAGTCTACAGTTTACTCACTGCAAAGTCTACTTCAATTATTTTATTCCACTTTATCCTTATTTGTTACCTTTTTTTTTCTCTTGACTTGATTATTTATAATTCTACAGATATAGACATATATATATATATATATATATATATATATATATATATATATATATATATATATATATATATATATATATATATATATATATATATATATATATATATATAGATAGTACTTTTTTTATATCCTATTTCTATTATAATTTCTTCCTTGTGTTTTTAACTGTGAATTTGCACTGTCCATGGAGCGGACCTGTTTACATTTCACTGCCGGTTGTATATTCTGTATATAACTGTGTATGTGACAAATAAAACTCTTGAATCTTGAATCTTCAGACAAACAGTCCCTAAAGATGAAAAGGATAATGACATGTTTGCAAGGTGCCGTTATTTACTTCCTGGTCGCACATCGATGACATCATGGGCTGGCGATGGTCAATAGGATTGCCGTGATTTGATATTAATTTCAGACACCTGTCACACTGAAGGTGTTCCCCATATGCGTTCTAGGACGCAGTGCAAGTTCCCTTTCGTAAGGGAACTCAAACATTTTGACACTGACTAGCACTTTTAGACCACTGACACTGATCAGTGTTTGAGTTTTGCCTCAAGGGGGCCATGCGGGCTATTCGTCTGGGCTGACGGAAGGATATAGGCTACATAATTTTACTATAATTTATTCTTAATATTTATATTTATGTAGCAATGGGCCGGCCCACATTGTCCAGCGAAAACGCACAGTGCTCCAGATGGCCGAATTATCTTGAGCCAAGAAATCAAAGGAAAAAAGCCCTTAGGGTTCAAAAGTTATTAGTATAAACATGAGTGAAACTTTGGACAGGTGGTGGCACTAGAGGGATTGAGTTAGAGACTCCAAAATTGCTATGGTGACAGCTCAGACTCCTCTATGAGTGTGCCAAATTTCACAACTTTTTACCATACTTTTCTATGGGCTGCCATAGACTCTATTAGATTATATGCAAAGAAGAACGCCAATGGATATGATTACAATAGGTGCCTTCTCACCTTTGGTGCTTGGCCCCTAATAAGAACGCCAACAATTACAGTAGGTGGCTGGAAGTGATTTGTTTGTCATTATCGTTATAGCTGATTCTGCTATTCATTAATATTGGGAATGATTTTTAGAACTGTATCTTTATTGTTATCATCCTTGGTGTGAACTGTTATCAATGTGACGCATGTCTGAGCCCAAAAAAGTCTCAGTTTCTCTTGCTCTAAATAAAAGGTAGGCTAACTAACTACATAGTCGAAGATTTTTGGTAGCACTTTATATTAGGTGCCTGTCTTTAACTAATATGTAGCCTACTAACATTTAAATAATTTGATACAATGGACTTATTGTCTACCTAAATGTTTTTACATTGTAGGTCTACTAATATTAAAAAAATAATTTAAAAAAACATTCTGTGTTTACAGCTGTAATTGATTTCTGTAATTACATCTATAATTAAACAGATGACCCTTCCTGAGTCCTGACCGTGCTTACTGACCAATCTGTTCGATTTTGACCTTTTATGGGGCTCTCAACTGTTGGGTTTGCGTCCCAATAAGAAGAGAGTATAAAGTAGTGAAATATAAGAACGGTTACAGCCTATATTCCCACCCTAAACAACATTACCACACTCAGTGTAAAAATACTAAATCAGTAATACTAAAATGTCTTTGAGTTCAATAAACCTGGTTAATTAAGGGTTAGGTAGTGTTGGGAGTGTTTATTTCAGCGCTAGGTGGCGCAGTGAGTTCTGCACTCTTTAACAGCCGTTCATCATTAACTGAGAACTGAAGTAAATAGTTGAGATGATTTGAGCTGCAGTTCCTGACAGATGAGAGCTCGATCATGATGGTTTATTATCGTTTATACTGGACACTGTGGATATTGTCGTGCTTTGGTGAGCCTTTTTAGAAATCAAATGATACTGTCTGTTGAATTTCTGTATAAAATAATTACATTGGTAGCAGTTAATTAATTATCTGCAGAAACATGTAAGTCTGCCTTTTAGTGAAACTGTTTTCCCCATAGGACAATATTTAGGTCAAGATCTGCATTTTCCTGAGCCGGCTAAAGGAGCAGTAGGAGAAAGTGTCGTACTCGCTCCTGATAACCCACCCTCCACATCGAGTCTTTTAATTAATTGGTTCTTTACTTCAACACCTATAATTGGAGTAACGCCTGATGGTGTAATTACAGTAACCCCCGCATATGAAGGCAGAGTCAGTTTTGACATCAACACTCTCGCTCTGGAGCTGAGGGATCTGACACTGGATGATTCTGGAGTATACGAACTCCGTGTAACAGTTGGTGCTGTAGATATACGTACAGGAAAAACTTCACTGCAAGTGTTCGGTGAGTGTTGCTAAAACTTGCTTCAGCATTTGATCATAAATTAGGCTATATAGGCTTAAAAGATTATGTTAAGGATATGGTTAAGGAGGTGTTTAATAATATGTGAAAGATTTAAAAACATTTAATAGACAGTAAACCATGGATGTTTGAAATTAGAACAACTGGGGTGGCTAACAGAAGTAGGGTTAGTTGTAACACGCATGGTTTAAAATTTTCCTCACATTCACGTTTCTTGTGTTAATTTAAAATAAGACAAATCTGATATTATTGTAATGTTATATCTGTTATTTAACAGTTGAGATCGTTCTTAAAATTCTAATCTAACCAGCAGAAGACACGAGCCACTGTTTAAATCCCAGTTGCTCAGGTACCCCACCCTGAGTTACAATGAGCCCCTATTAGAAATATGCTATTATATTCTATACTTTTATCAATTCTTTTGAGAAACCATGAGAAAATGGTGAAAAGACTGAGTCAATGTTCAGAAATTATTAAATATTGTTTTTAACTATACTGTATATCTGTGTTTAGCGATGTGTTTGTTGTAAAACTCTCAAAAATGTTATCTTTTTTTTTTTTTTAAAATGCCATTATTTTATTTTAAAAATGTATTTTATACTTTATCAAGAAAAAGTATACACTGTATTAATGACACAAAACCACATAATTGTACTAGATATGTGGGAAATTAATGTGGGGAAAAAATAAATACTCTGAACCCCAAGTGGATTTACACAAACTGGGAAAGTTAAAAAGCGTTAGGTTGTGCCCCTACTAAAGAGAATTTTAAATCAATAATAGTATTTCAGATATGCACATGTCTGCTTTTATTTGCAGTGAACTGGATGCTTATAGTGTCAAACTGTAAACCAGACATGCAGCGATGGGTGTTTTGCCCTAATAAAGTTCCTGGTCCCACTTATTGTTGAATGTCCTTAACTAATATGTATATTAACATTTAAGTTAATCATTTGATTCAATCCTCTTAGTTTATAAATTCATGTTTTTACATTGTACTTATATTTATAAAAATACCAGCATGTAATTACAGCTGTAATTCATTTCTTACACTGCCGACCCTTTCCCTTACAACTTAACCAGACTATATCTATATCCCATTTCAATAGCAGCAGAAGTGGTTTGCAATACAACATGAATACATGAAATCTACTTGCATAGGCTAGTAGTTAAAGATGCTATAAAATGTCACGTTATTGTAGAAAACGTATTGACATTGGAGAAACACCCACAAATTAACATTAAGCAAACAGACTTCAATGGTTAATATAAACAAACATTTAAAGATTAAACAACTGTTAACATTACTAAACAAGTGGCAAAACAAAAGCGAACTGTAAATGATTATAGTGATTCTACATTACAGTGAGTGCAGCCACGTCAGTTATTTGCAGTCACAAACAAAAAGTATTCAGTAATACTGCTAGGTAGCGGTAATAATGCTAGGTAGGAGCGCACTTTTAACTGTTAATTGCAATTAGGAACCAGTAATTTATGACAAATGAACATAATGCAAAAGCACAAACTCTTTTGCTGTCTTTACAAATGTTCATTAGGTCCTAAATGTGAAAGACTAATTTAGATCCAGTGTCTTTGTTCTTTTTCTCTTGTTTACACAGAAAAAGTATCTAATGTCAGGCTTATTGGTCCAGAAGAATCATTAATAGAGGGCGACTTATCTGCTAACATCACCTCTGAGGGAACTGGCATCATCACCTCTGTGGAGTGGATGAAAGACAACAGTCCTCTATCTCCTACCAATAGCATCATCTTCTCACCTGATAACAGATCAGTGTCCATCAGTCCAGTCCAGAGATCAGATACTGGGGAATATCAGTGTACTTACAGAAACCCTGTCAGCTCTGAGACGGCAAAACTCAGACTGATCATCAACTGTGAGTGTTAAACATTTAAACCTCAAGATGATTTGAGCACAAACCTGATGAAATATAGACATACTTCAGTGCTCAGTTTGCCCCTCTAACCGTGAGTCTCTTGTGTTTGTTCTAGATGGACCAGAAGATGTTTCTATTAAGGGTCAGGATGTGGTGGATTTAGGGGTTCGAGTGTCTCTGTCTTGCTCTGCAAATTCTGAACCTTCTGCCTCATTCAGCTGGACGTTTAATGGAACAGACACCAATGTGACCACAGACACTTTCACCATAGATGAGACTGACTTCACTCACAGTGGAGATTACGAATGCACTGCCTGGAATAGCATCACAAACAGAAGCGCCTCACAAAGACATGCTTTACTAGTTAAAGGTAAGCAGTTAAAACAAACCTGAAATGTGTTTTCAGCTTTTCATAAACAATGACTTTAATTGACCTGTTAAGGTATATTATTTTCAAAAATGTAATAATTGGTACTTTTATACCTACTTTTATAGGTACTATTATATTGCTTTAAATTACTTTGGATAAAATTATTTGGATAAAAATCTGCTACATAAAATAAATAAAATACACCCATTAGAAAGACCTTCATAATATGTGGTTAATATTTATTTTATTTGTTTCATTGCAATTTTGATACAGGTGCATTACAGTTAGTATTGTGTGCAGTACATGATCTGTTTTTTATCTTTATCTTAGTAGGTGGTGGTGGAGGAGAAGGAGGAGGAGGACTGACAACAGGAGCAATAGTTGGGATTGTCATTGGAGTTTTAGTGGCAGTTGCAGGCATTTGTGGTCTGATTGTCTATTTAACAAAACCAAGAAAATGTGAGTAAAACGAAAAAGTGACTTTCCTTAAAATGTCAATATCTATGCAGGTCCGGTTGTACAAGTGTGCTAGTATGTGCTAGGTACCCTCAAAAAAACTTGAGCGCACCCTCCATTGAAACTATTATAATAGCAAAATAGATTTGGGCAACTGTCAGTACCAGCATACCAGCATATTACAAGTAGTGGGAAAGCACCGCCCTATACACAATAAATAACACATAACATCATAAATGTCATAACCCATCTCTTGTGTGAGAAGAGAGGTTTAAAGCTTTCAGGCTTCGCTGTCTGCCTGCAGTGACTTCTGGTATTTCTAATAGTTGCACAATTTCTAATGGGAACACAGCTGTGTATCTTCATGCGTTATTTGTAGTTAATTTACACGACAACAGCGTTTTGGGGTCCTGAAAAAACAAACTAGTTTTTGAAAACGATACCGTTAAACACAAATTTGTGACATCACGCGCATGCACATTACGTGTTCAGTCTATAGGAGAGAAGTGTTTTTTACAAAGTGACATCACCAACAACTGCCTTGGCATGCATAATACAGTTTTTAACCATTTTCGCAGATCCGGGTAAATGGGATCATTTTGACAACGTTGTCGCCTGTATGCAAAAACACAAAGGAAAAACATTTCAGTTTTCAGTACATCGTAAACATGTAAACATACCCTAAGTTTTCATTGTTGTATTTGCCTGTTCGAGTCATTCATTAGTTGTCACAGTTTCAGATTAGTCCACACCTGTTCCCTGTTCTGTTGATGATCTTTGAGTATTTAAGCCCTGAGTTCTCCTGAATTCTCCTCTGTTTATTGTCTCTCGTTGAAGTTATGTTAGTTGTATGCTATCGCTCTTTGTGTTTATTAAAAGTGTCTATTTCTTGTTTATTCTGCATCATGCATCTTCCTTGGGATTCAACTACACGGCAACCCGTGACAGCGCTAAAATAAAAATGTAAAAATATTTAACAATTTATTATTATAACTATTAGGGGTGTAACGATACACCTATGCCACGCTTTTCGTTCACATCTCAGTTTTGGAGCCACGGTTCGGTTTGGTTCTGTTTGCTGTGGAGTCATGGTTCATGGCAGGGCACCAGCAATAATAACACTAGATTCACTTTTAACTTAATAACAACAACAATTTAACTTATTAATTTTATCTTTATTAACTTTATACGCTGGCTTCACGTTTTCTTTAGAGCAGTTAGCATAACTGAGTAAACTAAAATGAAATAAATGCCTCCACTGTAGACTAGTCTAGACTTGTTTAAAAAAACAAAACAAAAAAAAACAAGCAAATTTATTCCACAAAAATTAATGACCACACAAGTAATGTCCCACTTTAGCCTACTTAAACACATACATTGTATGAATATGACTAATACTGATGAATAAATAGGCCTTTAAGTTAAAGCTCTTAAATAGCAGTTTTGTAACACAATAAAGTACACCACACTCATTTAAAAATACAAAATAACAAAGTGAAAATAAAGTGCCATTTTGGGGTTATGGAAACAACAGTTACCATGGCGAATACACAATACCAACATGAACTGTTAATGAAAGATGAAAACTGCTCCTGATGAACAGAGTGAACATCATACCTGCATGCAAATCCTTCCCAGCTCACACACGGCGTACTCAGTTACGGGATTTATTGATACTTCACTTTTTTATTTTATGATTACGTTGCATGATCGTAGTTTTTCTTGCGCTTTATATGAATTGATATACAGCGCGCGCCACGCGTTTCTTGCGTGCAGTTGAAGTGTGTAAGCGCACGAGCATCGTGATAACGGCTGACGGGACACTTAAAGTTCGGTTTTCTAAGGTGATAGAGACGTTTTATTTTACAACTTATCATCTGACCGCAGATACTAAATCGACAACACGTTTTCTAAATGGGGAAACTGGTTCTCTTTGTCTTTCCATCGCAACTTGAGCTATCACCCAAGTCACGTGACATGCACTTAGTGTATATTTATATTATCATAATAATATTTAGTAAAAATACAGCTCTTAATAGTTGTTAAAAGTGTACTAATTGCTATTTAATCAAATATCAAGGAAGAAAAACATTATTTTGTGGCATAAGGTGAAGTGAGAGCTGGGCCGGGGCAGCAGGAAGGGGCGGGGCACGTTCGGTTCGACATTAGTTTTAATATCGTTACACCCCTAATAACTATTATTTTCAAATAGTTCAGTAGGTAAATAGTCAAGGTTGTGTTCTCCATTAGCTTTTGCCTTGGTACTGAAATTGTACTATGTAATTACTGGCTAATTTATATATATATAGGTATTGTGACTAATAAAACATTTTTTTAAAATACAAAATCAGCAACCCATATCCCTAGTAATATTTTTGAAATTATTTTTAAAAGTGATAACTTGTAATCTTGTAAATCTCCCACTGTACCATACAATTGTTATGGTGGTACTTAGGAGCTATTTCTTACACGTTACGTGAGCACTTTAGAGCAGCCTCACTAATATCAGAAGCACTCTTGTGATTTGATTCTGGAACCGGGCCTATATTTATCTGATAACAAAATGATCTTAGCAAAACAACTGTAATAAGCTGCTTATTTGTGAGAGACAAAAATGGCAAAGATTAACAACTGGTTGTAATAAAATGTATTTGTTTTTACACTACAGTCCAAAACTAACCCTTCAACAAAATGAACGCCAAGTGGAGGTATGTTTGTTATTTATTCATAATTTCAGCATGAGTATGATCTGATTGAAGAAACACTACTAACTTCACCAATTATAGCAAGATTGACCATGATATTGACCATCCCATGACAGATTTCAGAAGATTCAGCATATATTTCTCTCAGTATCAAACTTGTTTCTGTGTTTCTTTCTTTACAGCAGCACAAAGCAGACAAGAGCCTGTAAGTGACTTTCAGTTTTATTCACCTCATCACAAACATTTTTATTCTCTGAATACCTGATTTAAAACTGTAAATCTGATGTCAAATGACACAAACACGTACAGGAAAGGTGTTTTTCAGTGATAGGAAATGATATTTAGTTGTTCAGCCTCTTCTGTCTCTTGAGTCTTTTATCTCATAGAGGTTATTAAAGTTTATGATTTTTATAGCAGAAGGGATGAGTGTATTTTTACAGTACGCTCAAATGGACTTTCAGCTTTCAGAAATTACTGCAGTGAGCTAATGATATTTGCATATGTTTAATAGTGGAACCATTAAGATAACATTTAGATAACAGCAACAAGAAAATTTTTATCAGACTTTTACCTAAAATTGATATCATTGTGTCTGACATTGTGATTGTAATTCGACTAAAACAACTGACTATTTGTAGGAATTGAACTACGCAGACGTCGGCCATTTTCAGAAGGCTAGCGGAGAGAGAGTGATTCTGGGGAGTAGAAGTGAGCCTCAGCCTAGTACAGAGTATGCAGAAGTAAAACATGGAGCGAAGTCAAAGGCCCTCCACCTCCCTATGGAAGTCAGGTGAGCAGTTTCATATATTAAATGTAGCACATCCCACTGTAGAACACCATATGTGTACTTTAGCTGCAATAAAACTGTAATGCATCATAAAAAGAAGTGCTATTATTCTGTCCTGCAGCCATTCAGTAAAACATTAAGGAAGTCATTTGGTTGCTTTCTTTTTCATATGCTTGTGTAACGTCTCCCTCAGGTATCAAACCCCCTTTGCGCAGGTGAGGAAGTGAAGACACTGAAATCTACTGCACTGAGTCTTCCACATATTGCACATTTACCAAAAAAAAAAAAAAAAAAAAATTTATTTCTTTAATTTAGCTGTGTTGCTGTGTAAGTGAAATGTAAAAATGTATTGTGGTTTTGAATGCAAAATGGCCTGTCAGACTGTGCAATTGTTCTATTTTATGATTATAATAGGGAGACAGGGGAGGGTGGTAACACTTTTGTTTTAACATCTTTGGGCTAAATTTTGATACAGTGTTCCCAAATTGATCTGATTTCAAAATGTACAACTTGTTTTGAAATCTATCTGTTGTGAAAAATAAGGTCACATACACAATGACATTACAACATTGTAACATTAGAGGTGGGGTGGGTTTCGACATTATAGAGAAAGCACTGATATCTTTTTAAATTTTGCTGTCATTTATTCATTTTCATTCAAATAATTGACTGAACAAATACATAAAACATGGGCTTTGACTGTTGTCAAATATCAACTTATACAATGTCCTATTTTGTTACAACCCTTCCCAGCTCTGAGATGCTCCAGTTAAACAAGAAGCTGCTGATTCAGATGAAACATGTTCTGTCTATTAACATACATCGTAACTCAAATTATAAAGTGAAGTGTTGATTTTTCTATCTCAAATGTAGTTTTATATTTTGGTTTGCCTTTATATTTTTACACAGAGACTTATAACTTCTACTGTCACCTCAAGAGGATGGTGGCCATGTATGATTTCATTCCTGTATGTAATTGGTTAAACTGACTGTATTACAACCATCCCCGGTCTCCCCACAGCATGTCATGACATATGACTGAAACATCTTATCATCATATAAAATATCAACTGTTTGCGCCATATGCACCCCCATTGCCTTTAATTATAGCTTGTGATTCACACTTGATAATGTTCCAGATCATTCGATTTGAAACTGTGACAAATGTTCAGAGCAAAGGACTGTGGTCTGCTAATGTCTGGATGCTTATCAGTCTTATCTAATTAGTCCATACACACTCTTCCTCTAAATGTTTTATATTTACAGGCTAATATTTAGCTAGGATTGATCACATGCACCAAACAGTTTCTCAGACCCATCAGATACATCCTCATTTTTCTTTCTTGCACTGGGAAAATAAAAGAACTGTGATCGTATGTAATAAAAACTAAATTCACCTTTAGACCTGAACACAACGTCACACAGGGGAAAGAATTGAGGAGGCCGAATTTTATTGTCATATTCTGGTAAACAAATTTATATGGTTATTGCTATGGAAGTTATATTATCTGATTGTCTGTGATATAACTACTGTATTGTTATTTGTAATTTATGTAAACTTCGATGACATTTGACAGAGGTATTTAATTTGCTCCAAATAAAGAGTTCTTTGTTTTTTTTTCCATGCTGTAAGGTCACATGCTGTATTTTCCCTCATGGTGTGATAACACTGAACTGCAATTGGGAAGGATTTATCAAGGCAGATGTAGCAAGTTAAACTTTAACTTTGATTGTGTGTTTTGATTACAAGTGACCTAAAACTTATCATGGATGAATTCTGAACAAGGTACAAGGTATATATATATATGCCTTGTTCATGCATAATGTTATTTCAGTAATACACTTTTTTTTTTTTTTTTTTTTTTGTACACGTCTTGTTCTCATGTCATGCATTCAAAAAGAAATGGCAAGATAGATTACGAAGGTCATTTTCACATACATATATTAATATATTGTGAAATTTTCTTTAAATTCTTTAAGATCAGTTCAAATGACATGCATCTATGCACTGACTTGACGTTTGCTTCTTCCTCTTTTTTACCCTGAGAAATATGTGAAAGCATTCCTTCCCTAAATTTGTTGCTAGCTTTACAGGAGTTAAATGTTCTGTGTAACTTTTCTTAATATGAAACATACAGTAAATACAGATTTTGCACCAACTTTGTTGTTATTATTATATGGTTGGTATTACCATGTTAATGTAAAACAAACTGTCTTTGATAGGGTACTTTTTTACAGCCTGTTTGATAGGCTAATTGTCTTTAATCATTATCAGTCCCCTTGAAATGTGGGTACACAAATACTAATTATGACTTACAATTTTAGCATAAATGCCTTGTGAAGCTTATGAAACTTTAGATGTAGCTACAGTATGTTGTCAACTTATTTTCTGATTTCTACTTTTACATTTCTGAACTTAATGAAATTGTTTCACTAAAAATCTTTTCCTGGATCATGAGCTATGAGTAACCTACTTCTAGCCAAAATAACTTTGATTTGGTTATATGTCGTTTTACAAAATAACTTATATAGATGTTTGATATTTCATCATGTAATCAAAGTCAACAGTGATAACAAGGTGTTTGGTTTCATTTCTTTGACATGTTCATGTTTCAGATATTCTTTGGTTAGATTCTATAGTTAGACATCTAGCCTATTAAATTTTCACTGACAGCCCAAATTTTGTTTTGTTTTAGCCCAGTTGTCAGGGCTGTTTGGAAGTTTAGACAGTTTTTTTTTTTTATTTTATTTTTTACGCAAAATCGCTTGCTGGGTACCTGTTTATAAAGTGAGAAATACCACTACATTTATATATCCCATATATAGGCTACTGCTACAACAACATTTTGTTTACCCAAGTTACCCTATATTGATCATAGGGCTATAAATTCCAGCCATATTTTATGTAATACAAAACAAATAGTTGCTTGTCTATGATCAAGTGTGGTGTCATCATCAGTTTTGCCTTTAGAGGGCATTTTCTGGAGGACTCACTGGATCCCATCAACTGAAGAAGCAACTTATAACTGACTATCATATATGTAAATCCCATCTTATCCCCTACCTCTCAAATTTTGAGAAATTAAGTTAAAATTTATAACGCCTCAGTTACGTATGTAACCCTCGTTCCCCTGAAGGAGGGAACAGAGATGTCCCTCACGAAAAATAACCATGGTTTTATTGTAGTAAAAGTGTAGTAACCATGTTTTTTTGGCTAATTGATTACCATTTATATAACCACAGTTTTACCACAAATACCATGGTTAAAGTATGGTTAGAGTTGCAAAAGCATGGTTAATTTGTGGTTACCAATGGTTTAACCACAATAACTATGGTTTTTTGGTTTTATTTGTAGTAAAACCATGGTTAATTTGTATGGGTATGTCGGAACTGACCCGTTTAATTGGGGATCTTTTTCAGCAATCTACTTTGAGTAATTAAAAATGAGCTAATGGACACTGGCATGCGGTTCATGCATTCCCACGCACCGCGGGTATAAACACGGGAAGTGGGAAGTATCACATATCGCTTTTAACTGAGGAGCGAGACAAGTTACTCAGCCTTCAGCTGAAGCACAGCACCTGGCGACGGATGTACGTCTCCGCGCTCCCTCCTTCAGGGAATGAGGGTTACATACATAACTGAGACATTCCCTTTCAGTCAGTCAATGCTCCAATGCACGTGGAACTGCCCGGCCAACTGGGATCCCCTAACCAAACGCCAGGGATGCTAGCCCTTCCAGCACCCTGCCTGAGCTCACTGGACCACTCCTATGTTGGAGTGGCAGTCAGGGCTCCTGGCAGGGAAGGTCAATCACCGCTGTTCCTGCAAGACCCACTCAGTATGACTATTGGATAACGCTGGGAAAGCATGTCCGCTCTCCGGGAGATGGTGTGCTGCGGAGCCACATCCTTCAATGGAAGGAGAGTGGCAGATTACACATAAGGACTAACCTATCAGGGTAGAGGGCTACATATGGCAGTATCTGGGTGGATCCAACCTGGTCCCAGGGGAAAGAACACCGCCAGAGCGACAGACAGAGCGAGAAACTCTGTCAAGGGAAAGACACGGGCACAGTTGGAGTAGGGTAGCTGGTACCGTGGAAGAATACACATATGGGGCCGTCATTGAGGAACCGTGCCACATATGGAAACCCAGCCTACACGCACACATTCCACAAGCATACTGGTGCAGGTCTGGCGCCAGACAGCCGCAACGTCTGACACTGAAAGGGTAATTTGAGGATCTCACATGGTTAGCCGCTTCCGGGGAACACAACTGGAGAGAATAGACGCACGTATCCGGCCCAGAGGGCGGGAGTGGCATTGCAAGCCAGACACTAGAACAGGCATTTGATTCAAGTGATTCAAGAGTCAATCTTGAATCTACTGGATCAACTGACCGCAAGTGGTGGGGAACTTGGGCACGTATCCAGGCCAGTCTCAGGACAAACGCGAGAGTTGGCTGGGTTCGAATTCACAGAGCACGATCAGTTGACCAAAAGTGTGTGCAGGTCCCTACCCTCTTGATTGAGGCCAATGCAGTCAGGCGCACTGTCTTCATGGACAGGATGTTTAGCTCTACAGACTGTAACAGCTCAAAGGGAGGACTCTGAAGTGCCTCTGAGTACCAGGGGGCTAAGTCCCAAGAGGGTACTGAGGTTGAACAAGGAAGATTCAGCCTCTCACACCTCTGAGGAACCTGATGATTAAGTCACGCTTCCCTATTGACTTGCGGGAGTTGGAGTTTCCAGAGGTCTGAACGTGGAGTGCCATAGAGTGCCCCGCCCTGAGAAAGCAGGTTCTTCCTCAGGGGATCGGCCAGGGAAGGGAGCTGTCGCGAGGAGTGTGAGATTGGAGAAACCAGGTCCGTTAAATAATAGGGCGCAATTCAACAAGACCTGCTCCTCGTCCTCCTGACGTTGCACAGTGTCAGAGAGAAGGCTCACTGGAGGCAAACGACA
>CM031958.1:19062801-19336362 GCA_018749465.1 Paracanthobrama guichenoti | reverse complement strand
TGCACTGTTAACTGTGGTACTTATATAGACAGGTGTGTGCCTTTCAAATCATGTCCAATCAAAATTGAATTCTACTTAAGCAGGTGGACTTCAACTGGTTGTAGAAATATCTCAAGGATGATCAGTGAAACAGGATGCACCTGAGCTCAATCTTTGAGTGTCACATGCAAGGGCTGTTGGCATGTACATGTGTTGTCTTTTAATAGATTTGCAAAGATTTCAAACAAATTTCTCTTACATTGTCATTATGGGGTATTGTTTCAGAATTGAGGAAAAATATATTAATTTAATCCATTTTGGAATAAGGCTGTAACATAAAATCTGGAAAAAATATGCTGTGAATACTTTCTGGATGCAATTGTATGTCCAAATATCCATCTACTATATTAATATATTAAGAAGGCTTTCTTTTCCTCTTTAACACGTACATTAGGGTTAAAATCTACATGTGAGACCATAAAAAAATGATGTATGCAATGATGAAGAAACATTTAAGATTCTGCACTATGTCTAGCTCACTAATAAATTCAAGGAATGTGTGACATTAATCATTTCAAACTCATTTGACTATCATCAGACAGGCTTGTTTTCTGATATGTCACAACTCATTGGCACTTCCTCATGCTGGATCACAAAAACGCACACATCTGCATTATTCGCCTCTCAGGTTCTCCTTTCAGAGATGAGCTCAGTTTCACAGCACTGCAGCTGCAGGAGAATAACAGGTTGAGATCCCAAGAGAAGATGGTGGGAGGAGGGCAGTGTCCCAAAGAGGAAGACCACCGCTACCAAAGGCATGAACCTCCTCTCCTGCACTCCTCAACACAACTCATTTCCATGTCTCTTCCTGCTGAAATATCCATTTGGAACCGTAGCTGTGGTCTAGAAATATGAGTAGTTGATAGTTGGTCAAAAAGCTACATTGTTGGTAAAAATAGCTGGTGGAAGTTCCAAAACCAGCTGAGCTAGTTTGTTTTTGGGCTAAGATGACAAGAAGATTCTATCATTGAACTAGCCATAATCAGCTAGAAACCATTATTTATCTTCAAATACACACATTGTTACTCAGCCATATAAGCAGTTTTGTATGTTTGTTGTGTCATATGGAACGGAAGTATAGATGTCATTTTCTTCTATATTGTGATGTATATCGTGAAGTGAAACCGTTATTGAAAAGAAAAAATGCAGGACAGGGACTTGATTATGATTAGATTGAGGCAGATCTGAATGTGCTTAAAGCTTCCACTGTAAGAGAAAGGGGCGGGTTTAAGTAGACTAAATGATTGGAGAAGTCTGGCATGTCACTAGAGAGAGGTCTGTCATTTTCAAAATATCATATTTTAATTTAAAAATGATGTGGTAAAACTAAATGTTAACAAATTAAATGCCTGATGTATCGCTCACTATAAGATCAATAACATGCATCTAAAAATAGGGTTAATTTCCACTTTGTGCCAACTTTGGCAGAATGATATTTAACATTTCTCTCTGTCTGTGATTAAAGATTATTATAGATGCAGATTGTTTAAAAGTGTTTAAATCAATGTTGCAGGTCTTGGGATGGAGAACATTATGTATATTTGTGGTGCTAATTCGTGGCCTGATTTGGCTGCTGTGTTTGTGGCTGTGATGGAGTTTGTGTCCACACGCCATCATCAGCTGAAATGGTATGAGGCACGCCTCTCCCGCGAATCGCCAATATCACAGTCACACTACAGTAGGTCATCAGCTAACCCGCCGAATTTTTGGCGTTTAGTGTATGTCGAGTGGTCAAAGTCAGTGGTTGTTACGGTGTGCATGTCTACCTGTGTATATATCTGGCATATATACTTGATATTCATGTATATAGACTACCAGCCAAAAGCTGGAACAATTAAGAAGTTTTAATGTTTTTGAAAGTAGTCTCTTATGCTTAATATGCTTTTTTTTTTATATATCAAATGCAGTATTGAACAGTAATGCTGTTACATATTATTACAATTTAAAAATAAAATTTCTATTTTTAATATATTAATATACACCCATCAGTGGGGCATGCAAATTATGACCACCTTTCCTAATATTGTGTTGGTCCTCTTTGCTGCGAAAATAGCCCTGACCTGTTGAGGCATGGACTCCACTAGACCCTGAAGGTGTGCTGTGGTATAAACAAAGTGTATCATGGTTTCTACAAAACATTGCTGTTGGGCTGTAACTGTTTTTAACATGGATAGTAATAACTAGTCTAAGAAATGTTTCTTGAGGATCATGTGACACTGAGGACTGAGTAATGATGATGAAAGTCAACTTTGTCCTCACAGGAATAAATTACATTTTAAAATATATCAAAATAGAAATACAAGATTATGTATGTATGTACTGTAATAATATTTCTCACAATTTTACTGTTTTTACTGTATTTTTGATCAAATAAATGCAGCTACAGGAGTATAATTTAAAACATAAAAATCTTTATTATTCTCTAAACTTGACAGGTAGCATATGTAATGTATGTGTGTGTGTGTGTGTGTGTGTGTGTATGTATATGTTGTGTGTATATATATATATATATATATATATATATATATATATATATATATATATATATATATATATATATATAATGTGCATATAAATCCGTGATCTATATTAATCTATATTTTTCTTAAGCATTTAATGTATTTTTTTAAAATATCCAGGTATCCGTGATGTCAGAGATGTTGACGGAATCTGCAATGCTGTTTCCTGCAAGAAAAGCTCCGCCCGGCGCCCGCCGTCGCCTCTGTCCAGCTCTCTGGCTCCCTTCGCACCCCCACCCGCATCACATTGGCCCCATGCCCCCGCGCCTTGTCAGAGAGATGCACTTTAGCAACGGAAAGCCTATAGCGTAATGACTCTGACAGGGAAGCCTAGGGCCAGGAGTAGGCCTCAGACATGGGCCCTGGCCTCAGCGTAATTTCTGGAGGACTCCATTAGGTGCCAATGAAGACACCAGCAGTGGCCCTGGGACCACCTGCAGTGACAGTGCCTCTGCCGCTGGGCTGCCACTCATGTGCGATTTTACAGGAGTGCCGCGTATCCAGAGTCTCACATGCAACCTCTTGTACACGCAGTATCCCTCCCTCCTGCAGGCCCTCTGCCCCGCCTCTGGCTCCGCCCCCTCCCACACTCATCCTCCAATACAGACAGTGTGAGGGGGCGGGTGGGTCGAGGCTTCCGATGCCGATAGGACACTCCCACCGCCAAAGGCTGCACTTTACCATCACCTCAGTCTAGCAACAACACAGACCTAATGGGAGAGCAGTGTCGAGGAAAAAAGAGACCCCCTGTTCAAAAATCAAAGACAAATACGCTTTTACATCTTTCCCCGGTACGGCTAGAATTATCCTTTCTTTGATAGCCATGTGTCATATCAAGCATTCTTTTTGTACTCATTGAACGATGTACTATAACATTGGCTGCCCAAGTAACCTTGAAAATGAGCTGTTAAGATTTATGATTGTCCGCCCAATCTGAGGATTTAGCTGTTGCTGGCACGGCAGTGCAGAGATATTAAACTTCCCTGTGACTCTGGATCTCAGGCAGCACAGACTGTGGCAGCCAGACTCTCCTTCCCTTCCTGACTGAACTCTCTCTACGATAGAGGTCATACATGGTAGCAGCATGAGACGCTCTAGCTTGGACGTCATC
Source organism: Paracanthobrama guichenoti (assembly GCA_018749465.1). Lineage (NCBI taxonomy): Eukaryota > Metazoa > Chordata > Actinopteri > Cypriniformes > Gobionidae > Paracanthobrama > Paracanthobrama guichenoti. The sequence continues at coordinate 19,332,693 of CM031958.1, read as the reverse complement.
TTCAGTGACACCGTACAGATCAGAGCCAGACCGCGACACAGAGAATGGAGAGCACACACGTTAAATGAAGGACAATGACGCTAAAGATATTCTAAACAGATATTCTTACTTTTCCTGTACTATACTTATTTTTAAATCTACTGTCTGTAATCGAATCTTGGGGTTAAAGTGTCTGAATTCGAAATTAAAAATAGAATACTTTTATTGATACCCGAGGAGATCAACTCTGAATATGTATGTTATTGGAAATGAGGAGCTGTGTGTTCATTAAAAAGCGTGGACTTTTGATCTGTCACTGCAAGAAACATGTGAGTCCGTAAACAGTTCTGGGAAATCAATTACATACCTCAACCTGAACCCGTACCACGCTGCATTTACTACAGATCAGTTTTTAGAAGCAGAAAGTCACATCTGATGTAGGTGGTTCCAACTTACAGGTGTATATTTTCCCACCACGCTACATGCACTGAAAAAACAACTGATTCAGATTAAAAAAAAAAACAGATCTACAGATGTTCTAAAAGGTCAATGTAAGCTTTTTTTTTTTTTTTTTAAATGCTGCTTTTTTTTTTTTTAAATAAATATTTCTATACAAATGTTTATTGCATTATAAAATTATGTTTATTTACACATTTATGTTAGATTACATTTCAGGGTGCAGAGGATATTTTAATGCATCAAGGTCAAGGGCCAGTTTCAGGGGTTGAGGAGGCCTCTCAATCATGTTATGTTAAAACTATAGACAAAGAAACTAATTTGGAATTAACAATATATATATATATATATATATATATATATATATATAAATAAATAAATAAATTTATTAATATATATTATTAACATACATACATTTATTTTCTACTTTTCTCTTTTTACTGCTTGTACAGACTGGATTTTGTTTATCGAAATCAAAGCCAACAAAGAGTAAAATAAAGGGACACTTTAGGAATAAATCTTCACACAATGTTTGTCTTGTAATCATCACATTTATTTTTGTTTTAAGAAGTTTTAAGATTTGTGACATTTGGTATAGATCAAATACGGAATCAATTTAACTCTAAAAAGAGAACAGCTCTCTTTTTACCACAAAACAGTCAGTGTCAGTTTTTGGGCCATTTTGGTAGAATAACAATTAAGACTTGTTCACACCAAGAACAAAAACTATTAGTTCCAAACCAATGGGCTGAAAAGTTCTGTTTATTATAATTGCATGCTGCAGTTATGCCACCTGTAAACTTTAAATGCTCAAAGTGTCTGGATTCTGCTGGGCTGTCCAATGTTTTTATAATTTTATCAGCTTAAGAAAAAAAAAAAGTTCTTAAAGTGATATTGTTCCTTTGTAGTTATCGTTTAGCTATGGTTTGGATTTGTGTTGACTTGCTTATTGTTAGAACTAGAATGATTATTAACCCTGTAAGACCCACTGTTGTAATATATTACAACATCAATTTTAGCTCTCTACTAAAATAAACCTGTATATATATTTTTTCTCTCTAAAGACCACATTTACACAACTTATAGGTCCTATTTTTTCTCAGTCTTGTAATGCTATTGGATGGAAGATTTTGTGAATAGGCCTGTTTACCTGCCCATGAACTCACACAACCTGCGAACTTGACTTGCATCATCATGTTTTACTGGACTGGATAAATCAACATTCAAGTAAGTAAAATGCCCCAATTTTTTTTTTTATGTGATTAGTAATATGTCTAGATCATGCAGATATTAAGGTACTGTTGAATGCTTTAATCATATTAGATTTTCAGCAAAAGGAGTAAGAGTTTATAGAACCAGGTCCGGCCTCTGCCAATACGCAGGCGACCAAAAGGAGCTGCTCCTTGCTCTCGTGGAAGAATGCCAGGTGACGAAGAAGTTCCACTTCTGCACACAGGGCCTGTCATAGACAAGGCCCTGGCAGAAGTGAAGCTGTAGCCACCTGCATGTGGTGGTAGGTACAAAACCTGCCGGATCCGGCCAGGCCCACATAAGTGAGATACCTACAGACAGGGACATTGGGTGCTAAGGATGCGCCTGTCTCTGAGTAAGGAGGTCCTACCTCAGAGGAATCGACCAGGGAGGAGATGTCGCAATGGAGTAAGAGTTTATAGAACCAGGTCCGGCCCTGCCAACACGAGGCGACCCAAAGGAGCTGCTCCTTGCTCTCTGTGATCAATACAAAACCTGTGCAAGACGGGGCTAACTGGGAAGCGAATGCTTGTGTGGGCCCGTGGCCTGCTGAGCCTAGTAGGCAATGGGAAGAGCTGAGGGGAGGCGACAGGATTACCTGTGCATCACGCAGCTGTTCCAAAAACAGCTGGCCGTCTGGGGATGGAGTCCTCCATTCCCTGGAGTTAAGTGGCTGAAACCGTGAAATCTTGTAGACTGCAGGTCAGTTTGCCGGGATGAGCGTTGCGGCGACCTCAGATGCTTCAGACCTCCAAGGAGAAGATGGCGGCCGAGTTGCAGCCATCCAGTGGGAGTGAACCATCTTATTGGTTGGTGTATGCCACTGTCACCACCGTGATGTGAGCGGACCAGTATGTGTCTGACCTAAAGCTAGGCCTCGGAAGCAGTGCAGGGCAAAACGCTACAGCCAGCAACTCGAGGCACAATAACACGCTGGTAGAAGCGCTGGGGTCCTTTGGCAGGAGCCTCCACGGCGGCATGTCAATTGCGCGCTGGCACCACAGCAGCCCGTGCCAGAAACTTCGTTTCTAAGAGGAACTTTAGCCTGTAGAAAAAGGAGGTTCACACGGGGTGAAGGTATGATGGCAGGCCTGAGCCACTGGGACGGAGCATGCCCTGTTGCCATGCCCATCTCGGGACTTGATCGCGAACCCAGTGCTGAAGCGGTCTCATGAAGCAACCAGCCCGGTGCTGCAGGTGCCATATGCCCCAGGAGCCTCTGAAATAACTTCAGTGGAACCACACTCTTGCCCTCGAATTGACAAAAGGCAAGTCAGCATTGACTACCCCGCGTGCTCGTGACTTCCAGGAATGTCAGGAAAAAAAGTTGTCAAAGTGATATTGTTCCTTTTTGTAGTTACTCGTTATAGCTATGGTTTGGTTGTGTTGACTTGCTTATTGTTAGAATTAGAATGATTATTAAAACTTAACCTTTTATTGTTCAGACACCAAAGAAAACCTGCAGTGGATTTGGCGTTTGTATTCAAAACCGGTCTTTTTCACCTGTGCATACCTGTGCATTTCTGCTGTGCTGTGTGGACACCTAATTGACTGATTGGCTGATTGGCTGAGGCTCGCGGTGACGTTGATCCTGAGCAACCACTGGAAAGAAACGCAGGCGTATTCCAACATCCGCTGATGGTGAGCGCTTCTGTTGACTTTGTCTGTTTTCAATATCGTGGTATCAGCATATGCTGACATCCTAAAACATGAGTGAAGAGAAGTTTAGTCTTTTTACAGAAGCTCATGGCCTATTTGTTTAGTGTGAAATACCATACGACTTGAGATTCAGTATTGATTATGTCTCACACAATTTTTTTCCCACAGTTATTCTTAACAGCAGGTATTCTCTCACCTGTTGTAGGTCATCAGGGCTCTGAGTTGTGTCTAGTAAAGAGTAAAACACTGGTCAAATAATGATTTCAAAGTAGAGGAATGGACAAGAAGTCTACAAGTGGAACTTAAAGTGCAAAAGCAATTGGGGAAACTACAGTACCCGTATATGAGCCCCAAGACATTTTTTTTCATCGCTTTTATCTGAAAATCTGTTCCCAATATTTTGTAATCTGTACTTTCAGTTTATAATCTGTAGTCACCAGTTTTTTAATCTATGCTCTCAATTTTGCAAGTTGTACTTCATCATAAACTGCACCTAGCAGATTTGTAGATGGTTAATTAATACATTTTAAAAATCAATTCCTATTTACATTTAATCATTTAGAACACACTTTTATCTCAGCATCTTTCAAATAAACAACATCACAAGCAATTAATCAAAAAGAATCAGCACTATTTCCTTTAAAAGGAGATTTTAATCAGCCCCTTTTAAGGAAGTTTGAAAGTTATACTTACAATAAGCAGAAGTGTTGCGGCTCTTCTGCTGTGTAGCAAATATAAAAAGATAAATTCAGATTACTCCCTTCCCTATTAGTATATGTCCTTTTTTTTTTTAGTTCCAGGTTTGGTAGAGATAAACACAATGATGGAGTATAAGTTTTGTGTAAAAATACACACATTTCTTAGTTTTTACTCTGTAGTATGCATACAAATGCATGAATCAAAAATGCAATAAATATATAAATTAATTTTTTGAAAAATTGTAAAACAGACTTATCTCAACACTTTGTGTAGCAAAAGCTCTCTCTCTGTTTTTTTGCTCTGCTATTTGGCATGAATCTGTCATAATTCAATGCAGATCCATGACATTACAATTGTGAAATTGCTAATTGCTAAATGTTTTCTAGTCACATACCGTCTGCTGATCAGGAACAAATACCGCACAGCAGCTGTAATCATAGTGACGAGCACTACAGCAGTCACAATCCCTACAGCCTCAGCAATGGACAGAACAGGGGACTACCTGTGGACACACAATCAGGAGAGAGCACATAATAAATGGGTTTATTCTAAACTAGGGCTGCAACTAACGATTGGTACAAATACTTCGATTTCAATCTTGATTCAGTATCATTTCATATGTATACAGCAATAGATTTGCCTTTTTAGCACTATTTTAAACTTTTATTGGGTTAAATTATATTTCTTGCATTCATTAATATTCACTTGTGTGTGCTTATATAAGTATCATTAAAATATTAGGATGCTATCTAGTTATCTAGTGTTTGATCATGTCTAAACATTTATTCAAATGCAAAACCTACAAATAAGTAAGCAGTTATGATCTGCAATACTTTTTGAGCAACTAGACTAAATACATGTATATTTATTAAAGAGCCATACAGGCACCTGATGGTAAACCATTGCATTACAAATGGAAATTGTTATTTTTCCAGCCACAAAATGACTCTAATTTGCCTTCTTTGCATTGGAATTCTCTATTTTAACCATAACTAAAATAGAGAATACTACACTAATTGTAATATAAATAATAAAAATGTTAGAATAACTTTTTAAGTAGTCATTAATGGACCATAATTATTGCACAAATAGTATTAAGTACCAAAAGATCTCCTCAAAATATTCAATAAATATTATTAAACTAAAATATAGAACATTTATTTAATTGAAAAATAGTTAAGGTGTATGGTCACATTTGACCACCAATGAGTATGAGTGTGACCAATTAGTAAGGAATACCTGAGGGCTAAATATAAGAAAACATTAACATTACTGGTAAACAATGTTGCATCTCCATCAGTCTCCATAATAAAATGATACTGTAAATGTGGTTGACGTGATTAATCAATGCACACTATGGTGTACTGTTTGCCAAAAACTGCTGCAAATACCTAGTGAAGCTGTTGTCTATCCGCTTAAGCGATTCAAATGTATTTACACAGCACTGGTTTGTTTAGAACTAAATGAGAGCTCCATGAACCACGTGACTGCGTGCGCCGCCGGGAGATGAACGCATGTTTTTCACCGGCTCTGGCTTTAACTGTTATGCCACATTAAGTGCGCCAAAAACAGTATTTATTGTTTGAATTTCGTATTAAAAGTTAATTAAAATAATAAAAGCTTAAACTTTGTTTCATATCAAAAGCAGGTTTGGCAGTTTGGTGTGAGATTTACTTGGGCAGAGTGAGAGCGTGAGACAGCCTGAAAGCGTGTGTTTCACGCCAAATGCATGAGAGTTGGTAACCCTGTCATAAAATACCTGAATTAGCCTACATGTTGACTTTTAAACCTAAATTTTAGCACCAAACAACAGATATTTCAGCTAAATTAATGTTTTTGCACTGAATATTAATTGTCTCCCTCTCGACTGCGCTTTTTGCGTCTGTTTGGCACAAGTGCGCACTAAAGTTTAACATATAGACGCGCTTTCATGCAAAATGGAAATACTCACTTGAATTAGTAGCATTTACAGATATAACGTAAATGTAACCCTCGGTAACCATCTCGGTTGCGTATATATCCTCGTTCCCTGAAGGAGGGAACGGAGACGCCACGCCAGAGTACCCGACCAATAGGAAACTCGCTCACGAGAGCCAATCTACTTCGAGTGTAACTCCTAAAACGAGCCAATGCACATTGGCATGCAATGATTGCACCAGGTGCTCATGCGCACGCGTGCGTGGTATAAATGAGACACAGGTGATTGCATCAAATCAGCCTTTGCTGAGGAGCCGAGTAGGTAGACAGGCACCCCAGCAGGGTACAGAGGACATGGCGACGCGACGTGGTGTCTCCGTTCCTGCTTCAGGGAATGAGGGGTTACATACGTGAACGAGACGTTCCTATTCAGTCGGTCACTCTCAACGCCACATCAGAGTACCCGACGTAATAGGAAGTGCCATGGCCTCTGCCCCCTTCCAGTGCCCTGTGTGAACTACATGAGCTCTCTTACCTGATGAGATGGGGCTCACCAGGAAGTCCATCACTGCTGTTCCGCATGACCCGCCCAGTGATTATTGGATAACACTGGGAAAGCGTGCCCTAGAGAAGGGGACGCTGCGGAGCCCACATCGTACCCCGAAGGAGTTATGTGGAGTACAATACTGAGCCATAGCCCGCAAGGAAGGAGGGGGCTCAGTCCCAGTGACGGGAAGGCTCTCCCAAGGGAAAGACACGAGCTTCCCGTAGGAGCAACCGTGGAAGAATATATGGGATCCCCGCAGGGTCACACATATAACCCCAGCCCATTACCGGTTCTCAAGGATTCAGCGGCAAGGGGCCTGATGCCCGACGTCCCGTGACGTCCGGCACCGAGGGTGATGGAGGACTCACAGAGTTTGCTTCTGGAGAATAAGAGAGCCGGAGCGCAGCAAGCCGACAAGAGCTGGGGCCTCTCAGTGCTTCTACCCGTTTGAGGTGAGAACACAGGAGGAGACCGGCTGTACATGTAGGCTATAGAATCTAGTGAATGTGTTGGGTGTCGCCCAGCCCACAGCTCTACAGATGTCTGACAGCGAGGCACCAGGAGGATGCAACACTTCTAGTAGAGTGTGCTCGCACCCTGAGCGGACAGGGCACACCTTTGTGCTTGGTAAGCCAAGGTGATGGCATCCACTATCCAGTGGGCCATCCTCTGCTTGGAGACAGCCTTTCCTTCTGCTGGCCTCCGTGACAGACAAAGAGCTGATCTGAGTTTCTGAAGCTTTGGGTTCTATCCACGTAGATCCGCAGAGCGTGGACGGGACAGAGCAAAGCTAGGGCTGGGTCTGCCTCCTCCAGGGCAGCGCTTGCAGGTTCACCACCTGGTCCCTGAAGGGAGTGGTAGGAACCTTGGGCACATAGCCAGGCCAGGGTCTTAGTACCACGTGAACTCTAGGCACGATTCTGTCGATTGAAAATGCCTGCAGGTCCCCTACCCTCTTGATGGAGGCCAATGCAGCCAACAGCAAAGTCTTCATAGACAGAATCTTTAGCTCTGCTGACTGCAAAGGCTCAAATGGGGCATTCTGGAGTGCTCGGAGCACCAGAGCAAGATCCCAAGAGGGTATGGAGGGGGTTTGAGGAGGATTTAACCGCCTCGGCCCCCTAAGGAACCTGATGACCAGGTCATGCTTCCCAACCGTCTTAGCTTCTACTGGTGGTCATGATAGGCAGATATTGCAGCAACATAGACCTTGAGGGTGGAGGGTGACAGCCTACACTCCAACCCTTGTTGCAGGAAGGAAAGCACAGATGCGATCGAACATCTTCGGGGTCCTCTCAAGTAGAAGAACACCACTCAACGAACAGGTTCCACTTCAAGGCATAAGCCTGTCTTGTAGACGGTGCTCGTGCGAATTGATGTAAGTCTCTTGGTGTAAGTCACCTAGAAACTCCGCATCACCCGTCCAGGGCCCAGAAATGAAGCTTGCACAGGTCTGGACGCGGGTGCAACAGGGTGCCCCGTCTCTGAGTCAGAAGGTCCTTCCTCAGAGGAATCGGCCAAGGAGGGGCTGTCGCGAGGAGTACAGAGACAGAGACAGAGTCTGTGCAAGTAGGCTCACTGGGAAACGTGACATGTTGCGCCAGCCAGCCTGGGGCCAGCTGTGTGCAAGGGCATCCGTGCCAGTGTCCCCTCGGTCAGCGAATAGAACCACTGGCAGTGGGACATTTCTGGGGAAGCAAACATTTTTCGACCTGTGCCACCTGAACTGTCTCCAGATCAGCTGAACCACCTGGGGTAGAGTCGCCACTCCTGGGAGTGCAGCTCATGAAAGCTTGTCGGCCACACGGTTGCGCACACCAGGGACATGAATGGCCCGGCGACCTCAGACGGCGGGCGAGTTGCGACACGCGATGGGGCGCCATACCACCTTGTCGGTTGATACACAATGGTCGCAGTGAATGTTGTCCGTGCGAGGACTAGTACATCTTTGCCCGTAACCGCCCCTTTGAGGCGGCTCAGAGCAAGATGTACTGCTAGCAACTCGAGGCAATTGATGTGCCAATGCAGTGCGCGGGCCCGCCCAAACCCCTGACACTGCATGCCCGTTGTCACGTGGCTCCCCAGCCCATGGCAGAGGTGCATCCAGGGGCACTCGGCCTGAAGAAGGAACGAGGGTCTGACCACGGACTGAAGGACTGGCGACAGGGACGGTGTTATGCTTATCCGGTGAGTGCTGCGTTGCCATGCCCATCTCGGGACTGCCACCGCGGCTGCCATATGCCCCAGGAGCCTCTGAAACCGTTTCAGTGGAACCGCCATCCTGCCTTGAAACGTGTTCAGGCAGTTCAGCATCGACTGGACACGCTCCTCTGTGAAGCGTGATGTCTGCTCGACCGAATCCAACTCCATACCAAGAAAAGAGATCCTCTGCATGGGGGCGAGTTTGCTCTTTTCCCAGTTGACCTGAAGACCCAACTGGCTGAGGTGTCACGATGACCAGGTCCCTGTGTTCGCACAACTGATCCCTGGACTGTGCTAGAATGAGCCAGTCGTCGAGATAGTTGAGGATGCGAACGCCCGCTTCTCATGGGCACAAGGGCCCCCTCCGTGACTTTCGTGAAGACACGGGGAGACAGGGACAGCCCGAAGGGCAGGACTTTGTACTGATATGCTCAACCCTTGAACGCAAAGCACAGAAACGGCCTGTGTCAAAGAAGGATCGAGACATGAAAGTACACGTCCTTCAGGTCGATCGCTGCAAACCAATTTTGGGGACGGATGCATTCGAAACTTGAATGGTAGCTTGTGGAGGCTCCAATTCAGGACTCGCAGGTCCAAGATTGGCCAGAACCTACCGGTCTTCCTGGGTGCAACGGGCACGGGCTGTAGAAGCTGGTCTTCATATCGGCTGGAGGGACCGGCTCTATCGCATCCTTCGTCAGCAGGACAGCGATCTCCGCACGCAGGACATGGGCATCTGTGGCATTCACCGAAGTGAAGCGGATGCCCTTGAACCTGGGGGGGCGCCGGGCGAACTGAATCGCATAGCCGAGCCCGATGGTCCGAATGAGCCAGCGAGATGGACCGGGGAGCGCTAGCCAGGCTCCCAGGAACCGTACAAGCGGGACCATAGGGACCATAGGGACCACCGGTGTACCTACCGAGGTGGAATGCAGGTACCGGGCTGGGGCGGCTGTCTCATGGAGACGGCCCGCAGCGAGGTGAGAGTGTGCCGTGCAACACTTACCTGATTCCACAGGTGGGCAGCAGGAACGTGAGGGGGTCATCCACTGCTGCCTGCTGGCGAAGGGGGAGGATGAGTGTGGTCCGGCGTTTGACCGGCCACAACACTCCAAGCCCCCTGTGGACCCGGAGATGGAAGAAACTGCTCTTTTATTGAGAATTTTGGTATGGAACAGAAACAAAACGGAACACAAGATTCTCCTCCCGGCCCTCCTCCGGGGGATGGAGTGGTGCGGTCACCGTCTCCAGAAGAGCAGTCCTCCTCATCTCTGGGTCGCCGTCTCAGAGCCGCTTGCCCTTGGCCTTGCCACCCCTCTTGGCAGGTGCCTGGACGGGCGGGGCGGCCTGCTTGTGCCCGGCTCCATGACGCCGCTTGGGTGGAGGCTGCTGCAGCGACGCGGGAGCGGAGGCTGAGGTGCTGCCGGCGACGGGGTGGAGACAGCAGCTGACCGCCGTGGCAGAATGTGACTGATCGCCTCAGTCTGCTTCTGTACAGCTGAGAACTGCTGGGCGAAGTTCTGGACCACATTGCCGAAGAGGCCAGTCTGGGAGACGGGGAGTTAAGTAACCTGACTTTGTCAGTCCCCATGTCCGCCAGACACAGCCAGAGATGGTATTCCTGGACCACCATAGTGGACATCGTGACGACCCACGGCCCGCGCCAGAAACTTCGCCGTGACGGCTAACGAGGTCCGCTGCCATTCTCAGTTCCTGGAGAACTGCGGATCGCGACTCACCCTCGTGCAAGGCCTTCAGTGCCTGGGCCTGATGGATCTGCAACAACGCCATAGCGTAAGGCAGAACCTGCCTTCCACAAGCCTGGTAGGCATTCCGATCAGATCGAACGAGTACCTACAGGCTTTGGAGGGAAGACATGGGTTCCCTCTGATGTGGAGTAAGGGCACAGTTGCAGATAGCAATGGCCTGCGTCCACGGGAGGAACCCGCGTGTATCCCTTTGCAGGTCCGCCATCGAGGGTGGTGAGGGAGGAGGATCCACTGGGCCGGTTTGGGCAGTAAAGGTGCCGCCCATGACCTAGTGAGCTCCTCGTGTACCTCCGGGAAAAAAGGAACCGGGTGGGGCGCTGAGAACCAGCACGGGCCACCCCGAGAAACCAATCATCCAGCCTTGAGGGTTCGGGACATGGTGGAGGGTTCCACATGAGCCCGACTCTCTTGGCGCCCCGGGAAAGCATAGCCATCATCTCCGGATTAGTATCGGGCACAGCGGGTCTTCCCGGAGGAGCCCCCTGCGCCAACACGTCCTCTCCAGAGAGTTCTGACCCTCTCTCTGATGCAACGATGGACATCTGGTCCTCGAGAGGAGCCCCAAAGGATACGGATGATGCACACCTCGTGGATGGCCCACCACGTTCCAATGACAGCTCTACTGGCTGCGGAGTGCGAGAGGGATGAGGGTTCCCCGGGGGTTGGTTCCCTGGGGGAAACGCGCTTACCGCAACCCTCAAATCACCTGGGCTTCTGCCTGAAGTAACTCTCTGTGGAGGGTTTGATCAAGGCAGAGGCACGGGGGCTTCGCCCCTTGCGAGCCGGAGCCTCAATCGCAACTCCGAGATGGTCATGTTCCCACAGTGAGAACATGAGTCATCCACCAGTGCTGCCTCAGCGTGCTGAATGCCCAAACACGAGATACAGCTCTGATGACCATCCTCTGTAACAGGTAACCACCGTTCAAGATTCAGAAACACACAGATAGAATGTCATCTTGAAAAGACACAAGCTCTATCTGTGTATGCTCTTTTAGAAGGATGCTCTCCTTGGTGCTGAAGCGTGCAGGGGGAGGGGTCATGGCGACACAGTCAGGGGATAGTGCAGCCTGACGTGCGCGCTCTCTCACACGCGTAAGGCACTCTCTTACCAGTCAGAGGAACGGCTTTCAGTGCTCTCCACCTAGTGCACCGAACCAGCTGTGAGAACAGCCCTTGTGATTGTTCTGACAAACAACAAAGAGACGAAAAAACACGACCCGCTGCTGTGCCGTCACACCAACACCGACTGAAGAGATCGCTTCCGAAAGGTGGCTTCCATCTTCAGTCAGGACTGCGAAGTAAGGAGTGATATCTGTCGTAACCATCTACCACTCGGCTCCGAAGCAAAATGCTGATTTGATGCAATCACCTGTGTCTCATTTATACCCGCACGGCGTGGCATGAGCACCTGGTGCAATCATTGCATGCCAATGTGCATTGACTCGCTTTAGTTACACTGGAGTAGATTGTTGTCTCATAGAGCTTTGATAGACATACACACATCTATCAAAACACATGACAGGGTATATTAAAAGCTAATGCATTTGCTTAAAGCTTAAAATAAAGAATTCTCATTTATTTTTGGGCACTTTGATCATGTACCTTCACTGCATCCGTTCACTCTGTTTCCACTCAACTATTTATGCATTTTGTCCATAGAAATGTGTTATTCAGTGCTGTAATTTGGCGACTGGTGGAAGATTACGGCGCACCGAGGGCAGACCCGACTAATCGATGAGAATCGCCATCGATGATTTTCAATTTTGATTATTATCAACTAGTTGTTGCAGCCCTATTGTAAACCACTCACTTAAAGTATTAAACTTCTGCTGATTCATACAACACCATTTGCAATACTAACAAGAATGCTATCTATAATTGTGCCGCTTGCCGGATCACGCTTGCATAATTTACGATGCAACTTTTTGTTTTGAAAAAAAAAAAGCACTTTTGGAGCTTATAGACTGCCCAATAGATTTATCATTTATGCGTGCAGCGATTTTCACTTGATTGTGTACATTTATCAGAAGATTATTACGGAGGCAGCTGGACTTTGATGAAGTAATCTGCAGCTTTACTATAAAACTACAATTCCTGTTCATCAATAAGGTCAGAAGCAAACTCGTTATAAACCTAAATATACTCAGTTTAATTAAATTAATTGAAAGTGTACTGTCCAAGTAGTAATAGAAGATTTTGCTGTCATAATGATGACAGTAGCACACACAAGAGTTGTAGCTGTTCTGTGCTCCATCGCGATTAATGATCACACTACATGCATGCTGCTCCGCGCCCAACTGAACCGTGCTCTGGCCACCTCTTCCAAGCGGGCCAGGGGCGGTTGAACAAGCTGAGCCGGGCATGGTATGCAGCAATCACACTAGTCAAACAAACCAGACTTTGTGGCTCAAATGCGCCTGGGCACGCACGGTTCAGATCACCTAATGTGAATACACCTTCAAAGCCTTGTCTGTGAAACCAGGACTAAGTTACATTTTGAAAGCAATATTGCCAGTAACTTTGTCTATTTAAAAAAAAATAAATAAAAAAAAAAGTGGAAGAGCACGCGTCTGAGCAACACGTGGTGGTGCTACAGAATGAATTGGTGTTGAATGAATGAGTTAATGATTCAATGACTCACTCATAAACACAGCTTACACCTACTGGCATAACTCAAACAGTGAAATGTCCCAGAGCCACTCAGCCAGTCAAATTAATGGACCAGTTGGGTGCCAAATTTGATGCCCACCAGATTACAGTATCTCAATCCTTAGTCCCAAGAATGGTTAGGTTTAGGTAGAGAATTCTGTTTTGACAGAAATTAAAAATGACAGTGCTTATACTAACAGGCTAATGTTCAAGACCTTCTACTAAAAATAACGTCTTTAGCTTGATTAAATTTAAATTAATTGTCATTTACCTTCTATCACTGTTAGAGTGGTTTGTCCTTTATAACTGCCGCTAGGGAAGGTTGTGTAGTCGCAGCTGTAAACTCCCTGATCACTCATCCTCGCGTCTCTGATGATGATGGAGGCGTCATAGATCAGAGGAGAGCTCTTACTGAAGCTGACTCTGTCTTTCAGAAATGTGTCATGCAGAAAAGGCCATGGTTCATATTAAAGATCATGATTTCATATGTATTGGATTGATTTCGCCATGTCCACTGTACTTGTGATATTCTGTCCTGTGTGCTTCCATGGATGTATTGGCACAATAGTGTGATATCATGACCCTGGTACCCAGTGACCTCAAGATGGGTGAAAACTTTCTGTCCATGAAGTACTGGTGAAGATAGAGCAAGGCTTTTTAATCATATGGAATTTTAAGATTTGAAAATAATCTATTTATTATAATGTATGTTTGCTAATTTTAAGCAAGTTATCAGACTTAGTCAACATTTATCAGCTTTGTCTACACAGGAAATGTCTCAAGACAGCATGACAGGAACTGCTTACCATAAAAGATTTAAAAAAAAAAAAAATACTTTCCTTATATACTGTACACGTCTAATATGCATTTATCATCAACAATAATTTTACAATAACAATACATTTATTTTATTAAGTGTTTTTATGAAATGTAAAAAGTAATAAAACTCCCAAACCAAATCATAACTGTTTATTGATTCTTAAATATAAAAGATGTTAAGAGATCTTGACAAATTCATTTAAAATGATGAGTTTCAGATCAATAGGAGGAGAGATATTCAGAGTAAATAAGGAGGGGAAAAGATAAAAATAATGATTATTGATTAATGATTTTAAAGACATAATCTGTAAATATTACGAGAGTTTATATAAATAATGTATGGCAGCCATGTTAGTGCGAACAAGACTTAGCACAAAAATCATTCCACAAAGGATTTTCACCATATATTTATTACTATTATTAACACTGCATTTGTATCAAGAAAACAAAAATTATGCATTAAGCTCACTGCAAAAAAAAAAAAAAAAACCCATCATATTTATCAGCATATCATATAATTCTGTTTAAACAAACAAACAATAAAACTAACTAAAACTAAAACGAAACTATACAGTATTGTCTTACCTGTAAATACAGTGATAGAAGACAGCAGTAAAGGAATAAATACATTATGTAAGTCCATCATAAACTTTCATTTCTAAAATGATGACGCAACTTGTGTTAACACCAGTCCGTCTTATAAAAGAACTTCAAATTTCAAAGACATAAAGGGAAGTTAAAAAGGGAAGATAAAGACCTTTTAAAACAGCTTCTGAAAAAAGCAGAAATGTTGAGCACAGGCATATTTCCTAGTAGCTGCATTTATACACTTTCTGTGGTTTTTGCTTGTGACTCACAGGGTGTGCACTTTCCATTTCTAATTATTCACATTTAAAGGTGCTCTATGTAAAATTTTTTCAGTAAAATATCCAAAACCCACTAGACCAGTCTTATATATTTTGTTCAATTGAGTACTTACAATATCCCAAATGTTTCCAACTATTTGTAAATCGTGCGAAAAATTGCTATTTTAACCAATGAACCGGGACGTGTGAGTGAGTCGCCTGTCAATTGTGTCATTTCTGCGTTACCCTCGGTTTCCGGTTTTATTTTGCAGAAACTCTTTACTCTTACTGCAGTGTGCAACAAGTGTCATAGCAGCCGCCGGCGAACGCACTAACGTCATAACATCATTTTCAACACACTCAAATATATCCAATATGGTAAACAGTGCTGCATTATCTCATACTCATGACGGAAATGCGGAAATGGCGTCGGGGACTGTGACATAATAAAAGTCCCGCTGCTCACGAGTGTGTTGCGTTCATCTTATTAACAATCGCTCAGCGGCCTTGCTCAGCTCCCACAACACTCCGAGTCGGTCCTGCTTTATTCGTTTCTAAAGAAACACGACAATGTATAAAAGGCTCCATTACCTTATATCTTACACTATCGCCTGTAGAAGCCATTTTTGTACAAACCCGATTCCCAAAAAGTTGGGACACTGTACAAATTGAAAGTATTTGCAGCGTTTGTATTTGCAGTGTTTTTGTATTTGCAGCTGTTTCTGTATTTGCAGCGTTTTTGTATTTGCATGTGTTGTGAGTATTTGCAGTGTTTTTGTATTTGCATGTGTTTGAGTATTTGCAGCGTTTTGTATTTGCAGCGTTTCTGTATTTGCAGCGTTTTGTATTTGCATGTGTTGTGAGTATTTGCAGCGTTTTTGTATTTTCATGTCTTTGAGTATTTGCAGCGTTTTTGTATTTGCATGTGTTGAGTATTGAAAGTTTTGTATTTGCAGCTGCTTTAGATTTTTTTGTATTTGCATGTGTTGTGAGTATTTGCAGCGTTTTGTATTTGCATGTGTTGTGAGTATTTGCAGCGTTTTGTATTTGCATGTGTTGTGAGTATTTGCAGCGTTTTGTATTTGCAGCGTTTCTGTATTTGCAGCGAGCTTAGCGATTCACTAACGCATTCATAACATCATTTTCAACACACTCAAATATATCCAATATGGTAAACAGTGCTGCATTATCTCATACTCATGACGGAAATGCGGAAATGGCGTCGTGATTTGCATGTGTTGTGAGTATTTGCAGCGTTTTGTATTTGCAGCGTTTCTGTATTTGCAGCGTTTTTGTATTTGCATGTGTTGTGAGTATTTGCAGTGTTTTTGTATTTGCAGCGTTTCTGTATTTGCAGCGTTTTTGTATTTGCATGTGTTGTGAGTATTTGCAGTGTTTTGTATTTGCATGTGTTTGAGTATTTGCAGCGCTTTGTATTTGCATGTGTTGTGCAGTATTTGCAGCGTTTTGTATTTGCAGCGTTTCTGTATTTGGCAGCGTTTTGTATTTGCATGTGTTGTGTATTTGCAGCGTTTTGTATTTTCATGTCTTTGAGTATTTGCAGCGTTTTTGTATTTGCATGTGTTGTGAGTATTGAAAGTTTTGTATTTGCAGCGTTTTTGTATTTGCATGTGTTGTGAGTATTTGCAGCGTTTTGTATTTGCATGTGTTGTGAGTATTTGCAGCGTTTTGTATTTGCATGTGTTGTGAGTATTTGCAGCGCTTTTGTATTTGCAGCGTTTCTGTATTTGCAGCGCTTTTGTATTTGCAGCGTTTCTGTATTTGCAAGCGTTTTGTATTTGCACGTGTTGTGAGTATTTGCAGTGTTTTTGTATTTGCATGTGTTTGAGTATTTGCAGCGCTTTTGTATTTGTATGTGTTGTGAGTATTTGCAGCGTTTTGTATTTGCAAGCGTTTCTGCATTTGCAGCGTTTTGTATTTGCATGTGTTGTGAGTATTTGCAGTGTTTTTGTATTTGCATGTGTTTGAGTATTTGCAGCGTTTTTGTATTTGCATGTGTTGTGAGTATTTGCAGCGTTTTGTATTTGCAGCGTTTCTGTATTTGCAGCGTTTTTGTATTTGCACGTGTTGTGAGTATTTGCAGCGTTTTGTATTTGCAGCGTTTTTGTATTTGCATGTGTTGTGAGTATTTGCAGCGTTTTGTATTTGCAGAGTTTTGCATTTGCATGTGTTGTAAGTATTTGCAGCGTTTTTGTATTTTCATGTCTTTGAGTATTTGCAGCGTTTTTGTATTTGCATGTGTTGTGAGTATTGAAAGTTTTGTATTTGCAGCGTTTTTGTATTTGCATGTGTTGTGAGTATTTGCAGCGTTTTGTATTTGCATGTGTTGTGAGTATTTGCAGCGTTTTGTATTTGCATGTGTTGTGAGTATTTGCAGCGTTTTGTATTTGCAGCGTTTCTGTATTTGCAGCGTTTTTGTATTTGCAGCGTTTCTGTATTTGCAGCGTTTTTGTATTTGCATGTGTTGTGAGTATTTGCAGTGTTTTTGTATTTGCATGTGTTTGAGTATTTGCAGCGTTTTTGTATTTGCATGTGTTGTGAGTATTTGCAGCGTTTTGTATTTGCAGCGTTTCTGTATTTGCAGCGTTTTTGTATTTGCATGTGTTGTGAGTATTTGCAGTGTTTTTGTATTTGCATGTGTTTGAGTATTTGCAGCGTTTTTGTATTTGCATGTGTTGTGAGTATTTGCAGCGTTTTGTATTTGCAGCGTTTCTGTATTTGCAGCGTTTTTGTATTTGCACGTGTTGTGAGTATTTGCAGCGTTTTGTATTTGCAGCGTTTTTGTATTTGCATGTGTTGTGAGTATTTGCAGCGTTTTGTATTTGCAGAGTTTTTGCATTTGCATGTGTTGTAAGTATTTGCAGCGTTTTTGTATTTGCATGTGTGAACCTGATTCTTTGAACGAATCGGTTGAGTGAATGATTCAATGTCCCGTAGACATCCACTTGCTTCATTCCTGAATCAGCGTTTTGAATGAATCAGTTGAATGAATGACTCACTCACTGACTATTATTAAGACCGTTACATGCTGCCACCTACTGGGGGTCTTAATACTATCACAAGCTAAGTAGGCCTATCGTTTCATTTTTCATTAATTTCAGTATTTCAAAGGCTATTCAAAATATTATGTTTAAATCTTTAATCTCATAATATTATGTAATTGTAATTACTGTGTAAATCCTCCGAGCAGCATTAAAACAGTTTGCAAACAGGTCTAAATGCCACTTCAGAATTCAGAATTCAGGTTCATGCAAGCCCACTGCGTGGAAATCGATAATTCAAGCCTTTTATCCATTTTCTATCCCTGAACCTAAAAATATAAAAGCATGCCGAATTCTCATTTTTTGTTTTGTTTTAACGAAAAATAAATAAATGTGCCGTTTTCTAATTTTTCAACTGGTCTGAATATTGTTGGTTTGTATGTGCAACCGAGGGGGACAATAAACTGCAGGAAGACCAGAAAAGTGGCACTCCTGCATACAGTAGTAAAAAGTAAAATAGCGAGACTGAACTTTCTTTAATTTAGATGTTAAGTTAGATGACTGAAGTGATGATATTGCTCTTCCATGATCAAGAGTTAAGCATGACTGTTAATATCCAGCGCTAGGTGGCGCAGTGAGTTCTGCACTCTTTAACAGCCGTTCATCATTAACTGAGAACTGAAGTAAATAGTTGAGATGATTTGAGCTGCAGTTCCTGACAGATGAGAGCTCGATCATGATGGTTTATTATCGTTTATACTGGACACTGTGGATATTGTCGTGCTTTGGTGAGCCTTTTTAGAAATCAAATGATACTGTCTGTTGAATTTCTGTATAAAATAATTACATTGGTTGCAGTTAATTAATTATCTGCAGAAACATGTAAGTCTGCCTTTTAGTGAAACTGTTTTCCCCATAGGACAATATTTAGGTCAAGATCTGCATTTTCCTGAGCCGGCTAAAGGAGCAGTAGGAGAAAGTGTCGTACTCGCTCCTGATAACCCACCCTCCACATCGAGTCTTTTAATTAATTGGTTCTTTACTTCAACACCTATAATTTCAGTAACGTCTGGTGGTGTACCTACAGTAAACCCCGCATATGAAGGCAGAGTCAGTTTTGACATCAACACTCTCGCTCTGGAGCTGAGGGATCTGACACTGGATGATTCTGGAGTATACGAACTCCGTGTAACAGTTGGTGCTGTAGATATACGTACAGGAAAAACTTCACTGCAAGTGTTCGGTGAGTGTTGCTAAAACTTGCTTGAGCATTTACTGTAAAATATTATCCTGTAAATCTTTTACATAAAATTAATGTAAAAATACTGGCAACCCCTGCTGTCATTTTAATTTTACTGTTAATTTACATTTCTCCTACCATAATCTACTTTACAGTATGTTACTGGACTAATACCATGTAACTTGATTCAAGTAAACTCATTTCATTTGGAAAACCCGATTTTAACCATTTAAAAGATAAAAATATACAGTAGTAGTACTGCAAAAATTTTTCATTTGAGTCCACTAAACAAAACATTTTTGAAACAGTGTTAGATGTAATGCATTATTAATTAATTACTGTAATTTAATTATGTTTCCCTTGAAACAGTAAAGTAAGGAATTACACTTAAGTTCTCTGTAATTTGATTAGTTACTTCTGATGAACTGCATTAATACTGTATAGAACAAATCTATATAAAATGTGAATTTAACATTAACATTTGATGTCTAATCCTAAAAATCTATGTTTTTAATGTAAACTTCTCCCTTTAAATAGAGAGTCAGTTCAATAATAATTTATGTAATTTTATATTATTTATTTGAAAGAATTAAGAGCAGTTTTACATCCTTGTATTGTTCAACTGGTCAGAGTTGAAATGGGATATAGAAAGTAGGCTAATTAGTAACTAGACATACATTTCCTGAAGAAAATGTGAGTGGGGCTTGCCATGGAAAAAGTCAGCACTCAGGTGTTGCTAGGCGGTTGTTAGGGTATCCTAGGTGGTTGCTAGGGTGTTGCTATGGTGTTCTGGGTGGTTGCTAGGGCGTTGCTAGGCAATTGCTAGGATGTTGCTAGGCGGATGCTAAGGTGTTCTGGGTGGTTACTAGGCATTGCTGTAGTGTTCTGGATGTTTGCTATGGTGTGGCTACCAAGCTAGCAGGCAGTTGCTAGGGTATCCTGGGTGATTATTATGGTGTTGTGGTACCGGGACAACTGGGGGCGCTGCAGAGTTACTACTATTTCTTTACTTAGTTACTTCATAACCGCTTGCTTAACTTACACAAAATATGTTATTTTAAAGCTTAGAAACTTGCCATTGAATACAATGAATATGACTAACTCTTAATAAGTGCTTTTAAAATTGCTATAGGGTGAATTCAGGGTGATTGGGACACTTTTTGTCATTGAGATGATTTGGAAAAAGTATCCCAGTCAACCTGAATTCACTCTAATATTAGAGGAGCACCATATTTGTAGCGTGAAAAATATGATTGCTTTACTTGAAATGTGGTCTGTAAAACCATCACTGACTTGACAAGACAGGCTTTTTGGCGAAAGCTAAAGAACTTCCACGATCTGACAGCATGACGCAGCAACCAATGGAAACTGGATCTTAGGTGAGGTGGGTGGTAAAGTGTGTAGGGACAATGTGTAGAGAGCAATCGGACACTCGCAGACAGCTGGAGCAGGCTTGGATTGATCGCCCTGATTGACAGGTCTTACCGTGCGCCATAGAATAGGAGCACAAAGCAGAAACAGCGCTGGAAGATCATCACTCATCAACCAGTTACTTGTTACTTATTCTTTGTAATTACAAATATTTGTATGGTTTATTGTGGCATTTACTCATGTAAGTAGTTCTTATGTTCAGTAAAACATTTAGATGACTTGTTTGGAAAGTTGTTTTTTTGGACTTTTGATAAAAAGGCTACCCTGATTCCTAATGCCATAACTTTTGATTGCTTTGAGATATCAACACAAAATTTGGCCCAGATGCAGCTGACATGATAATTTGATTTTATAGCTTCCATATAATATACTTTCTAATAGCCATCATGTCAATCATCAATAATAACAAAATAAATCAATCAATTGCATAACTTTTTCTGGGGTTTTCTCATCAGTGATGTAACATAACCTCTACACATGATCGAAATCTTTTTTTTGAAAGGTTTTCTATCAAATGAGACCATGCACTTGTTTAAATCTTGTAGGGCTGCACGATTAATCAAAATAAACCGCATGCGATTTTGCAAAGCCTGTGATTATTTTATGCACAGCTTGTCAGTGAAGCAGAGAGGCTGCTCACTGCAGAGCAAAAGTGTTGAATCAAATGAAATGATATATCCTCACTCCCTCACTAGTTGTCATAATTTGACATACATTTGTGTCTTGTACATAAACATAATAATAATAATAATTAATAAACTGTGGCAAGATGTAAAGGGGGAGGAGAATTTATACATGCGTCACGTTTAGTCGATAAAACACTTCCGCAAAGGATACACCTATGTATCCTCACTCATGTCTCCTCAGGAAGCCTCCTCACTCCTCCATCCTTGCCTCCTCACAGTGCAAGATTCAAGAGTTTTATTTGTCACATACACAGTTATATACAGAATATACAACCGGAAAATGTAAACAGGTCCGCTCCATGGACAGTGCAAATTCACAGTTAAAAACACAAAGGGAAAATTATAATAGAAATACAATAAAAAAAATATATATATATATATATATATATATATATATATATATATATATATATATATATATATATATATATATATATATATATATCTGTAGAATTATAAATAAATCAAGTAGATTAAATAAAGAAGTGGAATAAAATAAGTGAAATAAACTGTGCAGTGAATAAACTGTAGACTTATAAATATGTGGTTAACAGAAATGTACAAAGTATAATGTGCAAACAGGTTTATAACAGGTTGTTACACAGTAACAACGAGAACAGAAAGTGCAGTGCAATGTCAGTATGTATATCCTGAAGTGAAGTCACCTGGTGTTAAGTGACTGAGTTCATGAGTCGGATGGCCTGGGGGAAGAAGCTCCTCCTGAGTCTCTCAGTTTTGGCCATCAGGCTACGGAAGCGCTTACTAGATGGCAGCAGCGTGAAATGAGGGTTTGCAGGGTGATTAGAGTCCTTGATGATCTTAGTAGCTCTACCTTTGCAGCGTTTGGTGTAGACGTCCTGCAGAGACGGGAGAGCTGACCCTGAGATACGATTGGATAAGCGCGCCTTTGCAGGGCTTTGCAGTCATGACTGGTGCTGTTCCCATACCACGCTGTGATGCACTGAGTTAGTACACTTTCTATCGCCCCTAAATAGAAAGTTTTCAGGATAGCTGGTGAAACCCTGAATTTCCTCAGCTGGCGCAGGTGGTACAGTCTTTGCCTGGCTTTTTTCACCTGTGTCTGAATGTGAGCAGTCCAGGTCAGGTCCTTGGAGATGTTTACACCCAGGTACTTGAAGCTGCTCACTCTCTCTACTGGTGACCCGCTGATCGTGAGGGGGGAGTATGTCCGTTGCTGTCTCTTCCTGAAGTCCACAATCAGTTCTTTGGTCTTGCCAACATTCAGAGAGAGACAGTTGTCCTGGCACCATGATGTTAGATGCTCCACCTCGTCCAAGTATGCCGTCTCGTTGTTGGAAATGAGGCCCAGGACAACAGTATCATCAGCAAATTTGATGATAGAGGTGGAGCTGTGTGTGGACAAACAGTCATGTGTGTAGAGAGAGTAGAGCAGGGGACTCAGGACATAGCCCTGTGGAGCTCCCACACTCAGGGTGATGGAGGTGGAGGTGAACTGGCCTACTCTCACTACCTGAGGCCTGCCAGTGAGGAAGTCTTCAATCCAGTGGCAGAGAGAAGAATTCACGCCGAGATCCAGGAGTTTGGCGGTTAGCTTAATGGGAACTATGGTGTTAAAGGCTGAGCTATAGTCAATAAATAGCAGCCTTACGTAGTTCCCACTTTTGCTGTCGATGTGAGTGAGGGAGGAGTGGAGGACATGAGAGATGGCATCTTCAGTCGATCTTTTGGGACGATAGGCAAACTGAAGAGAGTCCAAAGTGTCAGGAATGAAGGAGCAAATGGTGTTTTTAATGAGTCTCTCAAAGACCTTCATGACTATAGACGTGAGAGCCACTGGACGATAGTCATTTAGGCAAGAGGGTTTACTGTTCTTAGGGACAGGGATGATGGTGGATTTTTTGAAGGAGGTGGGGACCACAGATGTAGCGAGGGACTTATTAAAGATGGATGTAAACAACCCGGCGAGCTGATCAGCACAGGACCGCAGAACACGACCTGAAATACCATCCGGCCCGGCAGCTTTCCTGACGTC
Organism: Paracanthobrama guichenoti; assembly: GCA_018749465.1. Lineage (NCBI taxonomy): Eukaryota > Metazoa > Chordata > Actinopteri > Cypriniformes > Gobionidae > Paracanthobrama > Paracanthobrama guichenoti. The sequence goes on along the minus strand of CM031958.1, from coordinate 19,309,526 downwards.
CACACGCTTGAGTGCCCTCCGAACTTCATCCTCCGAGACAGTTTGATATTTGAGTTTGACAGTTTGCAATTTGCTAGATGAGATGTCCTACAAGACAGAAGCACATCACTTGAGAGGTTGGGTCTGGGACTCAATCCGAGGGGCGGGATAAGCGGTTGTCTTTCAAACTCCATCTGCACGCAATAGGATAGCGCTACAACCAACCAGAGCAACAAAGAAGGTGAAGCGGAGCTAGTTGATAGATTAAACTTTTGCCATATCCGGCTGACAAAACTACGAACACATCTTCCTTTCTTAAGAATGACTTTTTCAAAGAAAAGCTTAACTCCAAGTCTTCCAGAGTCGCGCCAAAGGCGATTCAAAAGACCGCTGTTCGCTAGCTTCTGTGTTTTCAAATAGCACACGGAACCGTCACAACTCTGCCGTCATCATGTTAAGCCCGCCCACCCACCCACCAACTCTATACACGATGTGATTGGCCTGACCACAGTTCGGTTTTTCAGTGCACAAACCCTGGCTGCAAATTAGATTTGCTGCTGCTAGGTGTGTCTAGATTTCTAGGCTAACAATAATGCACTTCATTCCAGGAAATCCCTATGGGCACCATACTATCGCTGTAGCTGAATAAACAGAAGATTGAAACACTTTCATTGATTAAACATGACTAATAAACACAAGACTAAGACAGTATATGGTTATGGAGTCCTTAAAGCCTTCTCCGGCATTTTCATGATAAAAGTATATTTATACTTAAATGCTAAATGATATACGCCTTTATCACTGTATAGAATACTATGAAATAATATGTTGTGTGCCTTATTCTGTATAAGAAGCCACATGATCTCACAAAAGGATGTTTTCAAACACTCAACTGAGTTTTTATGATGTTATTAAATGTTGTCTTTTATTGGACAAGATGTTCATAAATACTTCTCATGTTTAGAAAGATGTTTGATGCGTGTTGCTTTTTCAAATGCACATTATAAGCGACTAAAACTCGCAGTGATTTCAGATGGAGCAGCGTTTATTACTTATCACAGACAAGCTTCACTGACAAGCTGCGCATAAAAAATAATCGCAGCCTTTGCAATTTCATAATCACACTAAGCCAAATAGGTTTAAGTGTGATTTGGTGTTAATTGCGATTAATCGTGCAGCCCTAATATCTTGTTGTGGGTTTTTTTTTTTTTTTTTAAGCATTTTAAGCCATCCCTGGGCAATCCAGCATTGCTGGTCACCTACATAAGGTATGTTTTGCATGCTTTGATCAGCTTGGGATGCTGGTGTGCTGGTGGACCATCATATGTTGTCTTTTGGGTGCTGATATGATTCCAACAAGAACACAACAAAAAGCAAAATGTTTCTTTAGTGTGTGTTCATAGTTAAATAAAGACCAAGACAATTTTCCAAATTTATTTTAATAAATGATTTAATAAAGAAATACTCATGTTGCTGGTTACATGTTTATTGATACACAGTAAAATCCTCAGTGTTAAAAAACACTGCTCAGTTTTCATATGGTCCCAATATAGAGAGTAAATGTAACAATGAGAGTAACAAAGAGAGTAAATTAAGCAATATTGCAGTTAGTGAAATTACTCGACACGCGATGATTGAGTTTTAGTGTTGACACCTGTGGTTAACAAGCAGAATCACTGAAGATATGAGCAGAAACAACTACATACAAACAACTACATATGATTCACAGCCTTTTATGAAATTAACTGCAAATAAAATCCAGAGGATTAGAAAACACCTCCAAAAGCAGCATTACCATATTCACTTATTACAAACCAGTTTGGCTTTATTTCTTTCATATGGTACATGTACAAATGTTGTTAAAGCCCTTTAGTTGGCCTCTTGGCCATTGACTTGGTTGAATTAATATTTGTTGAAAGTGTGTGCTATCACTATTTTCAACAATATGTCATGCTCCTGACTGCAATGACATAACTTTTACTATGTGCACTTTTGGAATCAGTGACTGGCAGCTGGATTTTGACACATGTGAGTTCCCAAAAGTCTTTAAAAAAAGTATATAAAAAAGTACTGTTATTTATAAAAGTAACAGCGCACCTCTCCTCAATAAGCAGCACTTTTGACAACTCATTTGCTGGTCTATGACAAAACAGTGCGGGAAGAGTTACATGCCAAAGTTTTGTCCTGAAGAAGAATAATAATAAGTATACAAGAGAACTATATAAGTATACAATAGTGATGCTTGATGATTAGCGCCACTAATAAGAAATGCAATAATTTTTAGAGAAAGTAATTAGTATAGTAGTCTAACTACACTGTTGAAGAAACGAAGAAGTTAGTAATTAATTTTTTTTTTTTTTTTTAGAGTATCTTAACCCTTGTGCATCCTTTTTATTGGAATTTTAATATTTCACCCCCATTTCCTTAAAAAAATACATTTTGCACTAGTTACACAAAATAATTCCTCTGCAATTTTTAATCCCATTGCCATTTAACTATAAAATGTTGCAATCTTTGTTAATAGGCTTTCATTTTCTTGGCAAGGCTACAAAATTATTATTTTTAAAATCTTTTACCAGATGGTGCCATTTTCTCAGGTTTGGCCTACAAAGCAAATACTCACTTTATTCCTGTTTTCTGTTTATGCATATTATAAAGCCAATTGGATAAATTATGCAGCTATAACTGTGTGGGTGTGTTAGTATGTAATAAAACAAATGTGTGTGGGTGTGCGTGTGTGTGCTTGTAATATTTGAGAGAGAAAAATTAAACTGCAAATAACAAATCTAACCACTGTGTATGTCCCAGTGGAGTTTTGCTGGCATCTAATGGAAAAAGTTAGCACTGCGCCAAAACAAAATCTTACTGAGAGCTCATTTTTTGAGTTATCAATCTCAAACACAGCTTTTTTAGATGTATGGCTTTGATTTTCTAGCAGCTTTAGAGTTCAACATGTTTCATAATATATATATATATATATATATATATATATATATATATATATATATATATATATATATATATATATTTAGAAAATATTATTCATAAATCATTTCCATAAACTTAAACCTCTATAACATTTTTTGACTTCAACAATAATCTGCCAAGGGTCTTCTTTAAAATGAGACCAAATTTAACTCTGTGCTTCCAATATTAATTTTTTTTTTTTAAAGTTTTTTGACATGGACATTTTTGTCCTCTATGGTCCTATGTGTAACATTTTTAATTGTTAACACTGTTCTTAACATAAAACTAAACTACAAATTGTCTTGGAAATGTTTTACAATTATAAAATCTTTTATGCTATATTTTTATTTGTATTGTTTTCCCCTTGTCCCAGGCCCTGATATTCAGTCTTTTCTCAATTACAAACATAAATAAACATTTCTTTCATTGACGATAGGCCATCTGTACAGCCCTGGACACGCAGATTTGAAATACAGGGCCTCCTTGGTCCCTGCAGTCAAAGACCCCTGATAGGCCCATTGGGCTGGTCCATAATATACACCTGACGCACTTTTTTTTTTTTTTTTTTCATTTATTTTAATACTATAATTTGCTAGCCAGTTGTTAAATAAGGGCTATAATGGATGTTTGATTCATCAGACTTGTACATCCTTGTGATAGTTGTAGTCCTAATTTAGGAACTTTCTGCCACGCAAAAAGCACAAACTCTTTTGCTGTCTTTACAAATGTTCATTAGGTCCCTAAATGTGAAAGACTAATTTAGATCCAGTGTCTTTGTTCTTTTTCTCTTGTTTACACAGAAAAAGTATCTAATGTCAGGCTTATTGGTCCAGAAGAATCATTAATAGAGGGCGACTTATCTGCTAACATCACCTCTGAGGGAACTGGCATCATCACCTCTGTGGAGTGGATGAAAGACAACAGTCCTCTGTCTCCTACCAATAGCATCATCTTCTCACCTGATAACAGATCAGTGTCCATCAGTCCAGTCCAGAGATCAGATACCGGGGAATATCAGTGTACTTACAGAAACCCTGTCAGCTCTGAGACGGCAAAACTCAGACTGATCATCAACTGTGAGTGTTAAACATTTAAACCTCAAGATGATTTGAGCTCAAACCTGATGAAATATAGACATACTTCAGTGCTCAGTTTGCCCCTCTAACCGTGAGTCTCTTGTGTTTGTTCTAGATGGACCAGAAAATGTTTCTATTAAGGGTCAGGATGTGGTGGATTTAGGGGTTCGAGTGTCTCTGTCTTGCTCTGCAAATTCTGAACCTTCTGCCTCATTCAGCTGGACGTTTAATGGGACAGACACCAATGTGACCACAGACACTTTCACCATAGATGAGACTGACTTCACTCACAGTGGAGATTACGAATGCACTGCCTGGAATAGCATCACAAACAGAAGCGCCTCACAAAGACATGCTTTACTAGTTAAAGGTAAGCAGTTAAAACAAACCTGAAATGTGTTTTCAGCTTTTGATATCCAGTATTCTGACCATTTTAACATTTGTTCATTGGAGCTTTCTGTTGTCATCATTTTCTACTGTTTTGTATGTACATCTCTATTGCTCGTAATTGCCTTGTGTCATCTTAAATTGTATTTAATTTTTTTAATGAAAGTTTTGATGTGGTGTATTTAAAGTGTATTAGTTATTATTGTGTGCAGTATATGGTCTGTTGTTTATTGTATCTTTTCTGTAGTTGTTGGAGGAGAAGGAGGACTGACAACAGGAGCAATAGTTGGGATTGTCATTGGAGTTTTAGTGGCAGTTTCAGGCATTTGTGGTCTGATTGTCTATTTAACAAAAACAAGAAAATGTAAGTAATCTGCTTAATTACTACCTCCTGGTGTAATTAATTTGTAATCAGTTTTAATTTGACATACATTAATACTACTAATAATAATAATGTGTGTACAATGTGTGTACAAATCACAACTTTTCAGCTTCCAACAGGTCTAGATGTGCATATGATCTCAGTGATTAAAAATATATAATTTCCCTTTATCGTTTATGAATTGTTCAATTACAGTTTTCGCTAAGATACATTTTTTCTCAATATTTAATACAAAATATAATGACCATGTAAACTAAACTGTTATAAACTGCATTTTTGTGAGACAGAAATGTGGTAAAGCTTTTAAAGAATTTATTTGTCTTTACTCTACAGCCCAATGTTAAACAAAGAACAAAAGGACAAGCAAGTGGAGGTATGTTTGTTTCTTCATAATACCAGCATGAGTATTAATTGATTGAAACAACACTGATACTGACCATCCCATAATAGATTTCAGATGATCTATTCATATTTCAGATGATTCAGCACATATTTCTCTCAGTATCAAACTTATTGATTGTTTCTTTCTTTAAGCAGCAGCACAAAGCAGACAAGAGCCTGTGAGTGACTTTCAGTTTTTCTCCTTATCACAACCATTTTTCTCTTTATATGGCATAATTTGAAACTGTAAATCTGATTATGACATAGCAAACACTTACAGGAAAGGTGTTTTTAGTGGTAGTATCTCTTACCTTGGTAGAGTCTTTTATTTCATAGAGGTTATTGAAGAGTTTATAGCAGGAGAGGGATGAATGTATGTTTACAGTCAGCTCAAATGGACTTCAATCTTTCACATATTACTGCACAAAGACATGCTGAAGATTGCAATTAAACTATGGATATTATTTAAGGTCCCATGATTGTTCATAAAATGTCATACTTTAGAAATAAAAGGCATTTTTATATCCTGATTTTAGCCCTCTGGCTTGAATGCTCTGTTTGAAGGGGCATGTCTGCTTTGAGACTTCAGTGTAAACGCCCACTGCTGTGATTGGCTGACATCTTTTCATTTGAAATGCGCATTACATGTGGAACCCCTTTCGTATTCTTTTACTATGTTATTTTACTATTACAGCTGTCGAGATTAACGAATCGTGAAAGTGTTGATAAGAGCATTATATTTAGTCCCCTTTCGACAGTACTCTCAGACAGTGATGACAGACAGTTTGATCGCGTATATGCAGTGATCTCATCATTGCAACGCTATTTCTCTCACAAAACGCTTTCACCACAACTAACAGCAAACACAATATCGATATGAATACAGTAAGAGCTTCGTTGTGCAGCATAGCGTCATTCATTATAACGGCAGTTTGGGCAAGTTGTGACTGAATTAAATGTAAAAAATAAACTGAATCCATTTTCTCCAAATTCTCTGGGCGGGCAAAGCAGAGAAAGAGGAGGTAACCTTTCCCCATATGACGACATACAGGGAATATTCCAGAATGGCCCATCTGAGCTTTTTTTCTCAAATACAGAGCAGGATACCCAGTGCTTGTTTTACACATATCGTCATTTCTAGCCAACTGGGGACCATAGACAGGCTAGGGGAACTCATATTAATGTTAAAAAACCTCATAAAGTGAAATTTTCATGTCATGGGATCTTTAACATTAATTCAATCATGGTAGGCATTACCTCTGATTAATAGTGGGCTTTCTGTTTATAATGATTTAAATATCAGCAGCATTTACATTTTATCACAATTTTATCTCAAGAGACATCATCATTGTGTGTCTGATGTTGTGATTATAATTTAAGAAAAACAAATAACTATTCGCAGGACTCAGACTATGAAGAAATCATTGATATCCAGAAGACTAGAGGAGATGGAGCGGCTCAGGTGAAGAGGAGTGAATCTACTATATATGAGAATTTCAGTTATGAAGAAAATGAGTATGAAAATGTAAAGCATTGAGTTTTCAAACCAAGGGCTAAGGGCTCCTTCACCTCAGGTGAGCAGTCCAGTCTGTCCCATTGTGTGTCCCATGTGTGCTTTGGCTGCATCACAAAATAAGTGCTATTTATCCTGTCCTGTATTCTTGCAGAAAAAATAAAGAAATCAATTGGTTGGATTCTTTCTTTTTCTTTTAAAATGCAGGTCTATATTGAATCTTTGCACACAGAACTCAGTAGAACAGATTTAACAGCTGTTTCAGTGGGAGTCCTGCAGGTTTCCCATCTCATCCATGTTCATTTATTATATAATTTGGCTAGTTTTTAAATATAAATTTATTTATAATTTATAAATTACGCAGGCTATAGCTAATATTTAGCTAGAATTGATCATATACAGCAAACAGTTTCTCAGAAACAAACACCATCTTTCTTTCTTGGACTGTGATAGTGGGTAATAAAAACAGGTTACATTGTTGAGTAGATTCACCTTTAGACCTGAACTCAATGTCACACGGGAGAGAAATAAGGAAGCAGCATGACTGTAAAGGGGAGTTTTGATAAAGAAATGAGTAACACTTTAGAATAATGGTAGTCATTAATAAGTAACTATGCAGGACTAATTAGTAGTACATTAACACTTCGGCTACTACTGTTAACTAATATAGTTAATCGTATACACTATTAAGTAACACAGGCCAGAAATGGGACACAATGAAGACGGACACAAAGAGGAGAGTGCAGACGCGCAGCAGAGAGAAAATACCAGACACACTGGGCCTGTTTACACATGGTCACTTGCATTTTCTCTGATCAGATAGCTGGATCCAGTCGCGAAAAGACCAGGAGTAAATGCCCTCCGACACGCATTTGAGACGGATTTAAACCACTTCAGGAGGTGGTCTGGGGACGTATTCCAGGCTAAACTGGACAAGTGTAAATGCATCTGATTGCTGATATCACTTATGTAAATTTTGCTCCTCCCAACAAAGCTAATAAATAAATGTGTGAGAGCGTGTTATAGGCTATATGTCATGTTATAGTTATGACAGTGCTACTGCAGCACGCATTGCCGCAGACAAGCAGCTTGTTATATCTTTCTGATATTCTGCTGTAAAAAATACACGTGAGGCGAGGTGAGCTTGAAAACTAACTGTTCGTCTTTATTGTTATTCAGATAGATATCTGATCTGTAGAAACACATGAACTGGACCAGGTATAAATAGGCCCAGCAAGATCACTGTTCTGTTCGCGATGCTTGAAATATAGTTAGAAAAATATAAATATTGAATTGGGGAGGGGTTACATGAATGTATCTCTGAACGAAACTAACTGTGTTCAGAATAGTTTCGATGGCCTTTTACAGCAGTACCCAAAGAAACTTCTTTTCCATAAGCACCACCTACTGTCAGAGACTGAATTTGCATTTTTATTCAGTCTATCTGTTTTTGTTTTGTAACAATTTCACAAAGCTAAAGTCAGACCATTCTGTACTTGCTTTAAGTCTTGAAATTATGTAAAACAACTGCTCATGCTACATGTGTGTATCTTTGTTTGGATCGTGGATCGGAAATAGCCAATTTGCTTGTAAAAAAACAACAACTCTGAATCGGCCATGAAAAATCTATAGGTAGATCTTGCCTTTCATCAAGGCTGAGGTCAGGGATCTTTGGCTTGAAAAGTTTGGTGACCACTGTTTTAGAGTGTAACCTCTTCTTTGCTTTTTTTTTTTTTACTGCATTGTGGCTGAATTATTGATTATTTTTTTCACACATTTGCAAAAATGTGTTCTGTGTTATAGTCGCACTGGTTCATATATATATATATATATATATATATATATATATATATATATATATATATATATATATATATATATATATATATATGGGGTATATATTTGTGGCTATTTTGCACTCTTGATTTTTAGAGTGTCACCCCTACATTGCTGTGCACTTTTTTTCTGCATCATGGCTGATTTGTGGTTTGTATCACCAAAAACATTTTTGCGTATTTCCCATTCATTTCCTATGTTCCATTTTTGACCACGAAAAAGACAAGTGTGACTATTTTTTTCCCGACCCTTTAACATAACTGAATCATCTTCATGATTTTTTGTGTGTTCACATAGCTAATGCAACAAGTCACCAAGTGTCATCCCATTCCGATGAAGCAAAAAAAAATTTTTAATTCAAAACATGTTCAAAATGTGTATGAACTCTGTATAAGGGTATGTTTAGTTCAAATTAACTAATTCATTAATTCATAGGGAATTTTGAAAGAGTCTGATTTTACGGCCAAGCAAATGACTCGTCCAGTGTTCATTTGAACTAAAAATAATAAACTAATATCTAACACTTAACACACACACACACACACATTCACGCGTTGCAGAAAGGAAGAAAGTGAGGAAATAATGAGTTTTAAGAGAGAGAAATTATGAAATCCCACGTTTTTAGCAATATATTTATAACACATGCCCTGAATGAACCATCAATCATTAATTTAAACCTATTGTTTCTTAGCGGGGTTATTAAATTTGATATCAATGTACCAGTTCAGTTTAGAATCTGGAGGTTACTTGCATTTGTGTCTCGTGTGTCGTCTTTGAATGGGGAATTCCCTTTTCCTTGGTCCTGGCTGCAGAGGGGTTCCCTAGTTCTTTGATTCACTGACGATCTTGTCATGCCTTTGATGGACGTATGGGAAGCCAATCATGTGGCGTGTTGGCGGCTGGATGGAAAGTCTTGTGGGTGTTGTTTGAAGTAGAAGTACGCATGGCTGTAGATTCGTCGAGAAAAACTTTGCGGCAAAACTTAACATAGAACACAAGACTCAACAGAAAGAAGATAAACTTACGTAAAAGAAAGGAAAGTGAGAGGAGAATATTCAGATGGCTTGAAATGAAATAATGTCTCGGTTATGTATGGTAACCCTCGTTCCCTGAAGGAGGGAACGGAGACGTACGTCGGACGTCACCAACGAATTGGGATCACTTCAGGGAGCCCCTATCAGCTTCGAGATATAGAGAACAGGCCAATGAGAACTGGTGTGCGAGATTTGCATCTCGCACTCCGCCCCGCGTCGCGGGTATAAAGCGGAAGTGAAATGCAGCGCACGTTTGTTTTTCACTGAGGAGCCGAACCAATGACTCGGCCTGCAGTGATGGTACAGCAATTGTGGCAACGGGATGTACGTCTCCATTCCCTCCTTCAGGGAACGAGGGTTACCATACGTAACCGAGACGTTCCCTTTCAGTCGGTCATGTTCAATGTACGTCAGACATCACCGACGAATTGGGATCCCTTTGGAACACGCCACAGTTGCTACCACTTCCAGTGTCCCGCGAGAGCCCCTCAGACCCCGGCTGTTCCGGGCGGGGAAATTCACGCAGGGAGAGTCACAGCTGCTGTTCTGCAAGACCCACTCAGCAGACTATTGGATAACGCTGGGAAAGCGTGCCCCGAGGGCCCGCTGCGGAAGCCACATCATGCCCAGAGGGAGTTACCATGTGGAGAATACACGTATGGACTGGCCGTGGGCAGTGCAACATATACGTAAGTCCCAGGGGTGGCTCCGGACAATTTTAGGCGGGGTCAACACCACACTGATACTGGCAGAGGAAAGACACGGGCTCGCCGAAGGGAGACTTACCGTGGAGAATACACATATGGGACCGCCGTGGGGGTCACAACATATGGAACCCAGCCTAACACAAGTTCCACCAATGCATACGAGCGTAGGCCTGGCGAGGGTTGCGGAGGACTCGTCAGGGTTCGCCATACTGGGGAACTCGACTGGAGCATATAAGCGCGCATTATCCGTTACAGGGGGAAGGGAGTGGCGCAGCAAGCCAACACTTTAGAACGGGCACTGCGGTTTTACTGACTATGGGAAGTGAGCACACAGGAAGATACCGGCTCTACACGTAGGCTATAGAACCTAGCGAACGTGTTGGGTGTCGCCCAGCCCGCAGCTCTTCAAATATCTGCCAGCGAGGCACCACGAGCTAGCGCCCAGGAAGAAGCTACACCCCTGGTGGAGTGGGCTCTTAACCCGAGCGGGCAGGGCGCGTCTTGGGTTTCATACGCCAAGATGATGGGATCTACTATCCAGTGGGCCATCCTCTGCTTGGAGACAGCCTTTCCTGCCCGTAGAAATATGCAAAGCGTAGGAGCTGTCTGTGTCGAGGGAGAGTCGAGACATGAAAGTACACATCCTTCAGGTCGATCGCTGCAAACCAATCTTGGGGACGGACGCACCTGAAGATGCGTTTCTGCGTTAACATCCTGAAGGGCCGAATTCAGGCCGTCTCCCGAAGAGCAGTCTCCTCCATCTCTGGGTGGCCCGTCTCAGGGTCTCCTACGACAGCGCTTGCCACCTGGCTTGGCAGCGGCCTGAGCGGGCTGGATGTCCTTCCCATGGAGGCTGCTGCTGGGCTGGGGCGGGAGCGGGGGCGGCGGCGGGCGGACGTCCTCGGCGACGAGCAGGCAGAGGTGCTGCGGGCGGCGGCAGGGTGGAGGCAGCAGCTGACCGCCGGGGCAGGATGTATTTTATGGCCTCTGTCTGCTTCTGGGCGGCCGAGAACTGCTGGGCAAAGCTCTCGGCCGCGTCGCCGAACAACCCGGCCGGGGAGATGGGGGAGTCCAGGAACCGAGTCTTATCGGTCTCCCTCATGTCGGCCAGGTTGAGCCAGAGATGCCGCTCCTGGACCACTAGAGTGGACATCGCCTGACCAATGGAACGGGCGGTGACTTTCGTCACCCGGAGGGCGAGGTCCTTCGCCGTCCGGAGCTCCCGGAGGAGCTCTGGGCCAGGGCTGCCCTTGTGCATATCCATGAGTGCCTGGGCCTGATGCACCTGAAGCAGCGCCATGGTATGCAAGGCGGACGCAGCCTGGCCGCAAGACCTGTAAGCCTTCGCAGTCAGACTGGAGGAGAACTTACAGGCCTTGGACGGGAGACGTGGGTCACCGCGCCAGTTGGAGGCGGTCGCCGGACACAGTTGCATCGTGACGGCCCGCTCCACCGGCAGGATCCCCACGTACCCCCTGGCTTGCCCGCCGTCAAGGGTAGTGAGGAGGAAGGAGCCACTGGGTCGGTTCCTGGCACTAAAGGGTGTCGACCACAACCTGGTGAGCTCCTCATGCACCTCCGGGAAGAAAGGCACCGGGGCGGGAAGGCTGAGAACCAGCGCAGCCCGCCCCAAGAAACCAATCGTCCAACCTAGAAGGTTCGGGACGTGGTGGAGGGTTCCACTCAAGCCCGACCTTTTCAGTGGCCCGGGAAAGCATAGCCGTCAACTCGGGGTCCGACTCGACCGCTGCCACTCTCCCAGAGGGAGGCAGTGCAGCCGAATCTTCATCCTCCGAGGACTGGAACTCCCCCTCCGATGCAGCGATCGACATCTGCTCCTCCGCCGGAGCTCCGAAGAGACCGCCGGACGCCCATGGGGGCCAGCGGGTCCCTCCGAAGCTCAACCGGTAGCGGTGCTTGTGAGGATTAGGGGCCTGCGGAGGTGCGCTGGCGGGTTTGCCTAACCGTAATCCTCAGGTCACCCGGCCATTCGTCAAAGTAGATCTATTCTGGGGAATAGAGCTAGATCGAGAGCATGGGTAGGGGACTCCACCTTCACGAATGTAGGCGAGTCTCGACCTAAGCGCTGCGATAGTCATGTTCCCACAGTGAGAACACGAACTATCCACAAAAGCTGCCTCAGCGTGCTGTAAGCCCAGGCACGTGATACAGCGATTGTGACCGTCAGCGGGTGACAGGGAACGACCGCATCCAGTAGCGCACGGGTGGAATGACATCTTGAAAAAGACGCAGTGTCACACCCGTGTAGCTCTTTTTGTGAGGAAAACGCTCTTTTTTGTGCTGAAGCACTCAGGGAGGACGCGGCAACAAACCGGGAAATAGTGCAGCCCGTGTGTGTGCACTCACAACTCTCTTTTATTGCTATGAGAACAGCAGTTGTTTTTAATGCAGCAGGGGGCGCGGTCGCGCTGGTTGTGCCGTCCCGCCAACACACGCGTCTTCCTCTCTCTCTCTCTGGTCTCGTTCTCTCTACTCTCTCTCTCTTTCTCTCTCTTGTTTCGCTCTTCATCAACGCCGTTCGGTTCCGAAGTGAATGACAAACGTGCGTGCATTTCACTTCCACTTTATACCCGCGACGCGGGGCGGAGCGTGAGATGCAAATCTCGCACGCCAATTCTCGTTGGCCTGTTCTCTATATCTCGAAGCTGTTAGGGGCTCCCTGAAGTGATCCCAATTCGTCAGTGACGTCCGACATACGTGTGGAACATGTAACAGGGAACATGTAACACCCTGGTGTAACCACTAGTTACCTGTATAGCTCTCTATAGAGTAGCTTGTGAATTGCCTAGTTGTTTTTGGACATAATTACATATTTTTATCGGGTGGAAGATTTAAATATATATTTAAACAATCTCAAGGACTACTTTTTGTCAAGTTTTAGAATTTTTGGGGGTTTGTTAGAAATAGTGATTTGAAGTGTTAGTTTATGCATTATGATTACAGTCAAACCTGAACATTGTATTAGAAAGAGATTTTTTGATTCAGAATTGAAGTCATCCCTTCACTGCGGTGTACTTTTTTTCAGTATTGTGTCTGATTTGTAGATTGTGCACACAAAAATTCTCAGTATTTTTGTAATTTTGTCAATTTCCCATTCATTTCCTATGGTCCATGAGTATGACTATTTTTTTATTCTGAACACTTAACCTGATCGAATCATGCCCTCAATTTTATTGTGTTCACAAGTGTCATAAAAGTCACCAGGTTTTGTACCATTCGATGAAGCTCAACTTTCAGTTAATGTTTATTTCAAGTAATGAATTTTAGTTAAAGGGTACTTCAGCACTGGGAAGATGAATGTGTATTTAAACTGGGTCATTTATGTAGTAGAAATGTGAAATTATTTTTGAATTTTGGTGCCTTCTAGACTGAGAAAAGACAGAAAATGTATTTTTGGCTCATGAGAATGAAAGACAACAACTCCCAGAATGCACTTGCTTCGCTGCCCTACGAGGCCACTCCCAAAGCCACTTCTACTGGTTCAATGGATCACTTGCCCACCGTGGCAATGCCCCTATCGTTGTTTTCATTTTCATAATAAAATAATTTAGTTCAGTTAGAGAACAGACACTACAATTAAAAACTGAACGTGTCTGTTCAATATAATGTGAGTGAGCAGAGCGAGTCTCACAGCACAAACGCAGCAGGAGTCAGATTACATTCATCACGAGAGTGAAGAGCTGAGGTAAGAGCGGCCACGGCATACATTCACGGCGCGTGTTCAGTCTGGCACGTTTTCAGCTCATGCCTATGGAAGCTTAACTTCATAGGAATTCATTTGAAAAGTTGAAACACTCACTTTGCTCCACACCGCTCCGTTTACATGAATGCCCGCAGCTGCCCGAGCCGAGCGGTGTCAGTGCGAGCGCACCCCCCATGGGCGGGTTGAAAACATAGCTAGCTCCTTCTAGTGGCTGTAGTCTTTAGCCTCTGTCCAAAAGCATGATCAATCGAATACTACCGGATTTCTACTGATACAAAGCTTAATGCTAATCGCTGAGGTATCCCTTTAACAATAAGACTCATTTTAGATCCAGTGTCTTTGTTCTTTCACCCTACACACAGCAAAAATATCTAATGTCAGGCTTATTGGTCCAGAAGAATCATTAATAGAGAGGCGACTTATCTGCTAACATCACCTCTGAGGGAACTGGCATCATCACCTCTGTGGAGTGGATGAAAGACAACAGTCCTCTATCTCCTACCAATAGCATCATCTTCTCACCTGATAACAGATCAGTGTCCATCAGTCCAGTCCAGAGATCAGATAGTGGGAATATCAGTGTACTTACAGAAACCCTGTCAGCTCTGAGACGGCAAAACTCAGACTGATCATCAACTGTGAGTGTTAAACATTTAAACCTCAAGATGATTTGAGCACAAACCTGATGAAATATAGACATACTTCAGTGCTCAGTTTGCCCCTCTAACCGTGAGTCTCTTGTGTTTGTTCTAGATGGACCAGAAGATGTTTCTATTAAGGGTCAGGATGTGGTGGATTTAGGGTTTCGAGTGAATCTGTCTTGCTCTGCAAATTCTGAACCTTCTGCCTCATTCAGCTGGACGTTTAATGGAACAGACACCAATGTGACCACAGACACTTTCACCATAGATGAGACTGACTTCACTCACAGTGGAGATTACGAATGCACTGCCTGGAATAGCATCACAAACAGAAGCGCCTCACAAAGACATGCTTTACTAGTTAAAGGTAAACAGTTAAAACAAACCTTTTAATAAAAGTTTTATGACAACGTATAATAAGCAATGCACTCACCTTAATTTGGCACTTATTCAACAAGGTGTTGGAAACATTCTTCAGAGATTTTGGTCCATATTGACATGATAGCATCACGCAGTTGCTGCAGATTTGTCGACTGTACATCCATAATGCAAATCTCTTGATACACCACATCCCAAAGGTGCTCTATATTGGATTGAGATCTGGTGACTGTGGAGGCCATTTGTTCAAGAAAACAGTTTGAGATGATTTGAGCTTTGTGACATAGTGCGATATCCTGCTGGAAGTAGCCATCAGAAGATGGGTACACTATGGTCATAAAGAGATGGACATGGTCAGCAACAATATTTGGATAGGCTGTGGCATTTAAACAAAACTCAGTTGGTATAAGGGCCCAAAGTGTGCTAAGAAATATCCTCTACACCATTACACAACCAGCCATCTTTGATACAAGGCATGATGGATTTATGCTTTCATGTTTTCACCAAATTCTGACCGTACCATCTGAATGTCGCATCAGAAATCAAGACTCATCAGACCAGGCAATGTTTTTTGCATTCTTCTATTGCCCAATTTTGTTGAGCCTGTGTGAATTAGAGACTCAGTATCCTATTCTTAGCTGATAGGAGTGACAGCTGGTGTGGTCTTCTGATTTTTCAGACCATTTTCTGTAAACCCTATAGATGGTGTGTGCGTGAAAATCCCAATAGATCAGCAGTTTCTGAAATACTTAGACCAGCCAGATCAATAATCAGATGAATTGCGATTAATAAAACCTAACATTAGTCACCTACGTTTTTAATATGTTTTTAGATCGTAATAATTTCACATTTATAGGGGTGTAACGATATTAAAACTGAACCGAAAAACCGCAATACACCACCCACAGTTCAAACCGCAATACTCTAATGTCGAACCGAACGTGCCCCGCCCCTTCCTGCTGCCCCGGCCCAGCTCTCACTTCACCTTATGCCACAAAATAATGTTTTTCTTCCTTGATATTTGATTAAATAGCAATTAGTACACTTTTAACAACTATTAAGAGCTAATATTATAATAATAATATTATTTACTAAATATACATTAAGTGCATGTCACGTGACTTGGGTGATCGCTCAAGTTGCACGATGGAAAGACAAAGAGAACCAGTTTCCCATTTAGCCAGGTAAGGTTGTCCCGATTTGATCCCAAATGTGCTGTGACGTGACATTTGTCTTTATCAACAATTGCTCGCAGAAAGCGATGGAAAATGATTCACAGCGCACGTCATATCCCGTGATAATAAAATCAAGTAAATTATTAAATAAATAAATACATTTTCATGCAAGCCCCGCCCTGAGAATTGTAAAATGGTTATTAAAATGGTTGGGACCTCTTATTGTTCCTTGTTTCTTCAGTGGTGTGGTCGATGACCTGAAAGGTGAGTTTTCTTTGTTTATTTTAACATCCTGATCTTACTGTTGCATTGTGAGTATTTGCAGCACGTTTCTGTACTTGGCTGTGTTGTGAAATTTTGCAGTGCGTTTCTGTATTTGGTTGTGTTGTGAACTTTTGCAGCACACGTGTTGTCAAACTGATGAAGATGTTTTCTTTATTTGCTGGTGTAACGCTGGTGTAATGCATCCCTGACGCATCGCCTTTCGACCACGAATGGGAGTTCTGGATTGGGGTGTAGCAGGATTGGAGCAGTCAGTCGTGAAGGCATCCTTGAGGTGTTGGAAGGCTCCGGTGG
This sequence comes from Paracanthobrama guichenoti, assembly GCA_018749465.1. NCBI lineage: Eukaryota > Metazoa > Chordata > Actinopteri > Cypriniformes > Gobionidae > Paracanthobrama > Paracanthobrama guichenoti. Next base: position 19,292,770 of record CM031958.1, on the reverse strand, counting down.
CCAAGAAGTTAGATGCGACAGGGGATGTTGATGGACAGATGAAGTGTTGGTTGAGAGCCTCCTGAATGTACTTCTTCATGGCCTTCTGCTCCGGGATGAACAGCAGGTAAATCTTATCCTTAGGTGGAAAGGCCCCAGGCAGCAGGTCGATGACACAGTCCCATGGCCGATAAGGTGGTAGATGGGTGAACACATGAACACATCCACATGAACACTGAACACATCCTGGAATGCTCAGTACTCTGGAGGAATTTCGGTTTTACTCTCGGTTTCTGGGCTTTCGACGGAGGTGGAGTTCAACTGGAGACTGGATGAAGAGGTTGAGGCGTGTCGCCAGGCCTGGCGTGCAGATGGTTTGATCACAGACAATAGACAGTCTTTGAAGCAGAAATCGGATCCTTCCAGCACCATGAACGAGATCTTGATCTCATGGAGGCAGCCGACGCGGAGCGTTATGGTTTGCCAAAAATGGTGTGGATGGTTTATTCCTTTGAGCAGCATTTCCTCTGGAGGTTGAGTCTTTGGAGAAGTTGATGAGAGATGAAGTTCCCTGCGGAGCCGGAGTTGATGAGTGCGTGCACTGGAATGACAAGTTTTGGGGTGAGAATTTGGCCAGGTCTATGAGTGAAAGGTGCAATCTTATGGAGGAACTGAATAGTACTCACCGCTGGGAGTGGTGGTTGTATCGGACAGTTTGTGATGATGCGGCCTGCTTCCCCACAATAGAGACACAAGTGTTGAAGTAATCTTCTTTGACGCTCCGTGTTGGACAGATGGTATGAGTCGACCTGCATGGGTTCAGGTGCTAGAAGGGCGACAGATGGAGAGGTGGGGGGAAGATGCGGAGCAGGTAGATCCAGTGCAGAGGCTGAGAGATGCATATAGCGTTCTGTTAACCTGGTTAGGGTTATATTGCCACCTGTTGGTTTGGCATGCTCTTGACAATGCTTTATAACGTGCTTTTTCGTTTTCATGTGGACGTGTTTTTTGTTTTTTGGTTTTTTTAAACAGAGGAGGAAAAACTCAGTTTATAAAAATACCCGTGTACTTGTGGACTAGGACTCAGTTTGTTTTCATTTGTCATGTGTTTCTTTGTTCTGACTCCTGCCACTTGTATGTCTCCATAGTTACGGTCATTATTAGTTCTATGTGTCAGCTGTGTGTAATTAATCATCCTCGTTTGTGTTCACTACTTAAGTTGTTCTTTCTCCAGCACTCCTTGTCTGTCACTGTTAAGTTTAGTTCTGTCATGACAACTCTCTGAGTGTTTGAATGGTAATGGGTATGACAATGTTAATATGTTTGGTCTTCGTGGAATAGATCTGTTACGCTGCTGTTGCTTTTACTGCTGCTGCTGTAGGTTATTGCTGCTGCAGAGCAAATACAGGACTTGCTACTGCCAATACATACAGGACACACTGCTGTGAGTAAGTAAGCCATGCTGCTGCTGTACAATAAAGAATACATGAATTACCCATAGCACATCTATACAGGTGGCGCTGGGGAAGGTGAAGGGTTTCTGAAAGCGCTGCACTGCTAAGGAAAATGCAAATGAGTATTTGCAGATTGAGCACGCAAGCTCATTGGCTACTGATACAGCAGGAACCTATCAGCTGTGCCCTAAAGATGGTAATGTGATTGTGAGCAGGTATTTAAAGGTCCTATTAGCATGCGCCATGACATCTGTGTCATGCAAATTCCTGCCTGCCTGCTTCTTGGTTGCCTGCCTAGAACTGTATTCACCTGTCATTGTCTTCCCTCCGGCATGCACCCATGAAAAATATATAGCCTATATAGAAATGTAAGTATTAATCAAATTATTAAACATTTCACACTAAAGTGAATTACAGTTAGTTTTGTGTGCAGCAAATGATATTGGTCTGTTGTTTGTATCTTGTCTATAGTCAGTGGTGGAGGACTGACAACAGGAGTAATAGTTGGGAAACTGGAAAAAAAAAAGTTGAAACTTTTAACTATGTATTTTTCTTTACAGCCCAGGACCAAACCAACAACGAAAAGAACAAGCAAGTGGAGGTATATCTATTCTTAATGCTAACATGAGTATGGTCTGATTGAAACAACAAAACTGTTTAGCAGTTGTAATGAGATTGACTGACTGATAATAATCGTCACATTTCAGTATCAAACTCACTGAGTGTTTCTTTCTTTAAACAGCAGCACAAAACGTACAGGAGCCTGTGAGTGACTTTCAGTTTTTGTTTTCTCCTCAGCACAACGTTTGACAAATATTCAGTCATTATGATTGGCATTATAACTTTTTAATAGTGGGCTTTGTTTCACCATTTAAAAATTAGCAACATGAGAATTTTTATTATACTTTTACTTCATGTGACGTCATCATTGTATATGATGTAATGTAAGAAAAAAAATAACTTTTTTATTTTATATGTAGCACTATGAAGTAATCCTTGATTCCCAAAAGACTAGTGGAGATGGAGCCATTCGGGGAAATATGAGTGAAAATAATGACTATGAAAATGTAAAACATGGGATTTCAAACAGGCCAAGGATTCCTACACCTCCACCAGGTGAGCAGTTTTTTTAAAAATTGATTCTGTCCCATTTTAAACATCACGTGTGCTTTGGCTATATCACAAAATAAGAGCTGTTTATTCTGCCCTGCAATCGTAGACTTTAGGAAATCCTTTGCTTTTATTTTTGCATGCTTGTTGCATTCAGGAATCAAACTGTTCTCCCATGTGCCAGTGAGGAAGTGAAGACACTGAAACGTCTACTGCATGTCTTCCTGCATTCTACACAGTTTGTGATTTTATATCTGTACTTTATTATGTTGGAATTAAAATGTTTATTTGCAGGTCCATGTCAAATCTAAACACATAAATCACAGTAGAAAGCAAATTTAACACTTCTTTACAAAGTATTTTGGTGAGTTTGCTTATATTTCCAGTTGCCAATAAGAATGTGGTTCATTCAGATTTAACACATTTCACCATCAAATCCATTTAGATTTTCCCCAACATCAGTGTAGAAACTGTAACAAACATGCACACAATCCAACTGGTCCTGCTGGTGTCTAAATTGTTATCTGCAATGTCTGAGCAGTCTGTACTCCTTGAAATGTTTTCACTATTTCAGTTCATTTTGATCTCTTCTGTAACACATTAAAACAGTCTTGAAAAATCCTCTGCATTGTTTTGTTCAGTTTATTGTCACATCACCAAAGCACATGTGCCTTGGAGAGTGAAATTCTTGGGAGCGTGCTCCAGACAATTGCAGTAACAGTTAACATAACCATACAACCTTAAGCAGGTAAAAACAGAAAAAAAGTGCAATGTGCACATACATATAGTTAGTACACACAGTGTACTATTGGACATACTTACAGTCAGTACTACATTACACATTATACTCTGAAAGTACATGCATACAGTTAGTACCACGTTAAACACTATACACATTAAACACTAAGCACTATACACATTAAGCACTATACACAGAATATACACATTAGACCCTATACACAAACACAATACACAGAATATACACTAAGCACTATACGCATTAAGCACTGTACACAGAATATACACATTAAGCACTATACACAAGAAACACTATACACAGAATGTACACGTTCTACATTATTGACATTTGTGCGTGTAAATGATGAAGATTTTATGTGAACTGGATACAGAATGTCATGAGTGTGCATCGGATGTATCCAGTGGTAACCGGTAGATAGTGCGGTGATAAATGAAGTGTGTGTGTATATAGTCCAGTGTTGACTGTTATAGTTGAGTGCGGTGTGTGGCATGCCATATTGTGGGAGTATGCTGTAGAGAGTATTAGTTTTGAGCGTTCAATAGTCTGATAGCCTGAGGAAAAAGCTATCCCTAAGTCGGCTAGTGCGGGATCGGATGCTGCGGAGACGTCTTCCTGAGGGCAGCAGAGAGAGCAGTCTGTGGGGACGGGTGGCTGGAGTCACTGATGATCCTCCGGCCTTCCTTGCACACCGCCTGGTGTAGATGTCCTGGAGGAGGAAGCTCACCTCCAACAATGTGGCTGGCAGTTCGCACGACCCTCTTCAGAGCTTTGCGGTTGCCAGCGGTGCTGTTTCCGAACCAGGCCGTGATGCAGCCCGTCAGGATGCTCTCTATGGTGCACGTGTAGAAGGATCTGAGGATGCTGGGGCTCATTCCAAACTTCCTCAGCCGTCTCAGGAAGAAGAGGCGTTGATGTGCCTTCTTCAGCACTGCGTCGGTGTGTGTGTGGACCAGGTGAGATCCTCACTGATGTTGACACCGAGGAACTTAAAGCTGTTAACCCGCTCCACTGGTGTCTCGTCGATGGTGATGGGTTTGTGTTTTCTGCTCTGTCTCCTGAAATCCACCACCAGCTCCTTGGTCTTGTCGGTGTTGAGTGAGAGGTGGTTCTCCTGACACCATTTAGTCAGAGTGCTCACCTCCTCTCTGTAGGCCGTCTCATCGTTGTCGGTGATCAGGCCTATCACTGTTGTGTCATCGGCGAATTTGACAATGACGTTGGAGCTGTGTGTGGCTGTACAGTCATGTGTGTACAGGAGTACAGGAGTGGGCTGAGGACACAGCCCTGAGGAGCACCAGTGTTGAGGGTCAGAGGGGATGATGTGCTGTTGCCCATTCTGACCACCTGACTTCTGCCTGTCAGGAAGTCCAGGATCCAGCTGCACAGAGATCTGTTTAGTCCCAGAGTCTGGAGCTTCGCAACAAGTGTAGTGGGCACTATGGTGTTAAATGCTGAGCTGTAGTCCACAAACAGCATTCTCACATAGGTGTTCTTGTTTTCCAGGTGGGAGAGAGCAGTGTGAAGGGTGAAAGCAATAGCATCATCTGTAGAACGGTTACTACGATATGCAAATTGTAGCGGATCCAATGATGAAGGCAGCACAGAGCAGATGTGATCTCTGATGAGTCTCTCAAAGCACTTGCTGAAGATGGGTGTGAGAGCAACGGGCCTCCAGTCATTTAAGCAGGTGGTTTTGCTTTTCTTTGGTATTGGCACAATGGTGGATTTTTTGAAGCACGAGGGAACCACAGACAGACAGAGGGAGAGATTGAAAATGTCTGTGAAAACACCGGCTAGTTGTAATGCGCATGCTCGGAGCACGCGGCCGGGGATGCCATCAGGACCCGCAGCCTTCCGGATATTTACCCGTCGGAAGGATCGGGTTACATCCGCGACGGAGACGGTGAGTGCACTCACGTCTCCTGCAGCAGCTGCGGGAGCGCGCTCTGTGTGGGCGGTGTTGTGAGCCTCGAAACGAGCATAAAAGTTATTCAGCTCATCCGGTAGAGAGGCGGCAGTGTTCACCGTAGCTGGTTTATTTCCTTTAAAGTCTGTGATGTTATTGATTCCCTGCCACATACTTCTTGCATCGTTGGTGTTGAATAGACCTTCAACTTTGTTTTTGTATTGTCTTTTTGCGGCTTTGATGGATTTCTGAGATCGTAACTGGTTTGTTTGCGATCATCAGCATTACCGGATTTAAAAGCGGATGTTCGTGCTGACAAGGCTGCTCGGACATCGCTGTTTATCCACGGTTTTTGTTGGGGTAGATACGGACTGTTTTAGTCGGCACAACGTCTTCTACACACTTCCTGATGAAACACGTTACAGTCTCTGAGTACACCTCTATGTCGTCATCAGAAGCTGCCCGGAACATGTCCCAGTCCACGTGATCAAAACAGTCCTGTAGTGTAGCGTCTGATTGGTCCGACCAGCATTGGATTGTCCTGAGGGCGGGTGCTTCCCGTTTCAGTTTCTGCCTGTAAGCAGGCAGGAGCAGGATGGAAGAGTGGTCTGATTTGCCGAAAGGTGGGCGCGGGAGAGATTTGTATGCGTCCCGAAAAGGAGAGTAACAGTGGTCCAGTACACGATCACCACGCGTGTTGATGGTGATGTGCTGAAAGTATTTTGGGGCTATTGTTCTGAAGTTGGCTTTGTTAAAGTCCCCCGTAACAACAAACGCTGCTTCTGGGTACGCGGTTTCCTGCTCACTTATATTCCCATACAGTTCCTTGAGTGCTTGTTCTGTGTTGGCTTGAGGAGGAATATAAACAGCTGTGATTATGACCGCTGTAAATTCCCTCGGTAGCCAGAATGGTCGGCACAGAAGCATGTGAAATTCCAGATCAGGGGAGCAGAAGGATTTAATGGAGTGTAGGTTCCTTTCGTCACACCACGAGTGGTTGACAAATAAACAAACACCCCACCTCTGCTTTTCCCCGTGAGCTCTTTCGTTCTGTCGAACGGTGCACGGAGAACCCCGTGAGCTCGATGGCTGAGTCTGGAACCACTGCAGACATCCAGGTTTCTGTGAGGCAAATAATGCAGCAGTCCCTTGTTTCTCGTTGGTATGAGACGCGTGCCCGCAGTTCACAGAGTTTGTTGTCCAGTGACTGAACGTTAGCCAGCAGAATGGTTGGGAGAGGAGGTCGGAGGGGACGACGTCTGAGTCTTACTAGGACGCCGGCTCTCTTCCCTCTTTTCCGGCGACTTTTCCTCCGTCGCGCCTGTGCGACCCAGACAAAGGGCTCTGATGCGGTGTCTGTAACCGGCGCCAGCCTTCAAGAACTCAAAGTCCGGTTCGCGCTTCGCGACGTAGGAACCTATGCTTAGAAAGCGTGTGTCTATCGTAGACAGTTTTACAAACAACATCCAACACGTAGAACAACATAAAAACAAGTAAGACAAACGAAAAACCGCAAAGTTTGCTCGGTGTTTCATAACACGGCCGCCATACTCGGCGCCATCTGCACAAAGCTCGGCCGTTTTGTGCACTGGGAAATAAAACTGTGATAGTGGGTGATTGGAAAAGATTAAATTCACCTTTTAGACCTGAACACAACATCACTCGGAAAAGAAATAAGGAAGTGACAAAAGGTTTGGCTGTTATTCATACGGGCGTTATCTGATTGCATGCCCCCCACCCCCACAAATTATTATTATTTTTTTTATAATAGTGGGACTACTACTAAAAATGTAGCCGACCAGTTTGAGTTTCCAAAAATAATGATTAAATTCTTGTTCATTCCACCTTATGGTTCTGGTTTTTGGCTCTTTTGTTTTTATAAGGCTGCTGTATTCTTCCTGTTTGCAACTGACATGCAGCTGATAAGGATTTATTAAGACTTTAACTGTGACTTTAAAGGTAAACTTTAACTGTGTTGAGTGAAGTGTTCAATACGGATTAATTCTAAACATGCTGCAGGGTTACAAACCCCTCAAATTCCCTTTATTACCACAACATTCATGTGAGAACATTCGCGTGTGCTCTGCTTGCTTTTGAATCTTTATTTGATATCATTCCCTGTTGTTTAAACTGCTAAATATAATCTACTCATCACCATATATTGCCTACCACATTAAATCTGACATAGCTAGCTTTTAATCTAAATCTCTCGTCTCGTCTCATTAGCAACGATGATGAGACAAACTTCAGGAGCGAGGTGAGCCGCCTGGCCAGGTGGTGTGGCGACAACAATCTCTCTCTGAACGTGAAGACAAAGGAGATTGTTGTTGACTTCAGGAGAATGCACACCCAGCATGCTCCTCTGACCATCAACGGTGTGACCGTGGAAAGGGTGAGGAGCACCAAATTTCTGGGTGTACATATCACAGAGGACCTCTCCTGGACCGCCAACACTACAGCACTGACCAAGAAAGCACAGCAGCGACTCTACTTTCTCCGCAAGCTGAGAAGAGCGGAGCCCCAGCCCCATCATGCGCACCTTCTACAGAGGCACCATCGAGAGCATTCTGACCAGCTGCATCACTGTGTGGTACGGCGCCTGCAACGCATCCTGCCGTAAAGCACTTCAGCGCATAGTGAGAGCAGCTGAGAAGATCGTTGGTGTCTCTCTCCCACCCCTCCAGGACATTTATAACTCCCGCCTCTCCCGCAAAGCCCACCCCATTGCGAGAGACCCCACCCACCCATCGCACAGCCTCTTCAGGCTGAAGGACAGCTTCATTCCCAAGCTGTCAGGGCATTGAACTCCCCTCCCGACTCTGCCGACCCTCCCCTCTTCTGCCCCACGCACCTGATCTGGGAATAACTGTGGTGAGTTGGATTAGTAAAGTAATCTCCATCAAACAACTTTGGTAAATTTGATTAATCAACAAATACGGTAAGCCATGTCTTCTCCTGTCATTGTCACTTGCACTGCATGTTACATGTTTAGTATATCCTTCTCCGTTGGCGAGCAGGGCTTCACATGTGATAAATGTAAGGAGATAGTCAGGCTGACGGAGAAGATTTCAGAATTAGAGACAAGCATCCAGACTTTATTTGAGAGTAGTGAGAATGTAACAGCTTTAGACACTGCTTTGGATGCGACTAGCTTAGTGAACTCTGTACATTGTTCAGTTCCAGCTGTAGAGCCCGTGCAGATAGGCAACTGGGTGACTGTGATACGGCAGGTGATAGCCCTGACTGTGATAACCCGACTGAGCCTGGTTTCTCTCAAGGTTTTTTTTCTCCATTCTGGTCCTGAAGGAGTTTTGGTTCCTTGCCACCGTTGCCTTTGGCTTTTGGCTTGCTCAGTTGGGGACACTTAAATTTCAACTATATTACCGATCTGCCGCATTGACACTATATGATAATTGAAAATAGCTGGATAATATCACCGTTTTTTCACAAAGCGGCTGTACAGCGAATCAAATTCTGTTACATTTTTTTTTCCTGTTAACACTGTGAAGCTGCTTTGAAACAATTGGCATTGTAAAAGCACTATATAAATAAAGATGACTTGACTAAAAAATTGCTATGCCTCACCTTTCTCTGATTTTTCACCTTTTCTATTGATTTTCAGTGGATTATGAATACAGGTTTATGAATAAATTCTGAAAAAGTACATAGTTTCTAGTGGTCGTTCCTTGTAAACACTTTTACATCTGTCCAAGTCTTTAAGAAATGTTAAAGAATATAGATACAGGTAGATACAAAATACAACTCAAATATTGGATTGTGTTATGACAGTGGACCAAATCGATTGGCCTTGACACCGGGCCTAAATTAGGTCAATTAACATCAAAACTGTTGTATTTGACTATAGTCTAACAAATGTTGATATACAGATGAAAATACAAACTTACAAATAGCCATTAAATGAGTTGAGATTACAGAAAATGTTACCCCATGAATAAACACAATTTTAAACTGGTAAGTCCAACATTTCTGTTCTGCTGAATTAACAGGGCCATGCTTCTAAAAGCTTCTAAAATGTGTAGTGTACCTTTAACATATACTGATAACAAAATCACCATGAGAGAAACAATTATTTAAATGAAATTAAAATGTGAAATGTCACACTGGAAATTATAGGAATACCAATTTACACATTTTTCACTGGAAATTATGAGATTGCTTCTTGTTCTTTCAAAAACTGTGCACTTGAGAGGATTTTACTGTAAAGTTACAAAAAGCTATATTTGAAATATCCCATTTATAGTTTTTCATTGCAAGCCAGGGCTCGCAAAATCGCCCGCTCGACGTCCCGGGGCTAAGGTGTTTTCCAGTCGGGCTACCAAAATGTATCACCGCACTGACCGACGGGCTATCTTAAATAGTGAGATAAAATCCCTTTCATGATGTGCGTTGTTCACTCGCTTGATATTTTAAGGAAACATACGATCGCGTAAGTTTTGATCAGGCTGATTTGACCGCAGTGAAGTTTAGCTGATCGGTTTTACACCGCACGCACAAGTAGCGCTGATAAGCGCGTGCCCGTTGTGCTTTTCACACTACCAGCGTTTGTCACGTGCAGCTGAACCGCTGCGCTTGTGTACTATACAGACGAGTGTCGTCCATTCTGTCACCCTTTCCGCTGTTCTCCTCCGACCCCTGTCTGTCTCGTGCTTTGATTTATGATGCGCAGCATACACTCACCTAAAGGATTATTAGGAACACCTGTTCAATTTCTCATTAATGCAATTATCTAATCAACCAATCACATGGCAGTTGCTTCAATGCATTTGGGGGTGTGGTCCTGGTCAAGACAATCTCCTGAACTCCAAACTGAATGTCAGAATGGGAAAGAAAGGTGATTTAAGCAATTTTGAGCGTGGCATGGTTGTTGGTGCCAGACGGGCCAGTCTGAGTATTTCACAATCTGCTCAGTTACTGGGATTTTTCACATTACAACCATTTCTAGGGTTTACAAAGAATGGTGTGAAAAGGGAAAAACATCCAGTGTCTGGCAGTCCTGTGGGAAAATGCCTTGTTGATGCTAGAGGTCAGAGGAGAATGGGCCGACTGATTCAAGCTAATAGAAGAGCAACTTTGACCGAAATAACCACTCGTTACAACCGAGGTATGCAGCAAAGCATTTGTGAAGCCACAACACGCACAACCTTGAGGCGGATGGGCTACAACAGCAGAAGACCCCACGGGTACCACTCATCTCCACTACAAATAGGAAAAAGAGGCTACAATTTGCACAAACTCACCAAAATTGGACAGTTGAAGACTGGAAAAATGTTGCCTGGTCTGATGAGTCTCGATTTTGGCGTAAACAGAATGAGAACATGGATCCATCATGCCTTGTTACCACTGTGCAGGCTGGTGGTGGTGGTGTAATGGTGTGGGGGATGTTTTTTTTGGCACACTTTAGGCCCCTTAGTGCCAATTGGGCATTGTTTAAATGCCACGGCCTACCTGAGCATTGTTTCTGATCATGTCCATCCCTTTATGACCACCATGTACCCATTCTCTGATGGCTACTTCCAGCAGGATAATGCACCATGTCACAAAGCTCGAATCATTTCAAATTGGTTTCTTGAACACGACAATGAGTTCACTGTACTAAAATGGCCCCCACAGTCACCAGATCTCAACCCAATAGAGCATCTTTGGGATGTGGTGGAGCAGGAGCTTCATGCCCTGGATGTGCATCCCACAAATCTCCATCAACTGCAAGATGCTATCCTATCAATATGGGCCAACATTTCTAAAGAATGCTTTCCAGCACCTTGTTGAATCAATGCCACATAGAATTAAGGCAGTTCTGAAGGCAAAAGGGGTCAAACACAGTATTAGTATGGTGTTCCTAATAATCCTTTAGGTGAGTGTATATCTGCTAAGAATGCGACCTCTGTCCTAAACACATGCATATAACATGCTGCATATAGGCAGTTTACATGATAAAAATAACCTTAAAGTTAAGATATGCCTCTAGTTTTAATCATTTAAACGCCTCTGTGTGTGTGGTGTACATGCTCTAATCTGATTAGATGCGTGTGTGTGTGTGTGCGATCTTGTGGGTTCTATATCCACTGATCGGGCGGGCAAGCACTAAAAAATAAATAACATTCAAATTAATTGTTGGTGGATGAGAGATAAATCATTATTGTGTTTGTTTGATAAAGACACAGCTCTCATTTTATAGTAAAATGTCGACGTGCATTACTTTTTTATTTCCATTTTCAACTCTTCAAACTTTCAAACTCTCTTGGAAAACCAAGGAAAATATGCACCTAGTCATCATAGTGCTCATTATATAAAACATGAAGGAGTTATTTAAAAAATAACAAATATGCTAAACACTTTACAATAAGGTTCATTAGTTAACATTAGTTAACATGAACTAATAATAAACTGCACTTTTAAAGCTTTTATTTATCTTTGTTAATGTTAATTTAAACATTTACTAATGCATTATTAAAATCTTGTTAACATTAGATAATGCACTGTGAAGTAACAAGAACAAACCATGAACAGCTGGATTTTTATGAACTAACGTTAACAAAGACAGAGGTGTTAACTAATGCATTAACTAATGTTAACTGATCCAACCTTATTGTAAAGTGTTAACAAATATCGTTTAGTAATAACTTAGCAACTCTGTGAAACACAGTGTACATATGAAAGTAAACTAATGAAGCCTATATCCAGTCTTAGCTTGGCTTGAAACATATTTAGTGTTGTGTGTTGGGGAAGCTGCACTGGCGGAAACAGTGGCAATTTAAGATTGTGTTTAGACTATTAAAGAAATGTAATTTTCCTAAGAACTTACTATTTTACATTTATTTTTTTGTTGCTGAATGAAAGAGATTGCATGCGCAGTGGACAAAAACATTGTGTGTGTGTGAAAATGTTAAGAGGCGCATGGATTTAAACTGGTATTTCTGTTCTGTTGATCCAAAAAAACAAAAAAAACAGGTCATGATAGAAATTCAAAGAAATTTCAGTTCAGTTAGAACCAAAATTACATGTGTTCTTGCGTTTTTGATTGATATTTCGACTCCAGTCCAATTTTCTACATAAAATGTTCTTTTTTTTTTTTTTATTTGGGCTAGTTAAATTCTTTTGGGCTACCAAAATCTCAAGAGTGCCTGCCGAGAAGGGCTACCAGGCATTTTGAAATTTTGCGAGCCCTGCAGGCTACATAAGGGAACTTAACATTTCTGTCACGTTTATGTTCAGTTAGTTTCACTTCCATGGACTTTTAGTTTGTTTGTATTCAGTTTCCCTTGTTCTAATTTCCCACCAGACATCGTTACTGATGGACATTCATTAATCACAGCTGTTCATAATTTGAAAACTTCAGATGCAAACGCCTCTAAGTCTAAGTTTTCTTTAAAATTCGCATTTTGTCAGGCTCCTATATTCTACTTAAGTACCGGTACTCCTGAATGGGCTGGCGCTGGGATTTAAGCGGGTTTGAAGTGAAAGTATTTGATGAGCGTATAGTATGTGCAGAGAGCATTCACACATTATTGTTTTCTCATTTTTGACCCAGGTGGCATTTAGAGGCTTTTGCATTGGAAGTCTTCATTTAGTTCGTCACCACCATATAGCCTATTTTGTTCCTCCTGTTCACGATGTTTGTCTGTCGATGTTCATGTTTGCGTTTATGTTACGCTCACACTGTTACACAATCTTTGGTGGAGTTTGTTTTTCATTATAGTACTGAGTATTTTGTTTATTGGTACCCTTTTGAACTCTTCCTTTTCAGCTTCTTCATTATTGTAACAATTAACCAGTTAATAGGTTTTACCATATAATTTTTTTCTTTTACTGTTAATGATATTTTTTTGCACACTGTCACACAATGGCAGTAAACCATTCACAATGTATTTATTCTTCCTAGTTCTTTTGCATGTTTAAAAATGTCCTTTCTAAATAAGCATATTATACATTCATAAAGTCTTAATTGTGCATCAAAAGACCAGCCACAAGTCAAGTGTTTTTTCAACATTGCAACATTGCATATCGAATCGACTCTTGTGAACCCATTAATTATTATTCAAATTATCACACAGTTAGTAATTTAACCATGTATTGCTGTCTTTGGAAACACATTTTTATTATTTTTATTTTTAAATTATTTATTTAAAATTTGTATTATATATTTATTTATTAGCTTTTCATTAAACTTACAAACCCCTGCAGTTCCTTCACAAACCCCAGTTTGGAAACCCTGACTTAATGTAAAATTTAGTTTGATAACTAGAGCACTGTTGTTGATAACAAATAATGGAATATATTTTCTTTCTCTTCATATTTTATATCAATATGGTACAATATTATCCTATTAAGTTTAATTAAGATAAATGAGATCAAAAGTAATCTAAAAGTAATCATAAAGTAGTCAGATTATATTACCTAAAATGTGTAACGTAATGGACTACATTACTGAGTACAATTTTTGTCATGTATTTTGGAATCAGTAACCAACTACAATTTGTAAATATAGCTGCAAGTAGCCATTATCAGGGCCAAGCAGAAAAAAGACAATAAGACATGCTGCATGTTGCCTCAAGTCATGCTTATGATGACATGTACCAAGTTTGGTCTGAATATGATAAAACATTGATAAGCAATGTGACACATGTCTTGGCATTGTCTGAAGATGATCTGGTTCAAGTTTTGTGCAAATTGGATAAACCGTCTAGGAGGAGTTCAAAAATGTTCATTACGGAAAATGACATCATAGGGTGCAATCAGGGGCGTACTGGGGCAGAAAAAGTGGCCCTGGACTTTCTGGCACAAAGTGGCCCATCACACCCGGTCTGCACAGAGCAATTTTAAACACCACTTACTAACATATAGATGCTATTTATACAGAAATATAAATTATATTTATTTATTTATTTAAAAGCGTATCATAATTAATGACTGGCATACTTCTTTAGGTTATAATTTGTCTTTGGTGCACATAGTATTTTTCTTTTTATTATTATTTATTTAAATTTTTTTAAATGTTGAATTCTCTTTTCCATACTGTAAAGTTTAATATTACTAGAGTTAAAATCATAAAACCATAAAATCAGTCCATATACAATGCTTTGGTTAACTTTATGAATGGCAAGGACCCCAAATATGATGAACCTTTTATGAGGACCCCTTCCTAAAATCCATCTATATATTTTTATGTATGAAAAAAAACAAAAAAAAATTTAAACTGTTAGATAAATGGTAAGTGTGACATTATCAATACAACATATTGTTTCCAAACTTAAATTGGCTATACTTAATATTGGAGGTATAAACCTGAAGAAGAACATTTTCAATTAAACATTATAAGCAACATTCACAATAAATGTATTTGCATTAAGAATAGTGCCTTACAACCCCAGTGAGCAAGATAAAGTGGACTATGGTGAGAAAAACTCACTAGAAAGATAATAAGCAAACATACACAATTCTGGAAAGTGTACAGCAAGAAAGGAGAGAAACATTTACAAATGAAACCGTTTGAATGTTCAGTAGACTTTATCCATTTTTGCTTTGTCTTTTATTCCCTGAAATTTTCTGGGGACCCCTTAGAACCTTCTGGACCCCCAGTTTGAAACCCCTGGTCTTGAAGACTTATAATCTATTGCAGAATGTGGACTGTTTTATAGTGCCTTTCTAGTGGTCCATGACTATCATGAGTATTACCACATGACCCTGACATACACAGGGTGAGGGTATGCCAAAACCTGGCGGCCCAAGCTCCTTTTAATGACCAGCTCTGAGACCAGTCTCTTCGTGTATAAGCGAAAGACGGTCTAACCCCGCCCCACAACCAATTACAAGGTTGCTATCAATTCTGCTTCTACACCTAACTGCATTACTCATCTCGCCCCTGAATGCAGAAAAAATGGTCAGGCCTTAGCCGGACAACTCTCCCATGAGAGGAGGCTGACATTAGGGATGCAGAAAGCCTATGCTCACATAGCTCGGGCGATAAACCTTTAGAAATACCACCATCATCCCTAGAAAGCCATTTTAGGCCTTTGGGCTGTTAAGGCCACCTCAGTGTAAAGTAGTTTATCTCCTCTCTATTTAAGTATTTGGAGAGTGTGTAGCCAGAGACTAATGCTTGAGCTTCAGTTAGATCTTATGTCCAGCCCTCGGGGCTTTGGATTTTGCTCCGCCCTGAGTGCCTCCTCTCATGTGAGGCTGCTGCTCCTCTGAGCATCGGGTAAAGATCTAAGCTTTCAGGCTGGCCCTCACAAATAGGGCCGCCGCGGTATCTGGCTTAGGCTTTCTAGGGATGATGGTGGTATTTCTAAAGGTTTATCGCCCGAGCGATGGCCCAACCTAGTGATTTAACGAAGGAAAAGCCAACCCAACTCACACATGAAGCCCATGCAACTGGTGCTTCTAATTATATCGTTCTAACCATATAACAGGGGAACTTCAGGGCCCAAAACATCCTCCAAAATGATCCCCATAACCCTACACAGGGAGCCTAAGCCCTTCCTTAAGCATGAATTAATATCTAGAAGAAGACTTACCCGCTCGCCTGCAGCGTGCAAATAACAAAAACACCCATAAGCTTTAATTTCATAATATGTGCTTAGGTGCATAAAAGGGGGCACTCTCACGGACTAAGCCAGGCAGGCTGTCAGAATATCATATCCGCTCATCATGGGCCCAGCCCAGTCTGTTGTAAAAAGCGCCCGGGGAAAAGAAGGTGGGAGAGGCGAGGACGAGGGCTGATGTTTCTAGCGCGCCCTTCGGGGCGGAGACCCGTTGTGGCACTGACGGCACTGGTTCCGGGTCGCCTCCCCGAAGTCCTTCCTCTTCCGGTTGCGGGAGTCTCGCCTCCTCTGCGCCCTACTCCTCCACGGAGGGGGCACACGAGAGGCGACACTGGCTCTCTGGTCCTGTTGCCGGTCCTCAGACCATGATGGGCCAAGACCTCCCGCCTGCCTGGGTGCGGCCCCGGATCTCAGCAGTATACAGGTTTTGAACACCGCCGAGCACACCTCCACCTCTCTGAACCTTTCCACCACCGCCTCAACGGAGGTGCCGAAAAGCTCAGAGGGCGAAACCAGGGCATCGAGGAGAAATGCTTTCTCTTTCTCCCCATGTCTGCTAGGTTCAGCCACAGATGTCAGGTGGCCACCATAGCTGCCATCGAATGGGGCAGCTCGGCCATCGCATCAAGGGGTAGGCCCTCCCCCTGATCGAGATCCTTCAGCAGATCGGCCTGGTACACCTGCAACACCGCCATGGTGTGCAGCGCCTCTGCGGCCTGGCGCTCTGACCCACTGACGCTCACAGTTTGCACAGGAGGCTCCCTCGAGAACCTCCCATGCGTACTCTTCCCCCAGGCAGAACACGCAGAGAGTATGGGTGCCCTCAGGCGTCAGAAACCTGAGACACGGATCAGCACACTTCCTAAAGTTGTGCTTCTTCTCTGCACACTTCATTCCCACGGATTACCTTATTTTGTAGCACTTCAGCCTTTAACACCATAGTTCCCACCAAGCTAACCTCCAAACTCCTGGATCTCGGCCTGAATCCTTCTCTCTGCCACTGGATTGAGGACTTCCTCACTGGCAGGCCTCAGGTGGTGAGAATAGGCCAGTCCACCTCCACCTCCATCACCCTGAGTGTGGGAGCTCCACAGGGCTGTGTCCTGAGCCCCCTGCTCTACTCTCTCTACACGCATGACTGTTTGTCCACACACAGCTCCACCTCTATCATCAAATTTGCTGATGATACTGTTGTCCTGGGCCTCATTTCCAACAACAATGAGGCGGCATACTTGGGCGAGGTGGAGCATCTAACATCATGGTGCCAGGACAACTGTCTCTCTCTGAATGTTGGCAAGACCAAAGAAATGATTGTGGACTTCAGGAAGAGACAGCAACGGACATACTCCCCCTCATGATCAGCGGGTCACCAGTAGAGAGTGAGCAGCTTCAAGTACCTGGGAGTAAACATCTCCGAGGACCTGACCTGGACTGCTCACATTCAGACACAGGTGAAAAAAGCCAGGCAAAGACTGTACCACCTGCGCCAGCTGAGAAATTCAGGGTTTCACCAGCTATCCTGAAAACTTTCTATTTGGGGCGATAGAAAGTGTTTTAACTCAGTGCATCACAGCGTGGTATGGGAACAACACCAGTCATGACCGCAAAGCCCTGCAAAGAGTAGTGCGCTTATCCGGCGTATCTCAGGGTCAGCTCTCCCGTCTCTGCAGGGCGTCTACACCAAGCGCTGCAAAGGTAGAGCTACCAAGATCATCAAGGACTCTAATCACCCTGCAAACCCTCATTTCACGCTGCTACCATCTGGTAGCGCTTCCAAGCCTGATGGCCAAAACTGAGAGACTCAGGAGGAGCTTCTTCCCCAGGCCATCAGACTCCTGAACTTAACATCACGTGACTTCACGTCCAGGATAAACATCGATACACTG
Source organism: Paracanthobrama guichenoti (assembly GCA_018749465.1). NCBI lineage: Eukaryota > Metazoa > Chordata > Actinopteri > Cypriniformes > Gobionidae > Paracanthobrama > Paracanthobrama guichenoti. The sequence continues at coordinate 19,275,113 of CM031958.1, read as the reverse complement.
ACATTGCACTGCACTTTCTGTTCTCGTTGTTACTGTGTAACAACCTGTCATAAACCTGTTTGCACATTATACTCTTTATACATTTGTTAACCACATATTTATAAGTCTACAGTTTACTCACTGCAAAGTCTACTTCAATTATTTTATTCCACTTTATCCTTATTTGTTACCTTTTTTTTTCTCTTGACTTGATTATTTATAATTCTACAGATATAGACATATATATATATATATATATATATATATATATATATATATATATATATATATATATATATATATATATATATATATATATATAGATAGTACTTTTTTATATCCTATTTCTATTATAATTTCTTCCTTGTGTTTTTAACTGTGAATTTGCACTGTCCATGGAGCGGACCTGTTTACATTTCACTGCGGTTGTATATTCTGTATATAACTGTGTATGTGACAAATAAAACTCTTGAATCTTGAATCTTCAGACAAACAGTCCCTAAAGATGAAAAGGATAATGACATGTTTGCAAGGTGCCGTTATTTACTTCCTGGTCGCACATCGATGACATCATGGGCTGGCGATGGTCAATAGGATTGCCGTGATTTGATATTAATTTCAGACACCTGTCACACTGAAGGTGTTCCCCATATGCGTTCTAGGACGTGCCCAGTGCAAGTTCCCTTTCGTAAGGGAACTCAAACATTTGACACTGACTAGCACTTTTAGACCACTGACACTGATCAGTGTTTGAGTTTTGCCTCAAGGGGCCATGCGGGCTGTCGTCTGGGCTGGCCGGAAGGATATAGGCTACATAATTTTACTATAATTTATTCTTAATATTTATATTTATGTAGCAATGGGGCGCGCCACATTGTCCAGCAAAACGCACAGTGCTCCAGATGGCGAATTATCTTGAGCCAAGAAATCAAAGGAAAAAGCCCTTAGGGTTCAAAAGTTATTAGTATAAACATGAGTGAAACTTTGGACAGGTGGTGGCACTAGAGGGATTGAGTTAGAGACTCCAAAATTGCTATGGTGACAGCTCAGACTCCTCTATGAGTGTGCCAAATTTCACAACTTTTTACCATACTTTTCTATGGGCTGCCATAGACTCTATTAGATTATATGCAAAGAAGAACGCCAATGGATATGATTACAATAGGTGCCTTCTCACCTTTGGTGCTTGGCCCCTAATAAGAGCGCCAACAATTACAGTAGGTGGCTGGAAGTGATTTGTTTGTCATTATCGTTATAGCTGATTCTGCTATTCATTAATATTGGGAATGATTTTTAGAACTGTATCTTTATTGTTATCATCCTTGGTGTGAACTGTTATCAATGTGACGCATGTCTGAGCCCAAAAAAGTCTCAGTTTCTCTTGCTCTAAATAAAAGGTAGGCTAACTAACTACATAGTCGAAGATTTTTGGTAGCACTTTATATTAGGTGCCTGTCTTTAACTAATATGTAGCCTACTAACATTTAAATAATTTGATACAATGGACTTATTGTCTACCTAAATGTTTTTACATTGTAGGTCTACTAATATTAAAAAAATAATTTAAAAAAAACATTCTGTGTTTACAGCTGTAATTGATTTCTGTAATTACATCTATAATTAAACAGATGACCCTTCCTGAGTCCTGACCGTGCTTACTGACCAATCTGTTCGATTTTGACCTTTTATGGGGCTCTCAACTGTTGGGTTTTGCGTCCCAATAAGAAGAGAGTATAAAGTAGTGAAATATAAGAACGGTTACAGCCTATATTCCCACCCTAAACAACATTACCACACTCAGTGTAAAAATACTAAATCAGTAATACTAAAATGTCTTTGAGTTCAATAAACCTGGTTAATTAAGGGTTAGGTAGTGTTGGGAGTGTTTATTTCCAGCGCTAGGTGGCGCAGTGAGTTCTGCACTCTTTAACAGCCGTTCATCATTAACTGAGAACTGAAGTAAATAGTTGAGATGATTTGAGCTGCAGTTCCTGACAGATGAGAGCTCGATCATGATGGTTTATTATCGTTTATACTGGACACTGTGGATATTGTCGTGCTTTGGTGAGCCTTTTTAGAAATCAAATGATACTGTCTGTTGAATTTCTGTATAAAATAATTACATTGGTAGCAGTTAATTAATTATCTGCAGAAACATGTAAGTCTGCCTTTTAGTGAAACTGTTTTCCCCCATAGGACAATATTTAGGTCAAGATCTGCATTTTCCTGAGCCGGCTAAAGGAGCAGTAGGAGAAAGTGTCGTACTCGCTCCTGATAACCCACCCTCCACATCGAGTCTTTTAATTCAATGGTTCTTTACTTCAACACCTATAATTGGAGTAACGCCTGATGGTGTAATTACAGTAACCCCGCATATGAAGGCAGAGTCAGTTTTGACATCAACACTCTCGCTCTGGAGCTGAGGATCTGACACTGGATGATTCTGGAGTATACGAACTCCGTGTAACAGTTGGTGCTGTAGATATACGTACAGGAAAAACTTCACTGCAAGTGTTCGGTGAGTGTTGCTAAAACTTGCTTCAGCATTTGATCATAAATTAGGCTATATAGGCTTAAAAGATTATGTTAAGGATATGGTTAAGGAGGTGTTTAATAATATGTGAAAGATTTAAAACATTTAATAGACAGTAAACCATGGATGTTTGAAATTAGAACAACTGGGGTGGCTAACAGAAGTAGGGTTAGTTGTAACACGCATGGTTTAAAATTTTCCTCACATTCACGTTTCTTGTGTTAATTTAAAATAAGACAAATCTGATATTATTGTAATGTTATATCTGTTATTTAACAGTTGAGATCGTTCTTAAAATTCTAATCTAACCAGCAGAAGACACGAGCCGCTGTTTAAATCCCAGTTGCTCAGGTACCCCACCCTGAGTTACAATGAGCCCCTATTAGAAATATGCTATTATATTCTATACTTTTATCAATTCTTTTGAGAAACCATGAGAAAATGGTGAAAAGACTGAGTCAATGTTCAGAAATTATTAAATATTGTTTTTAACTATACTGTATATCTGTGTTTAGCGATGTGTTTGTTGTAAAACTCAAAAAATGTTATCTTTTTTTTTTTTTTTAAAATGCCATTATTTTATTTTTAAAAATGTATTTTATACTTTATCAAGAAAAAAAGTATACACTGTATTAATGACACAAAACCACATAATTGTACTAGATATGTGGGAAATTAATGTGGGAAAAAAATAAATACTCTGAACCCCAAGTGGATTTACACAAACTGGGAAAGTTAAAAAGCGTTAGGTTGTGCCCCTACTAAAGAGAATTTTAAATCAATAATAGTATTTCAGATATGCACATGTCTGCTTTTATTTGCAGTGAACTGGATGCTTATAGTGTCAAACTGTAAACCAGACATGCAGCGATGGGTGTTTTGCCCCTAATAAAGTTCCCTGGTCCCACTTATTGTTGAATGTCCTTAACTAATATGTATATTAACATTTAAGTTAATCATTTGATTCAATCCTCTTAGTTTATAAATTCATGTTTTTTACATTGTACTTATATTTATAAAAAATACCAGCATGTAATTACAGCTGTAATTCATTTCTTACACTGCCGACCCTTCCCTTACAACTTAACCAGACTATATCTATATCCCATTTCAATAGCAGCAGAAGTGGTTTGCAATACAACATGAATACATGAAATCTACTTGCATAGGCTAGTAGTTAAAGATGCTATAAAATGTCACGTTATTGTAGAAAACGTATTGACATTGGAGAAACACCCACAAATTAACATTAAGCAAACAGACTTCAATGGTTAATATAAACAAACATTTAAAGATTAAACAACTGTTAACATTACTAAACAAGTGGCAAAACAAAAGCGAACTGTAAATGATTATAGTGATTCTACATTACAGTGAGTGCAGCCACGTCAGTTATTTGCAGTCACAAACAAAAGTATTCAGTAATACTGCTAGGTAGCGGTAATAATGCTAGGTAGGAGCGCACTTTTAACTGTTAATTGCAATTAGGAACCAGTAATTTATGACAAAATGAACATAATGCAAAAGCACAAACTCTTTTGCTGTCTTTACAAATGTTCATTAGGTCCTAAATGTGAAAGACTAATTTAGATCCAGTGTCTTTGTTCTTTTTCTCTTGTTTACACAGAAAAAGTATCTAATGTCAGGCTTATTGGTCCAGAAGAATCATTAATAGAGGCGACTTATCTGCTAACATCACCTCTGAGGGAACTGGCATCATCACCTCTGTGGAGTGGATGAAAGACAACAGTCCTCTATCTCCTACCAATAGCATCATCTTCTCACCTGATAACAGATCAGTGTCCATCAGTCCAGTCCAGAGATCAGATAGTGGGAATATCAGTGTACTTACAGAAACCCTGTCAGCTCTGAGACGGCAAAACTCAGACTGATCATCAACTGTGAGTGTTAAACATTTAAACCTCAAGATGATTTGAGCACAAACCTGATGAAATATAGACATACTTCAGTGCTCAGTTTGCCCCTCTAACCGTGAGTCTCTTGTGTTTGTTCTAGATGGACCAGAAGATGTTTCTATTAAGGGTCAGGATGTGGTGGATTTAGGGGTTCGAGTGTCTCTGTCTTGCTCTGCAAATTCTGAACCTTCTGCCTCATTCAGCTGGACGTTTAATGGAACAGACACCAATGTGACCACAGACACTTTCACCATAGATGAGACTGACTTCACTCACAGTGGAGATTACGAATGCACTGCCTGGAATAGCATCACAAACAGAAGCGCCTCACAAAGACATGCTTTACTAGTTAAAGGTAAGCAGTTAAAACAAACCTGAAATGTGTTTTCAGCTTTTCATAAACAATGACTTTAATTGACCTGTTAAGGTATATTATTTTCAAAAATGTAATAATTGGTACTTTTATACCTACTTTTATAGGTACTATTATATTGCTTTAAATTACTTTGGATAAAATTATTTGGATAAAAATCTGCTACATAAAATAAATAAAATACACCCATTAGAAAGACCTTCATAATATGTGGTTAATATTTATTTTATTTGTTTCATTGCAATTTTGATACAGGTGCATTACAGTTAGTATTGTGTGCAGTACATGATCTGTTTTTTATCTTTATCTTAGTAGGTGGTGGTGGAGGAGGAGGACTGACAACAGGAGCAATAGTTGGGATTGTCATTGGAGTTTTAGTGGCAGTTGCAGGCATTTGTGGTCTGATTGTCTATTTAACAAAAACCAAGAAAATGTGAGTAAAACGAAAAAGTGACTTTCCTTAAAATGTCAATATCTATGCAGGTCCGGTTGTACAAGTGTGCTAGTATGTGCTAGGTACCCTCAAAAAAACTTGAGCGCACCCTCCATTGAAACTATTATAATAGCAAAATAGATTTGGGCAACTGTCAGTACCAGCATACCAGCATATTACAAGTAGTGGGAAAGCACCGCCCTATGCACAATAAATAACACATAACATCATAAATGTCATAACCCATCTCTTGTGTGAGAAGAGAGGTTTAAAGCTTTCAGGCTTCGCTGTCTGCCTGCAGTGACTTCTGGTATTTCTAATAGTTGCACAATTTCTAATGGGAACACAGCTGTGTATCTTCATGCGTTATTTGTAGTTAATTTACACGACAACAGCGTTTTGGGGTCCTGAAAAAACAAACTAGTTTTTGAAAACGATACCGTTAAACACAAATTTGTGACATCACGCGCATGCACATTACGTGTTCAGTCTATAGGAGAGAAGTGTTTTTTACAAAGTGACATCACCAACAACTGCCTTGGCATGCATAATACAGTTTTTAACCATTTTCGCAGATCCGGGTAAATGGGATCATTTTGACAACGTTGTCGCCTGTATGCAAAAAACACAAAGGAAAAACATTTCAGTTTTCAGTACATCGTAAACATGTAAACATACCCTAAGTTTTCATTGTTGTATTTGCCTGTTCGAGTCATTCATTAGTTGTCACAGTTTCAGATTAGTCCACACCTGTTCCCTGTTCTGTTGATGATCTTTGAGTATTTAAGCCCTGAGTTCTCCTGAATTCTCCTCTGTTTATTGTCTCTCGTTGAAGTTATGTTAGTTGTATGCTATCGCTCTTTGTGTTTATTAAAAGTGTCTATTTCTTGTTTATTCTGCATCATGCATCTTCCTTGGGATTCAACTACACGGCAACCCGTGACAGCGCTAAAATAAAAATGTAAAAATATTTAACAATTTATTATTATAACTATTAGGGGTGTAACGATACACCTATGCCACGTTTCGGTTCACATCTCAGTTTTGGAGCCACGGTTCGGTTTGGTTCTGTTTGCTGTGGAGTCATGGTTCATGGCAGGGCACCAGCAATAATAACACTAGATTCACTTTTAACTTAATAACAACAACAATTTAACTTATTAATTTTATCTTTATTAACTTTATACGTTGGCTTCACGTTTTCTTTAGAGCAGTTAGCATAACTGAGTAAACTAAAATGAAATAAATGCCTCCACTGTAGACTAGTCTAGACTTGTTTAAAAAAACAAAACAAAAAAACAAGCAAATTTATTCCACAAAAATTAATGACCACACAAGTAATGTCCCACTTTAGCCTACTTAAACACATACATTGTATGAATATGACTAATACTGATGAATAAATAGGCCTTTAAGTTAAAGCTCTTAAATAGCAGTTTTGTAACACAATAAAGTACACCACACTCATTTAAAAATACAAAATAACAAAGTGAAAATAAAGTGCCATTTTGGGGTTATGGAAACAACAGTTACCATGGCGAATACACAATACCAACATGAACTGTTAATGAAAGATGAAAACTGCTCCTGATGAACAGAGTGAACATCATACCTGCATGCAAATCCTTCCCAGCTCACACACGGCGTACCAGTTACGGGATTTATTGATACTTCACTTTTATTTTATGATTACGTTGCATGATCGTAGTTTTTCTTGCGCTTATATGAATTGATATACAGCGCGCGCCACCGCGTTTGCGCGTGCAGTTGAAGTGTGTGCGCTACGAGCACCGTATAACGGCTGACGGGACACGAAAGTTCGGTTTTCTAAGGTGATAGAGACGTTTTATTTTACAACTTATCATCTGACCGCAGATACTAAATCGGGACAACACGTTTTCTAAATGGGGAAACTGGTTCTCTTTGTCTTTCCATCGTGCAACTTGAGCTATCACCCAAGTCACGTGACATGCACTTAGTGTATATTTATATTATCATAATAATATTTAGTAAAAATACAGCTCTTAATAGTTGTTAAAAGTGTACTAATTGCTATTTAATCAAATATCAAGGAAGAAAAACATTATTTTGTGGCATAAGGTGAAGTGAGAGCTGGGCCGGGGCAGCAGGAAGGGGCGGGGCACGTTCGGTTCGACATTAGTTTTAATATCGTTACACCCCTAATAACTATTATTTTCAAATAGTTCAGTAGGTAAATAGTCAAGGTTGTGTTCTCCATTAGCTTTTGCCTTGGTACTGAAATTGTACTATGTAATTACTGGCTAATTTATATATATATAGGTATTGTGACTAATAAAACATTTTTTTAAAATACAAAATCAGCAACCCATATCCCTAGTAATATTTTTGAAATTATTTTTAAAAGTGATAACTTGTAATCTTGTAAATCTCCCACTGTACCATACAATTGTTATGGTGGTACTTAGGAGCTATTTCTTACACGTTACGTGAGCACTTTAGAGCAGCCTCACTAATATCAGAAGCACTCTTGTGATTTGATTCTGGAACCGGGCCTATATTTATCTGATAACAAAATGATCTTAGCAAAACAACTGTAATAAGCTGCTTATTTGTGAGACAAAAAAATGGCAAAGATTAACAACTGGTTGTAACAAAATGTATTTGTTTTTACACTACAGTCCAAAACTAACCCTTCAACAAAATGAACGGCCAAGTGGAGGTATGTTTGTTATTTATTCATAATTTCAGCATGAGTATGATCTGATTGAAGAAACACTACTAACTTCACCAATTATAGCAAGATTGACCATGATATTGACCATCCCATGACAGATTTCAGAAGATTCAGCATATATTTCTCTCAGTATCAAACTTGTTTCTGTGTTTCTTTCTTTAAGCAGCAGCACAAAGCAGACAAGAGCCTGTAAGTGACTTTCAGTTTTATTCACCTCATCACAAACATTTTTATTCTCTGAATACCTGATTTAAAACTGTAAATCTGATGTCAAATGACACAAAACACGTACAGGAAAGGTGTTTTTCAGTGATAGGAAATGATATTTAGTTGTTCAGCCTCTTCTGTCTCTTGAGTCTTTTATCTCATAGAGGTTATTAAAGTTTATGATTTTTATAGCAGAAGGGATGAGTGTATTTTTACAGTGCGTTCAAATGGACTTTCAGCTTTCAGAAATTACTGCAGTGAGCTAATGATATTTGCATATGTTTAATAGTGGAACCATTAAGATAACATTTAGATAACAGCAACAAGAAAATTTTTTATCAGACTTTTACCTAAAATTGATATCATTGTGTCTGACATTGTGATTGTAATTCGACTAAAACAACTGACTATTTGTAGGAATTGAACTACATGACGTCGGCCATTTTCAGAAGGCTAGCGGAGAGAGAGTGATTCTGGGGAGTAGAAGTGAGCCTCAGCCTAGTACAGAGTATGCAGAAGTAAAACATGGAGCGAAGTCAAAGGCTCCTCCACCTCCCTATGGAAGTCAGGTGAGCAGTTTCATATATTAAATGTAGCACATCCCACTGTAGAACACCATATGTGTACTTTAGCTGCAATAAAACTGTAATGCATCATAAAAGAAGTGCTATTATTCTGTCCTGCAGCCATTCAGTAAAACATTAAGGAAGTCATTTGGTTGCTTTCTTTTTTCATATGCTTGTGTAACGTCTCCCCTCAGGTATCAAACCCCCCTTTGCGCAGGTGAGGAAGTGAAGACACTGAAATCTACTGCACTGAGTCTTCCACATATTGCACATTTACCAAAAAAAAAAAAAAAAAAAAAAAAAAAAAAATTTATTTCTTTAATTTAGCTGTGTTGCTGTGTAAGTGAAATGTAAAAAATGTATTGTGGTTTTGAATGCAAAATGGCCTGTCAGACTGTGCAATTGTTCTATTTTTATGATTATAATAGGGGAGACAGGGGAGGGTGGTAACACTTTTTGTTTTAACATCTTTTGGGCTAAATTTTGATACAGTGTTCCCAAATTGATCTGATTTCAAAATGTACAACTTGTTTTGAAATCTATCTGTTGTGAAAAATAAGGTCACATACACAATGACATTACAACATTGTAACATTAGAGGTGGGGTGGGTTTCGACATTATAGAGAAAGCACTGATATCTTTTTAAATTTTGCTGTCATTTATTCATTTTCATTCAAATAATTGACTGAACAAATACATAAAACATGGGCTTTGACTGTTGTCAAATATCAACTTATACAATGTCCTATTTTGTTACAACCCTTCCCAGCTCTGAGATGCTCCAGTTAAACAAGAAGCTGCTGATTCAGATGAAACATGTTCTGTCTATTAACATACATCGCAACTCAAATTATAAAGTGAAGTGTTGATTTTTCTATCTCAAATGTAGTTTTATATTTTGGTTTGCCTTTATATTTTTACACAGAGACTTACAACTTCTACTGTCACCTCAAGAGGATGGTGGCCATGTATGATTTCATTCCTGTATGTAATTGGTTAAACTGACTGTATTACAACCATCCCCGGTCTCCCACAGCATGTCATGACATATGACTGAAACATCTTATCATCATATAAAATATCAACTGTTTGCGCCATATGCACCCCCATTGCCTTTTAATTATAGCTTGTGATTCACACTTGATAATGTTCCAGATCATTCGATTTGAAACTGTGACAAATGTTCAGAGCAAAGGACTGTGGTCTGCTAATGTCTGGATGCTTATCAGTCTTATCTAATTAGTCCATACACACTCTTCCTCTAAATGTTTTATATTTACAGGCTAATATTTAGCTAGGATTGATCACATGCACCAAACAGTTTCTCAGACCCATCAGATACATCCTCATTTTTTCTTTCTTGCACTGGGAAAATAAAAGAACTGTGATCGTATGTAATAAAAACTAAATTCACCTTTAGACCTGAACACAACGTCACACAGGGGAAAGAATTGAGGAGGCGAATTTTATTGTCATATTCTGGTAAACAAATTTATATGGTTATTGCTATGGAAGTTATATTATCTGATTGTCTGTGATATAACTACTGTATTGTTATTTGTAATTTATGTAAACTTCGATGACATTTGACAGAGGTATTTAATTTGCTCCAAATAAAGAGTTCTTTGTTTTTTTCCATGCTGTAAGGTCACATGCTGTATTTTCCCTCATGGTGTGATAACACTGAACTGCAATTGGGAAGGATTTATCAAGGCAGATGTAGCAAGTTAAACTTTAACTTTGATTGTGTGTTTTGATTACAAGTGACCTAAAACTTATCATGGATGAATTCTGAACAAGGTACAAGGTATATATATATATGCCTTGTTCATGCATAATGTTATTTCAGTAATACACTTTTTTTATTTTTTTTTTTTGTACACGTCTTGTTCTCATGTCATGCATTCAAAAAGAAATGGCAAGATAGATTACGAAGGTCATTTTCACATACATATATTAATATATTGTGAAATTTTCTTTAAATTCTTTAAGATCAGTTCAAATGACATGCATCTATGCACTGACTTGACGTTTGCTTCTTCCTCTTTTTTACCCTGAGAAATATGTGAAAGCATTCCTTCCCTAAATTTGTTGCTAGCTTTTACAGGAGTTAAATGTTCTGTGTAACTTTTCTTAATATGAAACATACAGTAAATACAGATTTTGCACCAACTTTGTTGTTATTATTATATGGTTGGTATTACCATGTTAATGTAAAACAAACTGTCTTTGATAGGGTACTTTTTACAGCCTGTTTGATAGGCTAATTGTCTTTAATCATTATCAGTCCCCTTGAAATGTGGGTACACAAATACTAATTATGACTTACAATTTTAGCATAAATGCCTTGTGAAGCTTATGAAACTTTAGATGTAGCTACAGTATGTTGTCAACTTATTTTCTGATTTCTACTTTTACATTTCTGAACTTAATGAAATTGTTTCACTAAAAATCTTTTTCCTGGATCATGAGCTATGAGTAACCTACTTCTAGCCAAAATAACTTTGATTTGGTTATATGTCGTTTTGCCAAAATAACTTGCGAGATGTTTGATATTTCATCATGTAATCAAAGTCAACAGTGATAACAAGGTGTTTGGTTTCATTTCTTTGACATGTTCATGTTTCAGATATTCTTTGGTTAGATTCTATAGTTAGACATCTAGCCTATTAAATTTTCACTGACAGCCCAAATTTTGCCTTGTTTTAGCCCAGTTGTCAGGGCTGTTTGGAAGTTTAGACAGTTTTTTTTTTATTTTATTTTTTACGCAAAATCGCTTGCTGGGTACCTGTTTATAAAGTGAGAAATACCACTACATTTATATATCCCATATATAGGCTACTGCTACAACAACATTTTGTTTACCCAAGTTACCCTATATTGATCATAGGGCTATAAATTCCAGCCATATTTTATGTACAAAACAAATAGTTGCTTGTCTATGATCAAGTGTGGTGTCATCATCAGTTTTGCCTTTAGAGGGCATTTCTGGAGGACTCACTGGATCCCATCAACTGAAGAAGCAACTTTCATAACTGACTATCATATATGTAAATCCCATCTTATCCCCTGCCTCTCAAATTTTGAGAAATTAAGTTAAAATTTATAACGCCTCAGTTACGTATGTAACCCTCGTTCCCTGAAGGAGGGAACAGAGATGTCCCTTACGAAAAATAACCATGGTTTTATTGTAGTAAAAGTGTAGTAACCATGTTTTTTTGGCTAATTGATTACCATTTATATAACCACAGTTTTACCACAAATACCATGGTTAAAGTATGGTTAGAGTTGCAAAAGCATGGTTAATTTGTGGTTACCATGGTTTAACTACAATAACCATGGTTTTTTGGTTTTATTTGTAGTAAAACCATGGTTAATTTTTGTAAGGGGTATGTCGGAACTGACCGACGAATTGGGATCTTTTTTCAGCAATCTACTTTGAGTAATTAAAAATGAGCTAATGGACACTGGCATGCGGTTCATGCATTCCACGCACCGCGGGTATAAACACGGAAGTGGAAGTATCACATATCGCTTTTTAACTGAGGAGCCGAGACAAGTTACTCAGCCTTCAGCTGAAGCACAGCACCTGGCGACGGGATGTACGTCTCCGTTCCCTCCTTCAGGGAATGAGGGTTACATACATAACTGAGACATTCCCTTTCAGTCAGTCACGTTCAATGTACGTCGGAACTGCCCGACGAATTGGGATCCCTACCAAAACGCCAGGGATGCTAGCCCTTCCAGCACCCTGCCTGAGCTCACTGGACCACTCCTATGTTGGAGTGGCAGTCAGGGCTCCTGGCAGGGAAGGTCAGTCACTGCTGTTCCTGCAAGACCCACTCAGTATGACTATTGGATAACGCTGGGAAAGCATGCCCGTCTCGGGGAGATGGTATGCTGCGGAGCCACATCCTTCAATGGAAGGAGAGGTGGCAGATTACACATAAGGACTAACCTATCAGGGTAGGGCTACATATGGCAGTATCTGGGGTGGATCCAACCTGGTCCCAGGGGGGAAAGAACACCGCCAGAGACGACAGAGCGAGCTCTGTCAAGGGAAAGACACGGGCTAGCTGAGTAGGGTAGCTGGTACCGTGGAAGAATACACATATGGGGTTGCCATTAGGGAACCGCTACATATGGAAACCCAGCCTACACGCACACATTCCACAAGCATACGGGTGCAGGTCTGGCGTCAGACAGCCGCAACGTCTGACACTGAAAGGGTAACGGAGGATCTCACATGGTTAGCCGTTTCCGGGGAACACAACTGGAGAGAATAGACGCACGTATCCGGCCCAGAGGGCGGGAGTGGCATTGCAAGCCGACACTAGAACAGGCATTTGATTCAAGTGATTCAAGAGTCAATCTTGAATCTACTGGATCAACTGGACCGCAAGTGGTGGGAACCTTGGGCACGTATCCAGGCCGGGGTCTCAGGACAAACGCGAGAGTTGGCTGGCCCGAATTCTAGGCACGATTCGTTGACCAAAAGTGTGTGCAGGTCCCCTACCCTCTTGATTGAGGCCAATGCAGTCAGGCGCACTGTCTTCATGGACAGGATGTTTAGCTCTACAGACTGTAACAGCTCAAAGGGAGGACCCTGAAGTGCTCTGAGTACCAGGGCTAAGTCCCAAGAGGGTACTGAGGTTGAACAAGGAAGATTCAGCCTCCTCACACCTCTGAGGAACCTGATGATTAAGTCATGCTTCCCTATTGACTTGCGGGAGTTGGAGTTTCCAGAGGTCTAGACGTGGGTGCCATAGAGTGCCCCGCCCCTGAGAAAGCAGGTTCTTCCTCAGGGGGATCGGCCAGGGAGGGGCTGTCGCGAGGAGTGTGAGATTGGAGAACCAGGTCCGGTTGGGCCAATAGGGCGCAACTAACAAGACCTGCTCCTCGTCCTCCCTGACGTTGCACAGTGTCTGTGAGAGAAGGCTCACTGGAGGCAAACGCATATTTGCGTAGGTCCTGGGGCCAGCTGTTCGCCAGTGCATCTGCGCCGAGGGTGCCCCTGGTCAGGGAATAGTACAACTGGCAATGGATCGAGTCTGGAGAGGCGAACAGGTCTACCTGCATGGCTCTGAAAAGGTCCCATATAAGCTGGACGCTCCAGGGGTGGAGTCGCCACTCTCCCAGAGGTGTCGACTGACGAGAGAGCTCATCGGTTTTCTGGTTTAGCACACCTGGGATGTGAATGGCCCAAAGCGATGTCAGACACTTCTGACTCCACAGGCGAGTGAGCTGGAGCATGCAACGGGAGTGTAGACCACCCTGACTGTTGATGTACACAACAGCTGCAGTGCTGTCTGTACGGATCAGTACGTGCTTTTTGAGGCGGCCCAGGGCAAGACGTACTGCCAGTAACTCTAGGCAATTGATATGCCAACGCAGCTGGGGCCCCGTCCACAGACCCAGAACTGCGTACCTGTTGTATGTGGCCCCCCAGCCCATGGATTAGGCATCCGTGAAGACCAGAGCATGCCTGGACACCTATTCTAGCGACACTCCCGCCCGTAGAAATGAAGGGTCCACCCATGGGTTGAAAGTTTGGCGACAGTAAGGAGTAACTGAGACCTGGTACTTGCTGCTCTGCCACACCCTTCTCGGGACTCGGTCATGAAGCCAGCGTTGAAGCGGTCTCATATGAAACAATCCGAGCGGCGTTACCGCGGCTGCATTCTGAAAGAATTTCAGTGGGACCGCTGTCCTGCCTTTGAATGTATTCAAGCAGTTCAACACTGACCGGACTCGCTTCTCTGTGAGGCGTGCAGTCCGGTTAACCGAATCCAGCTCCATAAGAGATGCTCTGTGTGGGACAGAGTTTGCTCTTCTTTCGGTTGATCCGAAGGCCCAACAGGCTGAGGTGACCGAGCACCAGGTCCCTGTGTTCGCACAACTGATTCCAGGACTGGGCCAATATAAGCCAGTCGTCGAGATAGTTGAGAATTCAAACACCACATTCTCTGAGCGGAACAATGGCTGCCTCTGTGACTTTCGTGAAGACGCGAGGCGTCAGGGACAGCCCGAAGGGCAGGACTTTGTACTGATATGCCCTCCCCTTGAACGCAAAGCGTAGGAATGGTCTGTGTCAAGGGAGAATGGAGACATGAAAGTATCGTCATCGATACTTGAAAGTATCAACATTGTTCTTCAGATCAATCGCTGCGAACCAATCTCAGGGATGGATGCATTCGAAAATGCGTTTCTGCGTCAACATTCTGAACGGGAGCTTGTACAGGGCCGATTCAGGACCGCAGGTCCAAGACTTGTCTTAACCCACCCCCTTTCTTGAGTACAATGAAGTAGGGGCTGTAGAACCCTGACTTGGCTGGAGGAACCGGTTTGATCGCATCATTCGCCAGTAGGACTTCGATCTCTGACCGCAAGACATGGGCATCGCTGCTCTGCACGGAGGTGAAGAGGATGCCCTTGAACTTGGGAAGCCGGCAAGCGAACTGAATCGCGTAGCTGAGTCTGATGGTACAGACGAGCCAGCGAGACAGCCTGGGGAGTTCTAGCCAGGCCCCCAGAGACCGAACAAGTGGGACCAATGGCACCACAGACGTACCCAGGGTGGGGCAGCGAGGTGGTATGCTCTGACCGACTCTGGAGGCCCGGAGGCGGCCCGGAGTGTTGTCTGAGCATTCCAAGGTGGGGCAGAGTGTGGGTGAGAAGGCTTGGTGGCGTCCTCAGTGCCCACTCTGCTGCCCACTGCTGGGGAGAGGCAGGAAAGTGGAATACTCAGACCCGACTCGGGAGGCCCGGAGGCGGCCTGGAGTGTTGACTGAGTATTTCAGGGTGGGGCAGAGTGTGGGTGAGAAGGCCTGGTGGCATCCTCGGTGCCCACACTGCTGCCCCCTGGCGAGGGGGAGAGGGGAGGAAAGGAGTGGCAAGGCCCGGGGGCGTCACACACTGCCAACCTGACCCTCTTGGGGCCCAGGGAAGGAGGAAACTGCTCTTTTATTAAGAATGTGGGTACTGCTGGACTTCGGAGAGCCAGTGGCAGGACCGAAACCTAGTCTCCCCCCAGTCCTCCTCTGGGGGAAGGAGCGGTGCACCAGAAAAGGAACTAGATCAGGGAATAGGCAAAGGGACTCAACCCCGGTTGAGGTTTCATAGTCTCAACTGCACATCTAGAGCACCGAGTGATGCGCTGGGTTGCCGTGACAACCCGAGTTGTCAGCCTGGCCACTCGACGTCACACGGCGCGCTGAACAATTAAGCCCTTATGAGAAAGGTAAGACGAACTGCTCGCCGACATGATCACGCTCTCCTGAGAGAGTATGACTCCCCCACGAACGCAATCTCACGTTTATGTGCGAAAGAGACATGAAGACATGGCTGTCAAATGAGGACAGGAAACAACAGCATCCAGAAACACACGGTTTGAATTACATCTTGAAAAAGATGCAGGGTCAAACCGTGTTGCTCTTTTAGAAGGAAATGCTCTTTTAGAAGTGCTGAAGCACTCAGGGAGATGGCCGCGGCTCACAACATTTGCAAGCCTGCGTGTGAGCACTCAAAGAACGAAAACACCCAGCCAACCAACACAGAGACAAGTGTATGTTGCAGTGGCCACTCGCTGACTCGCGCCGTCACACCAGCACCCAGGTAAGAGAGCGATCCTCCTCGAGACTCGTCTAAACACTCTTCATAGAAACAGCTTGATACAGCAAACCGTTCAACTCCAAAGTTAAAAGCGATATGCGGTACTTCCACTTCCGTGTTTATACCCGCGCTGCGGGGTGGTGCGTGGAATGTGTGAACCGCATGCCAATGTCCATTGGCTTGTTTTTAATCACTTCGAAGTCGATTGGTCTCTGAAAACAGATCTCAATTCGTCAGTCAGTTCCGGTCCCTTTCAGTGACCGACTGAAAGGGAACTAGGCTATAATAAGTAGGCCTAAAGAAGAGGAATTATTTTATCAAAGGCTGACGCTTTTAGATACCCACCAAATAAAATAATACATGGATTTTAAGCGAAGCCTTTTTTTATATTGACCATATAGGTCCAGGTCATATACCTCTATCTGTATGCATATAAAACATAAATTACACTGATTCTTGAGATAAGGGACAAAACATGTTTTAGATGTAAAAAAAAAAAAAAACTAACACTACATTATTAAAAATGTGTATTTTTGTAGACATAATAAACCAAGGAAACAGGCTTATTTCTAAAATATATATATTCTAAAAATGTATATTTATTCACTGCATAACTTAATTTGTGTCAACTCTATCAGACACGCTAAAATGCATGCTAATTTATTTTAATATCTTTAAAAACAGTGTAAAGTCTTCAGTTATGTAATATTGGTGCTCAGTAAAGGAGCTAAGTCATACATTCTGGGTTTTTCCCCACACTATTATGAAAAACACAGTTTCTAATTTCCTTAATTCTCCTCCCTCCTTTTAATATTAAACATATATCATCACGTTCTTAGGTAATTAAGACATAATATAATGTAGTTTCATTGATGCTTTAACATTTTTACACAATACATTGAGAGGAAGAAAAAAAAAAGACGTTTCTTTCCAAATTAACAAAAACCTTCACCTGATGGTGGAAACTACTGGAGTTGACAAATACAGACAGTGTTGACAAAGATCAAGCTGGGGCCAAATATACAGTATATGTAAATAGAATCACAGCATTAGAAGAAATCCCCATATGCAAAAAACATATTACACAGTTTTTTTGAGAACACTTGACAATCATCATTCATAAAACCTAACGGAGTTGACAAAATCTTACATATCAAAATGGCAAGATTTTTAACTATTTACAGAAACTATTACACTGCGGTGACACAAAGTGAGGACACAACTTTTATAGCTATTTTTTTATGGAAAATATAATTCAAGGTTTACTTTTTTATATTGTTTGACATCTTTAAGATCTCCACCTTTTAATGCATTTTTGCATTTTTAACTTGCATTTTTAACTTTGTTTGGCAGTTTTACATTGTGACCTCATGCTGAGGACAGGTTAAATTACATGTGTTTCCAAGTATAAAGTATAAAACGAAATTAATTAAAAGTATAAGTAATGAATGTCCTGAGTAGCCTATACAAATTGCCCTTAGATGTTTTTAAGTATTTTTTTATTGTGTTGATATTAGGCTACTTTTGAACACAAATAGGGTTTGGGACCTGTTTTGTCCCTTATCTCAAAAATCTAAAACATTTAGGAAAATCGTTCTTCTATCTACTGTTCTATGTTCTATCTACTGAATAACAATAGGCTTACTAAAGCCTATTATGATCCTCACTAAAATAACCCAGGCGCAAGATGGCGCCACTTGCGTTCGTATGAAACAAGGGAGCGTGCGTGTGATGCGACAGACTGCACCAGTTTCAGTTACCTGGATGAGTGATCCAATCAGAATCGAGCATTCCAGAGCACCATGTAGCATAATATTTTCATCCAGCACTGAGTCGTTTGCGTTGTTGCTGTGTTTTCATTACAGAACAAACCTTTTACATAAATACCCAGAGAGCATTGCATTTGAAATGATATGAGTGTGTGTCTCTCCTGAGGTACAGCTAGATAAATAGAATCAACAGACGCCAAAGCTTTGTCTCAGATGATGCCTTGCGATATGAATGCAAACATAAGTAGACAAATATTTCCAGACAATGTTGTGCCCTGCAGCATTAAAGGTAAGGCAGGTCCACCCCCAGCTAAAACCCCAGGCTTTGGTATTATTTGTTTTTCGATCACGTATTGAAGATAGAATTGTCCCTCCGGTATCATTTTAGTGACGTTGTTTACCGACTTTGTGGTTCCCTCACAATAAGGGTGCAGCATGCATCCATAGCCTACCATTCCAAGCCCCACCCCCCACCAATATGTCAATATTGCTTATTCATTACACTATACACAAAGCATATTCGGTATAGCTGAATCTCTGTTTCTAATTTTAACAGTGGCTACGCTGAACTGAAACCAGAAGATCAAAGAGCGCATACGAGAGGAAAATCTGATCTGTTTACTCAAGGTGTGTAGCAGGACCGGTGGCAGACAAAGAGAATTTGGAACAATAGCACTGTGACACAGATAGTTAAATACATTCCATTTTACATTCAAAACGGTATCAGTAGTAGGCTACTTTTAGGGTTGGGAACCGAGAGCCAGTTTTTATTCCTTAAAGCCTTTTACAACCACTCTTTTAAAAAAAATATTTAATTCTACTACAGATGTCTACTACATAATCATACATCTAACGAATACTGGGTTTATGCTTAAAATAAGTACAATTGTTTAATGTAAATGCTGAATAATAAAATGCTTATTATTCTAATTTTATTACTAATACGCACTCTTTAGAGGTAGTATAGAGGTGTTACTTTGGCGAGCACTGCCCCAACAAGTTGTAGTACCCCTAAACATACTTTTTTTCAGACATCTGAAGTAGGGGAAGATGGGGGAAGATGCCACTCTTAAAGGGATAGTTCACCCAAAAATTTAAATTCCCCTGCCAACTTACGAAAAAAGCATAACTGGCTCGACGTATGACTAGGACGTAGCATATGCATTTTGAACTGCGAGAGGTGTTACACTTTCTTCGTAAGTTGAATACGGAAGGAGGTCTGGCGGAAGCAAAAACAAAAAAGTTTTAAATATGGATATTTTTCTTACCCAAACGCATCACTTCGGTTCAGAAGGCGTAAGTGATGAGTTGAGATTTTTTGACTTCTATGGTCAAGAGAAAAAATGAAGGTCATCTGCCCTGGGAGCATATACCCTATGATATGTTAAATATGTACTATAAACAAATGATGTGGTATGTCACATTGGGGGTATATTTACATATAAATATGATTTTAAAAAAATATGAGTTGTCTATTGATGATATTTTTCTAAAGACATTTTGATGATTAATAGGATCGCACTAATAGAGCAGCAGTGTCACCTCTCTTCATGTTAATGGGGGTTTGCTCTGATTTTACCAATAATCCAAAGACATGAAGGTTTGGTGAATTGGAGACTGTAAATTCCCCTCAGATGTGATTGAAGATATGAATGTATGTCGTCCTGTGATGGACTGTCCATCTGTCCAAGGGTTTCCCTGCCTATGACCAGAGACGCTGGGATAGACTCCAGAATCCCTGCGACACTAGGACAAGAGAATGTATGGATATCTTACCCCATTACTCATGATTTTCATGTCCAATTTATTTCTGATTATGTTTGATTATTATTAGGTTCTGATCAAATGCGTGACTAAATTTTATATGTACATTTTTTTATTCTTATTAAAGTCTCTTATTAAAGTTTTATTCTTATTCAACTTTATGAGAATCATTCTTGGGCGCGTCAGTGTTGAACTTGAAAGTCAGCCGAAAAGCCTGTATCACATTTAAATAATCGCAAAACAAACAGTGATTCATGATTTTGCACTATTTTTACTGCACAAAAACTCATGTCAGTCTAATGTTATCTTTTAGAACGCAAACAAAATGAAGTAATGTTAAACATAGCTTTTCAATGACATCAAACCTTACATCCTTGCACTTTAACAGTTTAATATTATGAAAACATACAGTAAATACTGAGAACCTGAAACCAGGAGTGACGTTGGAAGCTGGTGTGAATGAAACCAGCAGTCTTTAATTGTCACTCCATGTTAATATCAACTCTTAGTGTTGATAGTCCACAATTTGTACTAACCACAAATCTTTTCCTACCACACCAGGAACTATTTAAATACATATGGCTCGACCTTCGATTTGTGACTTGAATGTCAGTTGGGTACCAGCAGTCTAGGTCCAGATTACAGTCAACCACAACAAACACACCAGTGATTCAAAGTGAATGTGTGTGATGATGACAAGGGTGTACCTTTTGTCACATGCTTTCTCATTGGAGAACCTATTCATTGGTACAACAAGGTAAGTATTGGTAGAATGAAAGTATGGTGATTGCTCCATTTAGTTTAGTTAGTCTGAGGAAGAAGTAAAGAATTTTCTAGTTAGGATTTCCAAAATGGGAGATGAATTACTTGCCACCTTCTTCTTCACCTTAATCTGTATACCAGGTATTTTCATTTTCATTTCAATTTCTCTTTTTATGAACAACAATATATATATATATATATATATATATATATATATATATATATATATATATATATATATATATATTATATAATATTCAAATTTTAAGAAATTATCAGTTGTATTTTAGTAACAAATAACCTTTAAAATGACATTTATAGCACATTACAATATGGCCTCATTTGTTAGTTAGCTCAATAACTAACATGAACTAACAATGAACAAAATATTTTTGCAACATTTATTAACCTTTGGTCATGTTAGTGTTCATGTTAGTTCACAGTGTTAACTACAACTTTCTAGTTGTTAGTAAATGCTGGACTTAACAAGAACTAACAATAAACCATATACTTCTAATGCATTTATTGATCTTAGTTGATGTTAAATGACGTAGTTAACTAATGTTAACAAATAAAACCTGGAAGGTGTTACCTTTATTTTCAAAAAAACAAAAAGTGAAAGATTGTTATCATGCACAGTGCTGGATATTTGACTTTTCTCAGGTTCTCCTGACTGTAATTAGTATTACAAGAAATATAATTGCAGTTTAAAGGAAATGCACATTTGTGGATACAGTGACATTAACACCAGAATGTCAGAATACATAAGTATTGGAATAACGTGCCCAGATTACACATACACAGAGAATGAATTACATTAGCAATATCATTGCTTAATTAGAGGGTGATCCACACAATAAAATGACATATTAAATATATGCTGTTCATTAGTACTCAGAACTCAACTCGATTAGATGATCACTTTACAGTGCCTGTGTGGCATTTTTACTTCTACAAGCTAGAACATACCAATATGAAAACTACTATATGGAAACAAGCAACGAATATATGCAAAGGCTACATGTAAATCAGACGTCCATCAAACTACAATGAGAGTTGAATGATTGTGTACTTTATATGAATGTATTTTTACTTTATATGTTCAAAATGATACTGACTGGCTCTCCTGCTTTTCCCAGGTCTTTGTGCAGTGACCCTGGTTCCATCACAAAACCCTGTGGCAGTAGGGGGCAATGTCACCATAAGTGTGATTAACTCCACTAACATTGCAGCTGGGACCTGGTTGGGACCTGGGCCTAGTACAGTGTACATGTGGTACCCGGGGACCATTCTTTCGGGCAGTGGCTACCGAGCTGGAATGAATCTGAACATCACTACATATCAGCTCACCTTATTGTCAGTAACTATGAAAAGTTCTGGCATCTATGTATTGGATTCCTTTAGTCCGAACTCGATCAGAGCAGAGATTACATTAGACGTTCAGGGTAAGTTGAATAAATACCCTTTTAGCCTACACACTGTAAAAATAAGATATTTACAGAACTTTACAAATTTAAATAAATGTAAGATACATGACTTGCCTACAATGTAAAAAATTATAAAATGATTACCTTAATTGAGATATAGAATTTGATGTTCATTCAGTGAAGATGAATAATATTTCCACATTATTAAATATACCAAAATATACCATTATTAAATATGCCAACATAAGAAGATTTCTTAATCTTTCTTGAAATTAATGTAATTTATAAAAAAAAACAATGTATTTTATTTTGTGTATTTTAAGAAAGATTTTTTTTGGGGGTGGGGTTGCGAGGGTGCTGGGGTGCATGATATTTGAATTGCTTATATAGCTATTATTATTGCTTATATAGCTCTTAATGATAAAATAATATATAAGACCATTGTAAACCAAAACAACAATTTTAATACAATAAAAACTAAAAGAATCAAGTAAATCTTTGGCTATTTTATGAGGGTGTTTTCAAAAACAAACATTGGTTACACCACCTAAGGTGACATAGTAATATTAGTTAAATGCATGCACTTACTAGAGCTACGGTTAGAGTTTGGTTTAGGGTAGGTTACTTTTAATCATGTATCATTTGCTGTTATTACTATAGAAAGTACATGTACGTGTAACTATGTCAACTTAAAATAAAGTGATACCCAAATATTTGTGCACACAGTTCAACTACGCACTTAAAAATACTCTCACTTCCCTGCACAAAATCTAATATTATAACACTTAATGTTTGCCAAGTGATTACTTCATGCTATTTGAATACAAATAAAACTTGTTTATAACATTAGCCTATGTATATACTGTACCAACATTAACCTGTAAGTTAAGATAACGGCATGATGTCTGACGACAGCAGTGGTTTATGTGTATTCTGCAATGAATAAGTCCTTATGCTTATATGGTGAACAACAGATGATTTCATTGAGGGGATGCAGATAAAGGTATGGATTGATTATGGGAATAGTATACACTGGTAGATGATAGGTACACATGTTTTGAGCTTGCAGAAACTTTTGTACTAAAACATTTTCTGTTAAATTGTAGAACCTGTCAGTAATGTTACTGCAGATGTAAACAGGACAAACCTGGTGGAGTTTAATGACACCGTGACTTTCACATGCAACGCCACCGGCACACCACTGTGGTTTTCATGGCAGAACGGCAGTTCTGCTGTCACAGCGGGAGAAAAAGTTCAGCTCAGCAACAATGGACGAAACCTTGTTATCAGTGGTGTGACGCGGTACGATGAAGGACCCTTCAAGTGTATTGTGGTAAACAACGTCAGCAATGGAGAGAGTATCCAAATGAATCTCACTATAAGCTGTGAGTATATGTCAGCACAAAGTGTTTCACTACATAGCACTGTAATACGATCTCTTCAAAGGGCATAGGGAGGATTGGGCAGCTGACAATAACATGTTTCAAAAGCTCAATCTGAATTGGTTTTATGTGTTTAGATGGGCCTAGTAACCTGAGAATTACAGCCTCGCCAGAGAACATGGCATATGTTTCTGGTTCGGCCATTTCTTTGTCATGCTCTGCTGACTCCAAACCAACACCTTCTTTTTACTGGATGTACAACGGCAATCCTCTGAATGTCAATGGTCCGACTTATAACCTTTCAAGCACTACTCAGAACACAACAGGACTGTACACATGCGTTGCCCAAAATGCAGTCACACACAGATACGCTGCAATGACAAAAAATATTCGTATAGTTGGTGAGAACACTCAAAATATGGTTGTCTAAATTTTTTATGCTTACTCTTGTGATCTTTTTATCACCAATACATTGTTGTTTGTTCATTTAGATCCAATATCGTCAGTGAGGCTGAATCAATCAGGCTCTCCAGTAGAAAACATGCCTTTTAATCTAAGCTGTAATGTTGTGGGGCCAGTGGACTCCATTCAGTGGATGAAGAACGGCATGTACCTGTATCCCGGCAATACGATCACTTTCTTCAATGACAACTCAACCTTGAGCTTTAAGAAACTCTCTCTCAGTGATGATGGACTGTATCAGTGTGCAGCTAGTAATGCTGTCAGCAACATGAACAGCCAGGCCTACAACCTTATGGTCAACTGTGAGTATGATAGATATTTCCAGAACATCCATGTTTCCTGTGAATACTGTATAGAGTAAGATGGAGTAAGATGTCGTCCCACCATTCATTTTTCTCTTAAATGTCATCTCAACACATTTATTAAATGGTTATGCTCTTATTAATCAGCATTTGTGAGATTTATTGGTTGAGTCACTTTCTACAAACATAGCCTACACCCTTGCCACGACATTAGTATTATGGCACTATTTATTTTAGGAATAAATAAATATTTAAATATATATTTTTATGGACTGATCATTTTATAAAAGCAATATGCCCAGTGAAACTGTGGTTTACAGTGAATTTATAACAGCTAAGGGGCATTGTTAGGCATAGATTATTGGGGCTTATTGCTTATAGTTCATATGTATCTCTTTAGATGGGATAACATTAATAATAAGAAGAAATGTTTCTTGAGCAGCAAATCAGCATATAGGATGATTTTTGAAGGATCATGTGACATTGGGATCAGCATATTAGGATGATTTTTGAAGGATCATGTCACAATTCAGCATTGCAAATTACAGTAATGACTCAATTAAAGTTTAATTGATTCAATTCAAGTTTATTGAATGAATTACATTTTAAAATATATAAAGATAGAAAACTGTTCTTTTTAAAATTTTAATAATATTTAAAAATATTACTGTTTTATTGTATTGTGGTCAAATAAACGCAGCCTTGGTGAGCTTAAGAGACTTCTTTCAACAATATAAAAAAAAAAATAATATTCTGTGCTTATTCAACTTTTGACTGATATTGTCAAAGATTACAAATCTTTTTGTGTATCATTGTTAGTTATGTTTTTTTTTTTTTACAATGTAATTATAACTTGAAACAGAAGGTTAAAACAGTTCATGTATTTGCTAGATGGCCCGATCAACACAACAGCCTCAGGTCCAGATGTAGCAGCAGAGGGATCCAGCGTGACCTTCAGCTGTTCCTCTGCCTCTCGTCCTCAGAGTCAATATAGCTGGTATTTCAGTGGCTCAAAAGTGGCCGAGGGCTCAGTGTATGGAACTGCAGCTCTCGCACGAAACCATAGCGGACAGTACACCTGCATGGCCTTCAATAGCATCACAGGCAATAGCAGCAACGCCTCAGTGCACTTAACTGTACTTGGTGAGTCATTGAATTCAGTGCTTAGCCTGCTTGTTTTTAAATTCTGAAATGGTTGGAAATGTGGTTACATTTTTTTGTTGTATGAAATTTTAGCTCCTGTCAGCAATGTTATGGTGAATATGTACAATCAGCAACCAATCCTCAACCAACCATTCACACTAACCTGCACTGCCAGTGGAGATGTTAAACACATTCAGTGGATGAAGAACGGCACAATAATGTCTAACGACAGTCGGATCACTTTCTCCAATAACAACTTAAACTTTAACCCACTCTCTCTCAGTGATGATGGACTGTATCAGTGTGCAGCTAGTAATGCTATCAGCAATGTGAGCAGTGTGAGCTATGACCTCAAGGTCTTCTGTGAGTGAAAAACCTTACTTTGACCTAGCTTCTGAAAGTATCTGAAAGTAACCCAGATCGGTGTGTGACCTATACCATATCTTTGTCTTTCAGATGGTCCATGGAACACAACAATCTCTGGTCCAACTGTAAGAGCTGTAGGAGAAACTGTGACCTTCAGCTGTTCTGCTGACTCTTACCGCACCAGTCAATACAGTTGGTTCTTTAACAGTGCAAAGGTGCGAGATGGCCCAGTGTATGTATCTGGAGTTCTCTCGGTAGACTATAGTGGACAGTACACCTGCATGGCCTTCAATAACATCACAGGCATTCGCAGCAATGCCTCAGTGTCGTTAACTATAAAATGTAAGTTATTAGGCCTTCAAATAATATATGCTGTATTAATACTTTGTCAATTCTGTTCAACAGGCAGGTCAGCACATCTGTTGAGTTCTTTATTTTACAACCTTATTTTGCAACTTAAAGTTCTATGAATGCGTAAGACTTCTCTTTAGGCATTATCCACTAGGTAAATAACTAGAAGTATAACAGTGCAGTAAACGGTTGGCCAGTGTGTTTCTGATTATGATAATAAATTAAAATAATACGAAAAAAAAAACTGTTTACAATATCAAGCAGCCTTACACACTGTTTTTGTACAGCTAAAATAACTGGAAGCAGTTTCACATTCAAATTACAAATGACTTCTTATTTAAAAATAAGATGAGGGGTGATATGGAAAGTTCAAGAATTACTTAAAAGGGATAGTTCACCAAAAAAATTAAAATTCTGATATAATTTACTCTCTTAGTCCAAACAAATATGACTTCCTTTCTTCTCTGCAACACAAAAGAAGATATTTTGAAGAATGTTTCAGCTTTTTAGTCTGTACAATTAAAGTCAGTTTGAGTTCTGAACAACACTGGACCACACTGACTTTTAGTGCATCAACAAAAAACACAGAATTATTTCAAAATATCTTATATACTCTACACAATAAAGAAATGCATACTGTACATGTTTGGAATGACAAGAAGGTGAGTAAATGATGACTATCCATTTATAAGATGTCATCTGTCTAAAATCTTTCTGTCTAAATTTCAGATCCAGTCAGTAATGTTACTGTAAATGCGGGCAATCGGCAACCAATCTTCAACCAACCATTCACACTAACCTGCATTGCCATTGGAGATGTTGAGCACATCCAGTGGATGAAGAATGGCATGTTCCTGTATCCTGAAAATGGAATCACTTTTTCCAGTGATAATTCCACCTTGAGATTCCAAAATCTCTCTCTTAATGATGACGGACATTATCAGTGTGCAGCAAGTAACACTGTCAGCTACGCTAACAGTCCGGCCTATGACCTGATGGTCAACTGTGAGTAACAGATATATTTGTAGCATGTCCATTTGAAGCAGTGTTCAAGGGAATAATTTTCAATGTATGTGACATTTTTCAGATGGCCCATGGAACACGACAGTCAAAGGCCCAATCATGTCAGAGACTGGGTCGAATGTGACCTTTAACTGTACTGCGGTCTCTCGTCCTCAAAGTCAATACAGCTGGTTCTTCAAAAGTTCAAAGGTGGCAGAGGGCTCAATGTATCCAACTGCAGCTCTCTCACTAGATGATAGTGGACAGTACACCTGCATGGCCTTCAATAACATCACAGGCAGAAGCAGCAACGCCTCAGTGCACTTAACTGTAATAGGTAGGTCTTTTTGTGTCCTTTCAAAATCTTTTTTTAACCCAATTGTTTTTTTGTTTTTTTTCCATATACATATTTGAAGAGATAATTTGAAAAAGTTATGCACATTTTGCTTTTATAATATATAAATTCTAATTTATTTTGGTAATCAGACTACACTGGTTGCACTGTATGTTTTGCTGTATGTTTTGCAAAATATCCTAGAGAGTCATTCCCTCTGGGAATTTACAGTTTTTAATTCACTAAAAAGAACCGGCTATCGAGAGTCATTCATTCTGGAAATGAGACTACACTGTGTGGGCTATTTTTGATTCCCTAAAAGTAACTGGTTCATAAGAGTCAATCGATCACTGGTCGTGCTTGTATGTTTTTGATTCACCTAAAATAACTGGCTCATGAGAGTCATTTGTTTGGGGAATCACACTATACTCTGACACCGTATGTTATTGATTCACTAAAAATATCCGGTTCATAAGAGTCAGTTCATATGTAGAATCCGTGGAAGCTTGTTTCTGCCATATAATAAAAAAAAATAAAAAAGGTAATTGCAACATTTTATGTCAAAAGACTTAAAATTCTGACTTTATTCTGGCTTTATAGCACGCAATTCTGACTTTATATCTTTCAATTCTGACATTATATCACAATTCTGACTTTATATCTTTCAATTCTGACTTTATATCTTTCAATTCTGACTTTATATCTTTCAATTCTGACTTTGTATCACACAATTCTGACTTTATATCTTTCAATTCTGACTTTATATCTCACAATTTTGACTTTATATCAAGCAATTCTGACTTTAATCTCAATTCTGACTTTATATCTCTCAATTCTGACTTTATATCTTTCAATTCTGACTTTATATCACACAATTCTGACTTATACTCAATTCTTTATATCTCAATTCTGACTTTATATATTCTGACTTTATATCACAATCTTGACTTTATTCTGACTTTATATCTCAATTCTGACTTTAATCTCAATTCTGACTTTATATCTTTCAATTCTGACTTTATATCACACAATTTTGACTTTATATTCTCAACTTTATATATCTCAATTCTGACTTTATATCTCTCAATTCTGACTTTATATCTCTCAATTCTGACTTTATATCTTTCAATTCTGACTTTATATCTCTCAATTCTGACTTTATATCTAACTTTAATCTTGACTTTATTCTGATTTTAATCTCAATTCTGACTTTATATCTCGCAATTCTGACTTTATATCTCTTCAATTCTGACTTTATATCAATTTTGACTTTATTCTAACTTTATATCTCACAATTCTGACTTTATATCTTTCAATTCTGACTTTGTATCATCATAATTCTGACTTATATATCTCTCAATTCTGACTTTATTCTAACTTTATATCTTTCAATTCTGACTTTATATCTTTCAATTCTGACTTTATATCTCATAATCTTGACTTTATTCTGATTTTAATCTCAATTCTGACTTTATATCTCTCAATTCTGACTTTATATCACACAATTTTGACTTTATTCTAACTTTATATCTCTCAATTCTGACTTTATATCTTTCAATTCTGACTTTATATCTTTCAATTTTGACTTTATATCAAGCAATTCTGACTTTAATCTCAATTCTGACTTTATATCTTTCAATTCTGACTTTATATCTCGCAATCTTGACTTTATTCTGACTTTAATCTCAATTCTGACTTTAATCTCAATTCTGACTTTATATCTCTCAATTCTGACTTTATATCACACAATTTTGACTTTATTCTAACTTTATATCTTTCAATTCTGACTTTATATCACTCAATTTTGACTTTATTCTCAACTTTATATCTTTCAATTCTGACTTTATATCACACAATTTTGACTTTATTCTAACTTTTTATATCTCTTTCAATTCTGACTTTATATCTTTCATTTCTGACTTTATATCTTTCAATCTTGACTTTATATCTGATTTTAATCTCAATTCTGACTTTATATCTCTCAATTCTGACTTTATATCTTTCAATTCTGACTTTATATCACACAATTTTGACTTTATTCTAACTTTATACAATTCTGATATCTCTCAATTCTGACTTTATATCTTTCAATTCTGACTTTATATCTTTCAATTCTGACTTTATATCTTTATTCTGACTTTATATCTGACTTAATTTTGACTTTATATCAAGCAATTTGACTTTAATCTCAATTCTGACTTTATATCTTTCAATTCTGACTTTATATCTACATAATCTTGACTTTATTCTGACTTTAATCTCAATTCTGACTTTAATCTCAATTCTGACTTTATATCTCAATTCTGACTTTATATCACACAATTTTGACTTTATTCTAACTTGACTTTATATCTTTCAATTCTGACTTTATATCACACAATTTTGACTTTATTCTGACTTTATATCTTTCAATTCTGACTTTATATCACACAATTTTGACTTTATATCACACAATTCTGACTTTATATCTTTCAATTCTGACTTTATATCTTTCAATTCTGACTTTATATCTTTCATTTCTGACTTTATATCTCATAATCTTGACTTTATTCTGATTTTTAATCTCAATTCTGACTTTATATCACACAATTCTGACTTTATATCACACAATTTTGACTTTATTCTAACTTTATATCTCTCAATTCTGACTTTATATCTTTCAATTCTGACTTTATATCACATAATCTTGACTTTATTCTGATTTTAATCTCAATTCTGACTTTATATCTAATCTCAATTCTGACTTTATATCACACAATTTTGACTTTATTCTAACTTTATATCTCTCAATTCTGACTTTATATCTTTCAATTCTGACTTTATATCTCTCTCAATTCTGACTTTATATCTTTCAATTCTGACTTTATATCTATAATCTTGACTTTATTCTGACTTTATATCTCAATTCTGACTTTATATCTCAATTCTGACTTTAATCTCAATTCTGACTTTATATCTTTCAATTTTGACTTTATTCTATTTTTTATATCTTTCAATTCTGACTTTATATCACACAATCTTGACTTTATTCTGACTTTATATCTTTCAATTCTGACTTTATATCACACAATTTTGACTTTTTATTCTGACTTTATCTCTATCACTCAATTCTTTTTATATCTTTCAATTCTGACTTTATATCTTTCAATTCTGACTTTATATCTCACACAATCTTGACTTTATTCTGACTTTAATCTCAATTCTGACTTTATATCTCTCAATTCTGACTTTATATCACACAATTTTGACTTTATTCTAACTTTATATCTCTCAATTCTGACTTTATATCTTTCAATTCTGACTTTATATCTCAATTCAATTTTGACTTTATATCAAGCAATTCTGACTTTAATCTCAATTCTGACTTTATATCTTTCAATTCTGACTTTATATATCTCGCAATCTTGACTTTATTCTGACTTTAATCTCAATTCTGACTTTAATCTCAATTCTGACTTTATATCTCTCAATTCTGACTTTATATCACACAATTTTGACTTTATTCTAACTTTATATCTTTCAATTCTGACTTTATATCACACAATTTTGACTTTATATCAAGCAATTCTGACTTTATATCTTTCAATTCTGACTTTATATCACACAATTCTGACTTTATATCTCGCAATCTGACTTTATATCTTTCAATTCTGACTTTATATCTTTCATTTCTGACTTTATATCTCACAATCTTGACTTTATTCTGATTTTAATCTCAATTCTGACTTTATATCTCTCAATTCTGACTTTATATCACACAATTTTGACTTTATTCTAACTTTATATCTCTCAATTCTGACTTTATATCTTTCAATTCTGACTTTATATCTCTCAATTCTGACTTTTATATCTTTCAATTCTGACTTTATATCTCGCAATTTTCTGACTTTATATTCTCAATTCTGACTTTAATCTCAATTCTGACTTTATATCTTTCAATTCTGACTTTATATCTTTCAATAATCTTGACTTTATTCTGACTTTAATCTCAATTCTGACTTTAATCTCAATTCTGACTTTATAATCTCAATTCTGACTTTATATCACACAATTTTGACTTTATTCTAACTTTATATCTTTCAATTCTGACTTTATATCACACAATTTTGACTTTATTCTGACTTTATATCTTTCAATTCTGACTTTTATCTCACACAATTTTGACTTTATTCTGACTTTATATATCTTTCAATTCTGACTTTATATCTTTCAATTCTGACTTTATATCTTTCATTTCTGACTTTATATCTCTTAATCTTGACTTTATTCTGACTTTAATCTCAATTCTGACTTTATATCTCTCAATTCTGACTTTATATCACACAATTTTGACTTTATTCTAACTTTATATCTCTCAATTTGACTTTATACTTTATTTATCTTTCAATCTCTGACTTTATATCTGACTTTAATCTTCAATTCTGACTTTAATCTCAATTCTGACTTTATATCTCGCAATTCTGACTTTATATCACACAATTTTGACTTTATTCTAACTTTATATCTCTCAATTCTGACTTTATATCTTTCAATTCTGACTTTATATCTCTCAATTCTAACTTTATATCTTTCAATTCTGACTTTATATCTTTCAATTCTGACTTTATATCTTATTCTGACTTTATTCTCAATTTTCTCAACTTTAATCTCAATTCTGACTTTACTTTATCTCAATTCTGACTTTATATCACACAATTTTGACTTTATTCTAACTTTATATCTTTCAATTCTGACAATTTGACTTTATATCACACAATTTTGAATTTTGACTTTATTCTGACTTTATATCTTTCAATTCTGACTTTATATCACACAATTTTGACTTTATTCTCACAACTTTATATATCTATACTCAATTCTGACTTTATATCTTTCAATTCTGACTTTATATCTTTCAATTCTGACTTTATATCACTCAATTCTGACTTTATATCTCAATTCTGACTTTATATCTTTCAATTCTGACTTTATATCACTCAATTTTGACTTTATATCAAGCAATTCTGACTTTAATCTCAATTCTGACTTTATATCTTTCAATTCTGACTTTAATCTCAATTCTGACTTTATATCTTTCAATTCTGACTTTATATCTCTCAATCTTGACTTTATTCTGACTTTATTCTACTTTAATCTCAATTCTGACTTTATTAATCTCAATTCTGACTTTATATCTCTCAATTCTGACTTTATATCTTTCAATTCTGACTTTATATCTTTCAATTCTGACTTTATATCTCGCAATCTTGACTTTATTCTGATTTTAATCTCAATTCTGACTTTATATCTCATAATTCTGACTTTATATCACACAATTTTGACTTTATTCTAACTTTATATCTCTCAATTCTGACTTTATATCTTTCAATTCTGACTTTATATCTCTCAATTCTGACTTTATATCTTTCAATTCTGACTTTATATCTAACATAATTTTGACTTTATATCAAGCAATTCTGACTTTAATCTCAATTCTGACTTTATATCTTTCAATTCTGACTTTATATCTCGCAATCTTGACTTTATTCTGACTTTAATCTCAATTCTGACTTTAATCTCAATTCTGACTTTAATCTCAATTCTGACTTTATATCACACAATTTTGACTTTATTCTAACTTTATATCTTTCAATTCTGACTTTATATCACACAATTTTGACTTTATTCTGACTTTATATCTTTCAATTCTGACTTTATATCACACAATTTTGACTTTATTCTGACTTTATATCTCAATTCTGACTTTATATCTTTCAATTCTGACTTTATATCTTTCATTTCTGACTTTATATCTGACTTTAATCTTGACTTTATTCTGATTTTAATCTCAATTCTGACTTTATATCTACTTTAATCAATTCTGACTTTATATCACACAATTTTGACTTTATTCTAACTTTATATCTCTCAATTCTGACTTTATATCTTTCAATTCTGACTTTATATCTCATAATCTTGACTTTATTCTGATTTTAATCTCAATTCTGACTTTATATCTATAATTCTGACTTTATATCACACAATTTTGACTTTATTCTAACTTTATATCTCTCAATTCTGACTTTATATCTTTCAATTCTGACTTTATATCTCTCAATTCTAACTTTATATCTTTCAATTCTGACTTTATATCTATAATCTTGACTTTATTCTGACTTTAATCTCAATTCTGACTTTAATCTCAATTCTGACTTTAATCTCAATTCTGACTTTATATCACACAATTTTGACTTTATTCTAACTTTATATCTTTCAATTCTGACTTTATATCACACAATTTTGACTTTATTCTGACTTTATATCTTTCAATTCTGACTTTATATCACACAATTTTGACTTTATTCTGACTTTATATCTCGCAATTCTGACTTTATATCTTTCAATTCTGACTTTATATCTTTCAATTCTGACTTTGTATCACGCAATTCTGACTTTATATCTTTCAATTCTGACTTTATATCTTTCAATTCTGACTTTATATCTGACTTAATTTTGACTTTATATCAAGCAATTCTGACTTTAATCTCAATTCTGACTTTATATCTTTCAATTCTGACTTTATATCTCGCAATCTTGACTTTATTCTGACTTTATATCTCACAATCTTGACTTTATTCGGACTTATCTCACAATTCTGATTTTATAACTCGCAATTGCGCGTTTATATCTCGCAATTCTGAGAAAAAAAAGTCAGAATTGCGAGATGTAAACACAATTGTGAGATAAAAAGTCACAATTATCTTTTGAAATGTTTTATTCTGTGGCGGAAACAAGCTTCCATATGAATCAGACTACACTGTTGCATTGTATTTTTTTGTGTAGCCTACAGGGACAGTTCAACAGAAAGAGATTTCTTGCAAAGATTTGCAGTACATGTATTTTTAAGGCATCACATTCAATACAGACTGCAAACTAAATCATTCAAATAAAGATAATTCCAATGAAGATTACTGTTCAACGCAACCCTAGAAAATACATAATCACACTACTTAACACACTGTGAAATGGACTAATATTCTGTACACTCAACAGATGCCATGACTGAAGTGAAAGTGACCTGTGATCGTCTCATTCCTCTGGCTTCTCAAAGCCTGCAGCTCATATGTAATGTGAAGGGACCCTACAACAAAATCCACTGGCTTCATAACAACCATCATTTCCAGCCATCAGATGGAGTTACATTTTCAGCAGATAATACCACTGTGACCTTCAAATATCTGAAGACCGCTGATGATGGGAAATACCAGTGCGCCGCCACAAACGCATTGAAAGAGCTTGTCAGTGATCCATATTATCTTGTGGTCAACTGTGAGTAATATAAAAAAACATACATATTTAAAAGATAATTAAGGGGCCAAGCACTAAAGTTGGACTAAACGAAAAAATTTATGAATTTGAACGACTATGGCATAATTGGTATCATTGTGCTCAGAATGACTCAAGACCTTTTCTACCCAGACCTTTTAATTCAAATAATTAAAAGTATTCAAAAGCTATTGCATTTTTTTTATTTCTTCATAGTTTTTGACCACAAGGTGGCTGTCTCAAAACTTTTTTAAACTTCAACAGGGCATGGTGTCGACTAGACATAACTCATAACAATACAGTAATGTGTTCATTAAACAGCATTTTACTACATAATTCAAAATGGCAGATGCCTAAAATGGCCGACATGGGGGATAAAGTCTCTTAATAAAGCAAACAGTTGTGGAGATACAGCCTCACGTCCATTTTAGCATTCTCTTCATCCAATTTGTTGGTGCACTGTACGAGAACGGTTGGGTCTATCAAAAAGTTTTTAAAACCTTTCTGCCAGCATGGTCTGAAGGTGTGCTTCGGCTCGGTGCTTGGCTCCTAATTACTTTGCTATAAATCTGACTTTAAAAGGCTATTTTGCACAAACTAAACCTCTGCGTGTTTCCTGAGCAGTTGGACCACAGAGTGTGCAGATCATTGTACATCCAGGCATTCCCCCCAAGTTGACATGTCAAGCAGTGTCTCAGCCACCAGCTGTGTATTATTGGATACTCGAAAACAACACAGTAGTGGGAAACCAATCTACCATAGAAGTTCCCATGAAGTATATCCTGGGCAGCAATTACACCTGTGTGGCCAAAAACACTTTGACCAATGTGACGGTCTACACCAGCCAAGTCATCAATTGTGAGCATCAGCCCAAATTCACACAAAACAGTTAACATGCATATAGAGCAGTGTTTCCCAACCTTATTTTGCCACAGTTTTGATAAGTAAAAAATCCCACGGCACGCCATTGTATAAAATAATAGCCTAACAAAATTGCACAAACATCCATTGCTTCAAATGAAATACAAGAACTAGATATTATAGGTTATTAAAGTAGTACTCGCATTTCATGTGAAACTTGAGCTTAAGTCAGGAAGGAACACAAAAAGGTCATAGTATTATATGATACATATGAATATATGATTTTGTTGGTGATATAAAAAATTTACATATTGTTGCTGTGAGCCGGAAACCTCATATTTAATTAAACAGACAGAGTTGGTATTGTGGCTTTATATAGCTATGGTCAGACACTTTCACACGTGTTATTATAATATTAACATTTTATGAAAATCAAGTTCAATATGAGTTACAAAGTTTTTGACCAGCAAATGACATATTTTGTCTGTCACTGGAACAGCCAATGGAGGCGGGTGGAGTTATGAGGTTTGTCTGACAGTTAATGGAGCCAATGGTTTAGTCACAACCTCTTTTAAATGCGTTTTATTGGTTAAATATGTGTAAACCCCACATACAGACATAAAGGATGACCATCCATCCATCCATCCATCCATCCATTATCTTCCGCTTATCCGGGGCTGGGTTGCGGGGGCAACAGTCTAAGCAGAGACGCCCAGACTTCCCTCTCCCTAGCCACTTCCTCCAGCTCTTCCAGGGGAACCCCTGAGGCGTTCCCAGGCCAGCCGGGAAACATAATCTCTCCAGCGTGTCCTAGGTCTTCCCCGGGGCATCCTCCCGGTGGGACATGCCCGGAACACCTCCCCGGGAAGGCGTCCAGGAGGCATCCGAAATAGATGCCCGAGCCACCTCAACTGGCTCCTCTCGATGTGGAGGAGCAACGGCTCTACTCTGAGCTCCTCCTGAGTAACTGAGCTTCTCACCCTCTCTCTAAGAGAGCGCCCAGCCACCCTGCGGAGAAAGCTAATTTCAGCTAGAATCTCTTCAAGGCCAACCGATAGTCTTTCTCCATGGCCTCACCGAACTCCTCCCAGGCCCGACTTTTTGCCTCCACAACTACCCGGGCTGCAGTCCGCTTGGTCTGCCTGTACCCGTCAGCTGCCTCAGGAGTCCCACAAGCTAACCAGGTCCGATAGGACTCCTTCTTTAGCTTGACGGCATCCCTTACTTCCGGTGTCCACCACCGGGTTCGGGGATTTCCGCCTCGACAGGCACCGGAGACCTTACGGCCACAGCTCCGAGCAGCCGCGTCGACAATGGAGGTGGAGAACATGGTCCACTCGGACTCAATATCTCCAGACTCCCTCGGGATCCGGTCGAAGCTCCGTCGGAGGTGGGAGTTGAAGATCTCTCTGACAGGAGGCTCGGCCAAACGTTCCCAACAGACCCTCACAGTACGTTTGGGTCTCCCGAGTCTGTCTAGCTTCCTCCCCCGCGATCGGATCCAACTCACCACCAGGTGGTGATCAGTTGACAGCTCCGCCCCTCTCTTCACCTGAGTGTCCAAGACATACGGCCGGAGGTCAGATGAGACGACCAAAAAGTCGATCATCGACCTCCGGTCTAGGGTGTCCTGGTGCCACGTGCACTGATGGACACCCTTATGCTTGAACATGGTGTTTGTTATGGACAAGCCGTGACTAGCACAGAAATCCAATAACAGCTAATGGTAAAGGATGACCAATAGCATTAATTTTAAAAAACAATGACACGGTTTCAGCATGACAGCGTGATGATATATTCTTATTCTTTGTATCATTTATTTTTACTTCTTTTTTGAAATTTGATCTTTTTCCACGACACAACTGACAACCTGTATCGGCACACTAGTTGGGAAACACTGATATAGAGGTTAATTGTCAAAAATTGCTGAAATAGTTAGTTTCATGCTGTGTTCTTGAAGTAACCATCCTCTCTGTCTTTCCCACAGTCCCCAGTGCTGCTGTCAGCGTCCAGGCGAGTTTGCTGCTGATGGCTCTTGTCGCTCTGCTGTTCCCTGTGCTGGAAGAATGGCTCTAATAGGCCTACCGATATTACTGTCAGCATGAACACAGCATTGTAGGCCTCACATTGTCTGTCTGAATGAGGCTTTTAGATTAGTAGATTAGATTAGTGCTAATATTAATTTTAAACGGAACACTCTTTTGGCAACTAAAAAATGGGTTACATTTTAATAGAACCATACTGCATTATTTACATATATTTATTTTCTAAAAAAAATATATATGTGGTACATTTATTACAATCATTAATTGGAAAGTAATTTAATGAATCATCCATTTAATATGCTATACTCTAAATTAAAGCTGAACTTCACAGATGCAGAATTATTCTGATTTGTAGCTCTTTTTTTAGGTGTGATAGAAATGATCTCTTTCTGGAAAAGCTATGTGCGCCAAATTCAGGCATATTACTTATCCAAATGACAAATCCAAATTCTATTTGCTTCGCCAAGATTATGTTTCTTCTTACATCTCACAATTATAAAATATTTTCTTACAGGAAAAGTGTGATTAATATATTTTGTGATTATTTCAAAGATAAAAAAATGTGAAATGTTATATATTTTCTTTATAGAATGAAATAAAATCAAATTATTCAAACAAACTGCTCTTTTTATTAGCAAGCTGTTTTATTTTGAAATGCACTTGTACATCTTTTTTTCCAATATATAAATATTTTCCAACTGTAAAAACTGAACTTAGAACACTGAGTAGATTAAATGATTTTGAATAGTATAGATACAAAAGTAGTTCAGTATACACTACTTACTTATATTGTGTAATAGGTATATGTATAAAACTGTAGGAACATATAATTTGTGTGTATCATGACTGTGAGAGTCAGAGAGAGAATTAAATCGGCATACTGAAGACTTTCTTCTCCTTCCTGTTTCCTGCAGTCAACTGTTGGCATTTTTTATACGTCACAATCCCCTTTTTTTGGCAAAAAGCTTTCTGCTCTTTGCTGATTCCTGAAAATAAAAGAAAGGAAAATGGATAGGGCTGTCAAGGGATAAATGTAATCTTATTGATTATTAGATGTGGCAATTAATTAATCGCAAATTAATCTGACATCAAATTTGGCTGAGAAATTACCGGAAAAGATAATAGTCATTAAAGTCAAAATTAGTAAGTCATCAGTCTCTTTATGAATGGGCCATTCACTCAAAACGCATATACATTCAGAAACGAAACACTGCTGTGTGTTGCTCAGAGATGCACTACAGTTCTGCTCTGGATTCATAGGAA
Source organism: Paracanthobrama guichenoti (assembly GCA_018749465.1). Taxonomy (NCBI): domain Eukaryota; kingdom Metazoa; phylum Chordata; class Actinopteri; order Cypriniformes; family Gobionidae; genus Paracanthobrama; species Paracanthobrama guichenoti. The sequence goes on along the minus strand of CM031958.1, from coordinate 19,236,240 downwards.
AGATTCTCATTGACAAAATTGAGCAAAAGCAGATAACATTGTGTCTAAAATATAACACAATATTAAATTCTTATTTATTGAACTCAGTATCAGTATCACATTTGCACCTGTGCTATTCAAATAGCAGGAGTGTAAATGTGATAATGATTTTATACAAATATATTTTATACTCATACATTTTGTCATATATATATATATATATATAGCTAAATGCAAGTAAAGTGAGTTTTGTTTTTTTTTTGTTTGTTTTTTTGTACTATTTAAAAAAAAAAATGTTGTCCCAGTGTTTCATGATCTGCTCTGTTTAACTGAACTGACAAAATGGTCTGGGTAAATACAGGTTGCATGACTCACTGTATTGACGTTGCAGCTCACAAGGACAGTTCTGCTCCAGAGCAATTCTTCTTCCTATGTTAAACACATCAAAATGACTCTTTCATTTTCACCTGTACATACTTTAGCACATTTAGTCACACTACATTTGAGCAGTACATACTGTTAGAGAAAAAGTCATTTATTCTGAACCAAAACTTGCATCATCACACTTTAAGAAGCACACTGAGAGACACTTTACTACTGGTTAATTGCTGCAAAACATAAAACAAATAAAGTCCACAAAACAATTCTGTTTTCTACAGAATCGCAAGGATATGCAGTAAAGAAAATATAAGAGATTTAGGGCTCCTAGTATTTTGTGACTCTTTTTTAAACCATTTGATTCAATGGTGACCTCTCTCATGGAGGTTGCCAGATATGTAACCTTCTGTAATCTTAAGCACAGCAAAAGAGAGTACTATCATCTTACCACTGCAGTTGCACGTCCTGACCTGCCGTCTGGACATGATGTGACCTTTGACCACTGGAGATTTTTCTGCATCTTCCAGCTGAGACTGGGCTGCACCAAAAACATATAGAAATATTAAAATAAATCACACATTTAATTAAATATCAAGAATTTTAAATTCAACAAAAAAGCTTTTTTAAAATATATATTATATTACAGGATTTAAAGGATAGTTCACCCAAAAATGAAAATTCTGTCATCATTTACTAACCCTCAAGTTATTCTAAAGCGGTATGAATTTCTTTCTTCTGCTGAACACAAAAGTAGATATTTGGAAGAACATGGGTAACCAAACAGTTGATGGACCCCATTGACTTTCATAGTATGAAAAAATAGGGTCCCATCAACTATTTGGTTACAGACATTGAAGACACATGAAACAACTTGAGGGTGAGTAAAAAAAGTCATTTTTGGGTGACATCCCTTTAACAGATATTCAGAGGAAGGCAAAACAAGCATCTGTTTTTTTTTAACATAACGCAATATAACAATGTAACATATAAAATACAGCAAAAAAACTAAAATAAAAAAACATAAAATACTGTAAATTGAATTATATCATTCATAATTTAATTTTTTACCGTGACAATGGATGTTAGTGGCAACCACCACAGCAAAGGCCAGCAGAAGCACCTGGAAATTCATCGTTATCACCAGCGCTTAGAAAGAGAAATGCTGCATAAAAGAATGCGTTTAAGTCTTCAAGACTCCTGCTTTTCAAGAGAACTCTCTATTCCGAACTGGGGTTACGCAGTATTTATATGACAAAGCTCTGATTTCTGTCTCAAAAGCTGTCTTCTTCTGTTTCTGGTTATGCCCCAGCTTGTTGGATAGAAGTGTGAATGAAATCTTGACAGCATTTCTCATTTGATGGAAACTGCCAAGATCTGTGATGAGGGTTGCATGCAATTTGGGAAAAGAAAGCCACTATTTTGCAGAATTTCAATGCCCCCCCTTGTAATTCAAACTCTGGTGAACCCTCGCTGATTTTTCTTTTCTTTTTATTCTTACCATATCACATTTATAACTCTGTTCAGATCAAAGGAGACATATTAGGTCCAGTGCCAAATGTTCTGCATTTGATAGTTTTGCAGGAATCTGAAGTTCAGATTTCACTAAACCTTTTAAAGTCTAAGAACATATTATGCTGTTACTGCTGCTTCTACAGTAATTTGTCAAAGAAGAAACATGATGGATGTTCTTGTGAACAAGCACCTGGAGGTCTGGGTCACATTTGACGAACAACTCAGGACCAAAAAGATAAATTCCTTAACAGCTAAAGGATATCAAGCATGCAACCTATAATCAATCTTGTATTCACTCAGATTCATAAAACTGTAAAGACATGCTGGTCTAACTAAAACCATTGTATAACTGCAAAACAAAATAGGGAAAACATTCTGAAGTCACTCAGAATAATAGAAGAAAATACATCTTGTGGAGTTCTTTATTCAGAGTTCTGACCCAACTGAGATGCTTTGGCATGACCGCAGGACTGCACATGCCAAAAGTAGGTGAGAGCGGGGCACAACCTAACGCTTTTTGACTGTCTCAGTTTGTATAAATAATTTTGGTGCAATTTTTTCTCTAAATAATGTTGATATGGCAACTAGTAAATACACTAAGTGTGTGGAAAGTTTTAAACCATGCATGTTACAACTAACCCCGCGTTAGGTTGTGCCTCGCGCAATTGCAGGAATCATATTATTGTGTTATTAATACCAGTTATTAAATCCATAAACTTCACATAATTTCAAATCACATACTTAAAGATGCAATGTGTACATTTTAGTGACATCTAGTGGTGAGGTTGTGAATTGCAACCACCCACCACTTACCCCTCACTTTCGAAGCACAGGCCGACACAGAACAAAGATGTTGTCGTCTGAGACAGCAGAGAGTAGCTAGCGCTCCGTAGAGCAGTTTGTCCATTTAGGCCTACTGTAGAAACATGGCGGAGCAAAATAGTGACTTCACTGTAAGGAGACCCGCGGTGTATGGAGATAGAAATGGCTCATTCTAACATATTAAAAACATAACGGTTCATTACGTAAGGTCTTTATACACCACTGAAAACATAGTTATGTATATTATATTGCAATTCTGTCAATAGATCCTCATAAAATTACACACTGCACCTTTATATCCTCACTCTGCCCTGTAAATATTTAAACAGTGTGCCTGATAAATATATGAAACTACAAGCAGACTGTATATTGTTGTTGAATACCACAGTTATGCATAAAGCTAGTGTTTACATACTTTTTCCTCTAACTGTAAATCAATATCTTGAAGTGGGCTTTCAGAACAGATATAATGAAGAGAAATTAGATTCTACCTGTAAATCTACCTGTCACATGCTGACATATAAGACATGTCGTGCTAGACTTTTGAGTTAATAAAAGAACTAAAGTACACATTGGGTTGTCTCGAACCTCACTGATTTACAGATATCCTGGAACTGTAATTTCATCTTTAACAGGCATTCAGCTTGATATCATGTGTCATCTGACACTCTTATGTGTAAACCATAACATGTCTCAGCCGGGTGCTTGTTTTCTGATGCTTATCAGACTGTAGGTGCCAGAAAGTATTTAACAGTATTTGTGCAGTGACACAATATCAAAGATTAACTGACTTCCATTCATACAGCTGAATGAGACCTATCGGTCTGAAACTGACACACACTCAAGCATGTTTTCTGAAAGCAACCGCAAGTTACTTTAATCACATGAATTAATGGATTCACTTCTGAATTCAAACTCGTTTTGATATTTTTATTTCAGATAATGAAATATCATGCCCCAAAACAATTATATTTATTAAATATCAATTCATGACATTAGTGTAAAAACTTTATATATACACACACGCACAGTAGTGAAAAATTGACATTTATGATTATGTCGTTATAGGCTATGGTTTTTCCTGTGAGCTTTTTTCGATTGCAAAGTAAAATAAAACTTTTTTTTTTTTTTTTTTTTGCCAAAATGTTTGTTTTATTTTTCCTTCATATTTAAATATTTCAAAAATATAAAGATTTTCCTCATGTTTTGATCATTTAACCTAATTCATAAAAGGGCCATAAAAAATATCCCCTACGGACAGTACTTTTGGCCACTACTATATAAATTATATATATTACCTTAATATAACATACACACTACCATTCAAAAGTTTGGGGGAAGATTTTTAATAGAGCGCTGACAAATTACAATGATCAAAAGTGACAGCTAAGGCATTGTTACAAAAGACTTCTTTTTCAAATAAATGCTTTTTTGAACTTTCTCTTTAACAAAGAATCCAACTTAAATATGAACTGTGCATTTTCAACACTGATAATGATAGTAATAATAATAATAGTTTCTTGAGCAGCAAATCAGCATATTAGAATGATTTCTGAAGGACCACGTGACAGTGAAGACGGGAGGAATTATGCTGAAAATTCAGCTTTGCCATCACAACAATAAATTACATTTTAAACGTGTAATATTTCACAATATTACTGTTTTTTGAGCAACTAAATAAAACCTCTGCAAGCTATAGGACTTTTCAATTTTTTTTTTTTTTTAAATCATACCAACCCCAAAGGTTTGAATAATATATTTAAAAACTGAATATAATAAATTTCTAAGAACTTGACAAATGTTTTAAACTAATTTTGTCCTATGTGACTTGTAAACTAAACATAACCAAAGACTGTTTAAAAAAGAAACTCAAAACGACACATTTGAAAGGTTTACCAGGTTTTATTCCACCATTTTTACACAATAATCATTTAAATCGCACCAGGCATGACATCTAACCCTCAGACTGGAATCTCAACATAAGACATTAGGGAGACAATTCCTGGAATCACTCAAGACTACAGAAAGATGATAATGTTCACGAAAGCCCATCAGACAAGACAGTACGAACACAAACACCAGAACAATCATACACCTTAACATCTAACCATAATCATCAGCATTTGAAAGTTACGGTTGGTTGTAATACATGCAGCAATTAAAATAAAGACAGTGACCGGCCCCTTATTATTTCAATTGTCTGCTTAGTAGAAACTGAGCCATGCAAGGACCACCCACACCCATTCCATGTCTTTAGTTACAAGGTTGGATTTTATCCACCATGTAAATCTTTCAGTCAGATACCCCTGGTGCCTAAAGTACACATGATTTAACTTGAGAGGTGAAAGAGAGAATTCATCCCAAAACACTGTACAAAATAACTGAAACACTAATTCAATGTTTACCACAAAGAATATCCTGCAAAGAAAGTATCCAAAACAATAAATCTTATGGAATCATTTTGAAGTTAGGTAACATTGTGTGAAGCACCTACCCTTTTCTCAGAAAAGAGACAATGGGCATGTACTATGAAAGATAATTAACGGAGAACGAATTAACCCACGTTGTTCCTTTCAACAAATAAACAAGCACATGCCAACATCTGAAGGGCTATATAGCCTGCTTTCAAGAAATCTGCTGTTTCCAACACAAGGATCACAAGAAAGTCTTAGTCAATCATACCATGATAGCAGCACACAGCCCTTATGTACACTTCAACAACCTCTACTCATCAGTCACTGACATCAACATTACACTGCAAAATAACAGGCTTGTTTATATATGTACAGACTTTGTAATGTACTTAATTTGCGTCTGACAAAATTTAAAGGGATAGTTGACCCCAAAATGACAATTCTGTCATTACAAACCTGTATGACCATTTATTTTGTGGAACACAAATGATATAACAAAATCCTCATTTTTGGATGAACGATCCCTTTAAGCTAGATCTAACAGTACTCGAACAAAATCTATTTTTGTAGTAACAAGCAAAAAGTAATGCACACTGACGGGAAGCATGTGATGTTGTGTTATATATATATATATTTGTGTCTAATAAACAGTCATGAGTTTTCCTGAGGGTGTTTATATCTCAATAAGGCTCTAATTGTAGAGCATAAAGGATGAGACATCCGTTATTTCGCAGGAAAGGGCGTTTATGCTATATTGTGTTTGCGTTCATGGAGCCTGTTTATCTAAAAGGGATTTGATGCATTCATGTAAGGGCAGGCAGACCTTCTGGTAAGCCTGCGGCGTGAGGTGCAGATAATCATACATGTCCTGATGTGCGATGGAACCGTCGGATTGAATGAACCCAGGGTCCATGTCCAGAAAAGACACATGAGACAGAGATGCAACCTCAGCCTGAACTTGAGCATTGACACTCGCGTTGCGCTCACGAAGAGGGTTTGGACTTCTACCTCTTGGCAGCAACCCCTAGTGGTGAGGAAAGAAAGAGTATTACCTTCCAATAGATGCAAGAAGTTTGGGACTTTTAACGAGACACCAAAATCTATTGAGGATAATGTTTAAGAAAAAGCAAAGAAATTACAGACTGAGATGCTACCGATTTTAGATATCATAAAAGACAAAAAGTAGCTTTTCTATTTAAAACAACAGCTAAAAATGAATACACAAAAGGTTTGAGACATTTTACATAATCACAGTAAAAACAGTAATATTGTGAAATATTATTACAGTTTAAAATAACCATTTTCTACTTTAATACTTTTAAAATATAATTTATTCTGGTGATAGAGAAAACTAAATTTTCAAAAATCTTTACTCCAGTATTCAGTATCACTTAGGCTGCATCCGAAAACTTAGGAAGCTGACTTGTTGCCTGCTGCTTTAAAAGGCAGCGTTTGTGCATGAAGACTTCTGAGACAGCGTAACAATTTAATGAGCAAAAAAAAAAAACAAATACAGAAAAATAGAGTGTCTTGGTGAAAACTAAACAAATATTTAATTACTACAGTAGTAATTTCTCACTAGAAATGACATCAGAAGTGGAAAACGTACATTTACACACAAACTGACCAACAGCTGCAACTGTAACACTTTACAATAAGGTTTTGTTAGTTAGCATTAGTTAATGTATTAACTAACATGAACTAACCATGATCAGTACATATGTTACTGTATTTGTTCATCTTTGTTAACGTTAGTTAATACAAATATAGCTGCTCATGGTTTGTTCATGTTAGTTCACAGTGCATTACCTAATGTTAACAAGATTTTAATAATGTATTAGTAAATGTTGAAATTAACATTAACAAAGATAAATAAATGCTTTATAAGTAAAGTTTATTATTGTTCATGTTAACTAATGAACCTTAAAATGTAAACTTTCAGATGACATTTTTTTTTTAGCTCAACTGTCACAGAATGGAAAACACAGGATTGTGGGATATTCAAAGGCAGTGAAGGATACATCTATGCTGCCTTCAAAAATTCATCAGATGAAGGCATCTCATGAGACAGGAAGAGAAGCTAACATTGGATTCTAACGTACCTTGATGCATTCCTACCTTGAATAAAAACTCCAAAGGAGCATTTTTCAGTTTTCAGATGCAGCCATGATCCTTTAGAAATCATTGTACTACGATGGTTTAGCACTAATTTCTTATGATCAAAGTTGATAACTGTGTTGCTTGATATTTTTGTAGTAACCACAATGCAAAAGAATATCATATTTTTGAAATAAGAATCTTTTGTGACATTATAAAAGTCTTTACTGTCCCTTTTAATAAATTTCATGCATCCTTGCTGAATAGAAGTATTAATTTCTTAAACAAACCTTTGAACAGTAATGTACATTATAGTACCCTGGATTAAGATGTTCATTATATGAATAAATTACTTGTATAATTTTAAAATAGTAACATATTGTGTACTTCCCACCCCCACCCTTCTGTTCTTGATAATGTTTGTTTTGGAAATATGTATTACCCTTTGTTGGACGGTTCTATTTTTGTTACTTTTTTTATCTATTTTTTTCTTCTGTTGCCTATTTCTCTATTAAACAAGTCAAAACAAGACTGGTATGATAACGTGAATTATTAAATAATGTTGTGACAGGTAGGAGCTGAAATAACTAACCAACACAAGAGTGTGAGCATGAGGCAGCTTCTGATGGATCACATTGACGATTGCCATGATGCCTCCACAGATCTGATCTGGAGTGTGACCGTGATTATTAGTGCCCACCCACAACACCACCACCTGCAGACCAACAGACAAAATAAAACATTAGTAACCATTTTTGCTAGAAGAGAGTCTTTTACATTTGTTTTTCTAATTAACTTTTTCAGATGTCTAAACAGTGTCATCTGTGATCATTTTCTTTTGTTTCATTACAAATAAGGGATCCATACACAAATGATTCACTTTTTAGAATGAAAGAAAAGATTTACATGTATATACAGTACCTTGATCATCTTTTGAGACAGAAATTGTGGCTTTTGAGACAGAAATCAGAGCTTTGTCATATAAATACTGCGTAACCCCAGTTCGAATAGAGAGTTCTCTTGAAAAGCAGGAGTCTTGAAGACTTAAATGCATTCTTTTATGCAGCATTTCTCTTTCTAAGCGCTGGTGATAACGATGAATTTCCAGGTGCTTCTGCTGGCCTTTGCTGTGGTGGTTGCACAAATAAAAAAAATTGTATTCTCTTTATACCAGCAGACTCTCCTCTACTCTGTGTTTTTTAAAAAAAAAAAAAAACAGGTGATACCCCGGAGGTTTTACATTTAGCTGATTCATGTCAACCTTTTCCGCTTGTTGTGACAACTAACACTCCCACACCACACCTATCCCACACATATCAAAGTATCCGGAGCAACTTTTCTCCATTTACTGATATGATGAGTCATGCACGGGGCGAGTGACGCATGTACATAATTTCCTGCATAAACCATCACACTAGGTCTAAAATATAAACACTTATAACAGGCTTACCATAGTGAATCATGTTACGACAAAAACATGATTTGGAAGGACTGATGATGTACTGACTTAAATTGTTAATTTTGAACAACAAAAAAGTTACCTTTAATATATGACTACTGCCTAGTTAGGTTGGCTCTATGTAGATATTGTAATGGTTTAATCTGATAGAGTGGTGTTTCATTCATGAATGAATCAGCCGGTTTGAATGAATCAGTGAATGATTCTTTGATTCACTTAGTGGGGGGGGGAAACTATGGTAGTCAGCGGCTGCCGAGATCTGCTTAGTTACAAACATTCTTCCAAAAATCTTCCTTTGTGTTCAGCAGAAGAAATAAATTCATACAGGTTTGAAACAACTTGAGGGTGACTAAATTATAACAGAAGTGTCATTTTTGGGTGAACTATGCCTTTAATAGTATTATAATAGTAAAATAAACAGTAATTTCTGTCAGTAATGCACAACATTGATTTTGCTCATTTACCAATTCCAGCATAATACCAAAAACAAATGTATTTATTTATTTAAATAAATAAATAATAAAGTAATTTAAAGGTGTTCTACAGTATAACTAACTACATTGTTATGGTAATTATTAGAGCCCTTTTTTTCACGTGAGCACCTGTCCTCACTGTTGCACATCATTTACCTTTGGGCTGATGTGGTCCAGTTCTCCATTGACAAGTCTCCACAGTACATGCTGTGTAGCATCTCCACCAATCCCAAAGTTCAGAGCATGGAGAGGAGAAAACAGCTGTCGCCAAACCTGCCAACATCGAGTAACATAGAAGTAACACTTTTAAAAGGCTGAAAATGGCCATAACTTCAAATAATATAATAGTATAGTACTGTTCACAAGTTTGGATTTTTAATGTTTTTGAAAGAAGTGTCTTATGTTCACCAAGGCTGCAATCATTTGATCAAAAATACAGGGGAAAAATTACTACAACTTAAAATGAGGGTTTTCTATTTCAATGTACTTTAAAATATAATTTATTTATTTGTGATGCAAAGCTGAATTTATCAGCCATTACTCCGGTCTTCAGTGTCATACATTGTATATATATATATATATATATATATATATATATATATATATATATATATATATATATATATATATATATATATATATATATATATATATATATATATACATACATACATACACACACACATTACATAAATTGTTTTTTTGATAAAGGGTGATAGTAACGATTTCTATTAAAAATAAATGCTGTTCTTTTTAACTTTTTATTCATCATCCTGATAAAATCCTGATAAAATTATCACATGTTCCAAAAAATATTAAGCTGCAGAACTGTTTTTACCATTGATAATTCATCATTAGACTGGAGTAATAGCTGATGAAAATTCAGCTTTGATCACAGAAATAAATTATATTTTAAAGTATATTAAAATAGAAAAACATTACTTTAAAGTGTAATAATATTTCACAATATTACTTTTGATCAAATAAATGGAGTTTGATGAGCATATGAGACTTCTTTTAAAAACCTTAAGATAGTAATGTTTCCAAACTTTTGACCAGTACTGTATATATACACACACAGCATCTTATCATTGAAAATAATGACTGGTATGAAGTATGCAGGAGAGGCAGATACTTTTCTATACCTCGAACTCATGCAGAAGCTGGATAAGTGAATCTCCAACAAACAGAACATCAGGCTCTTTTCCTTTACTGTCCGATACAAATCGATTGTGCTGCAGAGATGAGAACACATTTGCATATTAGAGTAGGTAATGGCTAATTATGTGTTTATAACAGATTAAACAACATGATAAAACAGCAGTCTAATAGGTACACTAAGCTTGTAAAATATATTGTACAAAAGAACCACCAATGACATCCATCGGCCATCTCCCTGTGTGTCCTGACAGGGGGTGGGTGTGGCTGCTGGGTTAGACTCTCCACTCATTACTTCCTGAGGACGACATGGAGGGAGATGAGTTAGCATTAAATATGGATGCTTATATGAGTGAGCCTAAACCAACATTTGAGATTATAAAATTCTGAGCACAATGTTGTGCTTTAACATGCAAAATATCGAATTAAGACACAGGCTGTACTGGCGTTAGCTTATGTACTCTGACCGCATCGTATGACATGCACAAACACGACTACATTTTTCGCAGCTGAACTAGTATGTTTGGTGGTATTTTTGATTAAGTTTACACTGCAGTAGTTAACCTCACAAACTAGCTGATGCAAAAATAGCAGATTATAAATAATAATTGGTTGGACGTTTGAGTATATCAAAAAGTTAACGTCTTCTTAAAGATCATTAATGCTAGTTAAAAGAGCTTTTTTTAACTGAACAGCTCAAATAGCTAATGTAGCACTTAGCATGCAGATGCCTCCATTGGAAAAACAAGGCACAACACGCGTTAAAACAATGCGTAATATCATACTAAGTATTAGCAATACATGTTAACACTTATGTCGATTCATATTAATTTAAAGGATGGGAAATGTAGTTACCAAAAAAATGTAACCACAGCAGAGTTCAGTGTTGAATCAGTCAGCCAGCGGTCAGCTGCCAAACCCCGGAAGCAGGAATGTCGAATCAGGCATTACTGGCAGATCGCCGAGAGCGGTTGACTTATAAAATAGCATAAAACTTTATAAACGCGAAAAGATCAATAAAAAACCCTTGGTTTTGTTTTTTCAGTGGTGCAAATATATGTCAAACTTTTAAACATTACATAATAGCAATTCTCTTGACCGTAATAATCTTCGCAGAGATCTGCATTTGACGGTCATCTTTCGAAGCACGTTGCCAAGCAACGGAAAATTAAAACTTAACGGCTGTTGGATTTAACTACAGGTAGGCTACATGCCGCTTTAATGCCGTGGTTTGATATATAAAATATATGTGTATTTGGCAATGAAGAAAACATTTCATTCAACAGTTTGACCACAAAAATGCTCTTCATTTTATGTATGTTGCTAAACCGGTTGTGGTACCAACTTGTGGTACCAACTTAACCACAATAACCATGTGACTACTAACTCAGATTACTTAAATTATTTAAATGCATGACGACTCTTTTTTAATTTTTATTTTGATAACGTGTTTTATAGTCTTAACATGAAGATGAGCCACCAATCCTGCAAAAGCTTTCCACATAAACACAACTTGGCGAAAACATCAAATGACCAGCACAGTATCAAAACAAAGTCTTCATGTCATGCAGCCAATGTTGTCCATAACTGCAAACCAGCATGCAGCAGCAGCATGAATACAGATGTGCATTGCAACTCATCACATAAAGTAAGGCGTCTTAAAACCAGGAAGGAGAGGAATCAAGTTCGAGATCAGGAAAGAAACAGGTCTCAGACATACCATCAGCACAGCAGAATAGGAGGTGGTGAGAAAGCACAGTGCCGCCACATCCATCCACTGTCTTGTTCAAGAAAAGAGAGCGCATTCGCTAAGCCATTCATTCCCCAGAAGCCAAGCATCATAACTGAAGGACGCCTTACCTCCATCCGCGGCCTTTTCAGCCATGAGGTTAGGTCCATAGATATTGAGAGGCTGGTGAGTGAGCAAATAAAGAGAGATAAGCAGAAAAAAGAGCAAAGAAAACTGTCTATGACACACATTACATCACCACTATCTTGCTCAGTACCTGATTCAGACCAGGACTGCACTCTCAGTGAAGTACAGGAACCACACCAAGAACAAGAAAACAATATGCCACCACATGTGAAGAAGAAGAAAAGTTCAAGAAAAGAGCTTATTGGAAAAAACTGTGGTATTCAGACTAATAGAGGAGTCACAAGACCTATGGGATTATCTAGAGATGACGGGAAGTATGACAGAAATGGTAACGCCAGGAAGGAAGATACTAATAGCAAAACAAATCCAAGCAGCCCTAGAGAAACTGAACATATGGTTTTATCATCCTTAGAAAATGAACCGGTTCATCAGTTATGCTCTACTCCAGTTGAAACTAATAAAAATAATTCTGATATTTCACAAACAGACACTCTCAAGTCTCATGATGATGGAAACCAAGACAATGGTTGTATGAATATTCAGAGATTTGAGAAAACTTCTACAATGACAGGATTCCCAGACATGGAAGTTCCACAAATGTTGGAAAATCTGCACACTTTGACCTCTCTCTCTGAACTAGACTCTGTGGCTGGTCAATTAGCAGATAGTGTCAAGCAGAGGAAGCAAATATCAATGTCTTGTAGGGAAGCAGTGAAAAGGCTGGCAACACGTTTGTGCCAGGCTTCAGAGCTCCATGTACCAAGCCATCGACGTCCCCTGCTGTCCGAGTGTAGAGAGGCCCTAATGCAGACTTTACAAAAAAGACACAGCTTCCAGTTAGAGCACAACCTGCATAGGCTACATTCATTCTTGAGTGATAAGCAAACAGCTTCTCAGCTCAGCTCAGGACAGCGACATGAAGATTCTTCATCTTTTAGCCATGCAGTGGAGAACGAGGATAGGAGTTACAGGAGGAAAATGGAGATTTGGACAGGTATGTCACTTTTTTGACAGGTAAGAGTGCCCAAGATAATAAAAAAAAAAAGGTCAAATCTTTTAGAAATACAGTTTAACCTGTTAACTGTCATTTTTTTCTGGATAGACATGAAAATGCACTATCCAAACTTCTGGTTGTAATTCAAGAATGCTTTGGAATATAAACATAAGACTGGTCTTGTTTAGTCAAATTTAAATGATTTAAGTGAAATAGAAAAAAATTGTAGAAGTTTAAAATATATATTTTATAAAACATGTTGGACTCTAAAACTGCAAGAAAATAAAAGCCAAAAATCTGAACAAGTTGTGTTCCAAATTTTAGGTTGATATCTCAAAAAATTAGCTTTCAGTCAGATTTTGTTTAGGCGCAGTACCAAACATTTTCACTAGATGACATCCAAGCTCCATTACTGACCATATAAGGGCGCTTCCATTTTCATAAATGGTTTGAGTGATCTGAACCAGTGCTCGAAGTGGGGCGCTACTTACCGGGACGCAGTACTGGCACTTCTACGTTTTACTCGTAAGCATACCTGCACTTAAAAGTTAACATTGGCCTGCATGGTAACGAGGAGCCGTCAATGGTCTTGCTTTGTAAATAAACCCTTATTGTAACAAATGCTATAGTTAAACAATTACAATAACTATATGTTAGTTTTATGGCTGAGTACAAGTTAGAAAGAGCTTTAAAATATGGACCTTCTTGAATTATTGACTAAATAATAATTATTTTTTCCACTTCAAGCACTGATCTGAACCATATATTTCCATAATTCTCATACAATTTATGAAGTAGACATCCTATTCAAAAGTAGTATTGGAAGTTTGGCAGAATTTGATATGAATTCAACCTCTAATAAACATAAAATGAACATGTATGTGCGTTATGTCTTGCCGGCACATCACAAATGGGGAATCTGTTGTTTTGTTCTTTATATATAAAACATTTTCAGACCTTTTTTTTTTCTCAAAAATGTAATGGATGTTATCTTTTAAACTCTTGGCATGAAAACAAACTGAGGTTTTTATCTTTCATGATTTCATGATTTCAAAATAAAGGTCTGAACACACCTTATGAGTATGAAAATATTCTTGTTGCAAATTGATAAATTACTGCTCCTCTGGGAGGAAACAGGGCTTAGAATAAGCCAGGATTAGGCCTTAGTTCAATTAGGGCATTATGTGCCTTAGAAAAAAACATTACCAGTGTGAATCTTGAGACAAAACAATGGCAGTGACATATTTTAAGATATGTCAGTACAAGTTGCTTTCAGTTAAAACAGCTCAAACATGCATTTTAGTCTTGGACTAACTTAAGCCATGTCTGTGAAACTGGGGTTATATGTATTAAATTGAATTTTAATATCCTGACAACAACAAAAAAAAATTGTCATGTTATTGACCCTTGTCTCATAATATAATATTTGTGTACATGACCTCTCTACTTCCTAGACAGTGCCATGCAGCACGATTACTTAACAGAGGAAGTTAGGCTGGACTTGGACAGAGGAGCTTCCACCAAGAAACGTAGGATACAAGAGTGGAACACCTCTTTCCCTCCATTCTCTCTTGAAGAACCACAACAATCGCACACGGACATGGTGAGCCAGTGAAATCAGACACAAAGTTTAATGTCTCTCAACAAAAAAGTAAAGAATCTAATCCAAATAATACCAAAGTTTAGACTATTTCAGAGGAAAGAAAATTTTACAACTTGCAGTTCAGGACTCTGGCAAATTTTTGCATTTGAATTTGATTAGTCAGTCTTTGCAGGTTGACCAGTGGAGGGCAGCTGAATTGTCTCAGGATTGCTTCAGAGCACAGCATCATCCCAGCATACACCTCTTTAACCAGAGCCAGACCTTTACCCAGCATGCTGTCCCTATACACAGAGCTCCCACCTGGCATGATCATCCTGTGAACTTCTATTCCCAGCAGCAGTCACTGAGCACAGGGGAGAGTTTAGAAAGTGTACATTTAGATCTTTCCAGAATCTCTCAACAGTGTACAGAAGAAACAGATCTTAATTTTAATTCACATCACATATATGAGAGCAGAAAACAAAAACCACAAGAACCACCTTTTGAAGGATCCAGATTCTGGTCCCATCAGCAGCAAGTTCAGGATGAAAGAGAAAGATGGGCTCCCTTTTCATTCTCAGCATCCTATCTCTCAGAGGGCTTTCAGTACGAGCCCTTTTTTCGCTGTCCACATCCATCTAACACACAGCGCAGGTCTAACTGTCTTGGTATGACTCACTGTCCTACATCAAACAAACCATTTTACCCTCCCCTTTACCTATAGCAAAGGCTGTCCATGGTTAATCTCATCTAATCATCATAGGTGATGATATGTTCCAACTATGCTTATGCTTTCTACTTAGTAAAAAAATTTTTCTTTGCATTACAGATTTACATTTTTATGTTTACAAAAATTTAAAGACCATCACCTCTACATGTGATTTGAATTTGAGAGTTCAGTGTACTTACATTATGATTTCTCTAATATATTTGTATATACTGGTAACACTAGTAGTAAGAGTGAAACACTTTTTAAGATCAAATCACTTTTTGTGCTGTAGAAATATCAAAAGCACTGCACATCAAGTTTCTTTTATTCGCCTGAACTCATAGTGTAAATGTTTGTTATCTATCCACAAGGACGCTGCTTATATATATATTTTTGATTATTTTATTTTCCCGACTTATTAAGTTTGGTATACTGTAAAAATAAGATGCATATGATTTTGTTACATCCTTTTAATAAAGCAGTACAAAATTAAAATTTTTATATCATTTCACAATTTTCATTTTATATCTGGCCAAATGTTTTGTAGTAAACTGAAGTATAAGAATTAAATGTAATACTCTTGTAAAATAAGTAGATCACAGTTATTTTACCGGTTGAATTTCTATTTATTTATTCTATTATTTTATCAATTTTCATTACATTTTCAATACAATTTTTAAAAATGTTTTTAATATGCAGCCTGCAGAATCTATAGCCTTTTATTGAAGTAAATTAAATTAAATTTGCTCTTATATTGTAAATTCTGTCTTAAACATGTAGTCAGGGCATCAGGTAATACACTTCCTCGTCTATAGGTGTCTGATTAACAAAATATTCTCTTTCCTCCATGTCTTTCTCTTGTCTCCTCTGATCATTCTCCTCCTTCATCTTCTGCTCCTCTTGGCTTCCAGTGTTGCAGCTCCTTAGTGCTCTCTTTAACTGATTCCAGAACAGTTCTTTTGCACTGCTTGGATCAGAACAATTTGACCCAGGCCACTGCAAATAGGTCTTTTTGAGCATGACCTTTCTCATACGGTGATAAATGGACAGTTGCCTCTTGGGTATAGGCTCCAGAAAGACCAACAAAAGCACATCCTGCATTTCTTGAAAGAGACGATAGCTGGCCAACTGGATCTCCAGTGAGCACCATTCACTGCTAAGGAAGCTCTGACTGACCACGCAGATCGTTTTGCGACTTCCATATACAGCAGCCACAATGTTGTCAACAATATCGCGGCCCAGCTCAAAATCTCTGTGGTGGAGGCAGAGCCGAAAAGAAGAACCCTCGAGATTCGGCAGCAGCTGTTCCATTACCCAGTCTTCATCGGCTGAGTTGTAGGAAACAAAGGCATCATATTTGTATTTCTCCTCTTGGTCCCTTAAGCGACGCCACTGTTCTCCAAACCACGATCGAAACACATAGTAGCCGTACTTAAATTTCCAATAAAGTCTGACATAGAGAAATGGTATTAAGGTTAATAAGATTGTGAATGTAAAAGTTGAGGAAAAGAGGTAGAGGGCTATGTCCAGATAACACACATTAGTGTCAAAGTTGTGAAAATATGAGCCTGGATGGTCTTGGCATGTAATATTGAAAAGATATGGAAATTGGAGTCTCTTACTGCTTAGGGTCCAGTTCTGTAGATCACTATTCTGGCAGCCACAACTGAGAGGACAACTGCGCATGTCAATGTATGTTAGATTGGTCAGATTGTCCAGTAAACTGATGTCCAAGGACACCATGTCATTGCGATTCAGATCAAGTGTCTTTAGTCCTGTCAAATTTCCAAAGACCTCTTTTGAAAAAGATTTAATGCCCATGTTCTCAACAGATAACTTCTTCAATTTTCGAAGGTTTTTGAAAATACCAGGGTTGAGTTTGGCGATCCCAACACATGAGTCTTTTAGAGTTAAGAATTCCAAGCTTTTCAGGTCATCAAATGTTTCAGCACCAAATCCAATGATATGGTTGTTGGTGAGGTAAAGACTTTTCAGAGAAGTTAAACCCCGGAAAAATGCACGAGGCAACAAGTTTATGCCATTTGGTTTCTGCGCATCAAGTTTCAAGTCGAGAAGACGAGACATATTTATAAATGGTGAGTATGTTGTTTTTCTAAAATACCAAATATGGTTAGCCTGTAAATCCAGCACCTGCAGGGTGGAATGAAGTTTTCCAAAGAGACTGCTGTCAATCTTTTTTAGACGATTTCTGTCTAAATACAAATTGGCCAAGCTATGCAGCCCATCAAATGCATGTGGCTTCAGCTGTGTGATCTTGTTCCCACCTAAATCTAAAATAGTTAGATTTGACAGAGAATGAAAGGTATAGTTGAAAATTACAGCTATTTGGTTGTTGCGCAGATTGAGAGTCTTCAGGCTGATAAGATCTTCAAAGCTGTCGTTGTAGACATCGGTCAAAAGGTTGTTGTCAAGACGAAGTGTTACAAGATCTCTGAGCCCACTTAAGGCTTTATGGTCCATATAAGCAATTATATTTATGTTTAGCTCGAGGTTTGTTAATTTTGGTGTATTACTGAAGGCAAAGCCACTGACCTGTAGAATACGATTGTATCGATAGCTCAGGTTTCTCAGGCTGTAGATCTTTTTCTTTTTGTTACAGGACTTTAGGTTGGTCAGATGGTTATGTTCCATTTTGAGACTTTCCAGTTGGTTCTGACCATGCAGAAACTGCAAGTAGTCCGTGGTTTTCATCTCGTTCCGTGAGAGGTCCATTACACTTGTGATACTGGGGCAATGAGAAAATGTGTTGTTTTTTAGAACTGTTATGGAATTGCTCTGGAGGATCATTTTAGGTATGTGTTGCGTTTTATGATGGTGTTGTCGCATAAAAAAACACAGCGAAGACAGTGCACGAGAGTCCTTCAGTTTCAAACCAGAGAAGTCGATGCTCCATGGTGGTACATTGGTATAATTAAGAAGCTTGCTAGCAGAGACATTGGTAAAGCGCAAGCGCAAGTACGTTATATTCTCCACATTCAGGCCCTGAAAATGCTCGGATGATAATTTTTTGTTGTCTGATAAATCTAGCACTTTCACATACATTAGGAAAGACTTCTCACATCCCAGTTTGTATAGTTTATTATTACTTAGGTAGAGTTTGGCAAGCGACTCTGGCAGACGGTGGGAGTGATGCAGGGTGGTTAGCTTGTTAAAAGAAAGGTCCAGTTTTATCAAGCTGGACAGGTTTGTTATACATTCAACCAAAGCGGAGAAGTTTTTCAGGTAATTCTTGCGTAGGTCGAGAATCTGTAGGTTTGTCAATTTGGAAAACAGGAACATATCAGTATTATTGAGTTTGTTGCTTCCCAGGAGGAGCTTTGTGAGGTTATAGAGGTCACTGAAGACATCACGGTGGAGAGATGGTATGTTATTACAGGACAGATTTAAAATCTGAAGTTGTTGCAGATTATTAAAAGCATCTTTGTGGATTTCAACAATACGGTTATTGTCCAGTACCAGAGATGTCAGATTGGGCAGATGATGGAAGCTTTGGCTTTGAACATGTGTAGTGTTACTGAGAGAAACTGTAAGGTTTGTTGCTGTGGGAAATACATCACCCACAATTGTAGTTATGTCTGGTTCGTGACATTTAATACAGCTGAAGGTTTTATGGTTAGAATCTGGGATCTCTATGCAACTCCTGAAACTGTAGCTGAAGGCAAGTTTAAGGAGACAGATAAATACTGCCTTTAGGATCAGTTCACGGGATGCAGAATCTGCCATATTTTTCAGTTCCACTTTTAAATAAGTGCCTTCATCAAAGACCAACACTACAAGGTTCTTCGCTCAGTATGAGCAGCACCTAATCCAATACTGAGAGTTTAACACAGCCAGCTGCTAGAAAAAAAGAGGGAAGGTTAATCAGTTTAAAAATAAATCTGAATTTGGAGAATATGGAGGTTTTATGTATTTATTAATTAATTATCAGATACATAAAATGACTTCAAAGGTGATGGAAGTATATCTATGAATAGAGGTAGTAAAAAGGTAGATGCAAAAACATTACTCCTAATATTAAATTACACCTAAACAAACTTCACTAATGTAATCTCACATAACCTCTCGTGTGACAATTTCCTCCTTTTGTTCCACCTTCCTTAAAATTGTAAATAATAAAACAAGAATGGATTGAAACAACAAAACAATGTTAAAGAATGCATGACACATTCTACTTAAGTTTCTCTTTCATGCTCCATTTGCTCATGATACTGATGTTAATGTACATACAAAGGGCAAAGGCGTTGTAACTATGTTAAAACATTGCTCAGGATAAATACAGAAAAAATCTCAGACTCACTATTTTGAAACCAGCGAGCAATCCTAAATAACCCAAGATCTCATATCTTTCATTAACTCATATCATTATGTTGGCTATTTGTCATTTGAACATTCTCTAGATATAAACACATTCGTACCTTACCTTCATGAAGTTGTTCCTGATTATTTTGTAAAACTATCATAGCCGTTCTCACTTTTAAACAGAAGATTCTCTTCACAGGAATAGAAAGAGGAACCAAAAAAAGTTTCAAGTTAGAGTAAGGAAGATGGGAAACACTTTAATTAAGGATTAATTCATAATGTAAATTGTCAGGTAATTTCAATCATTGATATATAGTTTGATATATTCTAAAAGTTCCAGCCATCCAGCCAATAGTCAGTTCTCTTCTCTTCATTCTTTTTAAATTAGCCTCTCGCCTTCTGTTCTCGAGCCATCTGACAGAGTCCGCAGAAAGGACAGCAGGTCATGATCACCCAGTCATCACAGACAGAGCCCTAAAAGACACAAGGCAATACTGCAGTGCTAGTCTTTCACAGCAATGCTACAAATGATAGATTTCAGTAGGAATTACAACACTACATCAACATCAATACTGAAAAATATTTTTATTGCATGGCCTACATTAATACGATATTTGTCACGGATGCTGGTTCTCAATGCAATCATAGCTCCAGGTAGGAAGGGCAAACAGCAGCTGTCACCATTATCCTGTGCCACCTTACAACCCAAGATGCAAGGAAGAAATGCCCCGCACAGACCTGAGGAACAAACCAGTGTCAGAATTCACACTTTTTTTGCAATATGAGGCTTGTGAGGTTCAAGCCACTTACTCATAAAATCAATTGAAGGCATAGTTCATTCGGTTTTACTCATTCTCATGTTGTTCCAAACCTGTATGTATTTCTTATTTTTATGAACACAAAAGTTTTTTTTTTTTTGTGAAAAAGTTATAATTCCTTTTGTCCCCTGACTTTCATTGTATGGACAAGAAACAGTCTTCAAAGAAAGAAAGTCATACAGGTTTGAAATGATATGAGTTAATTATTTATTTTTAAAAAGAATTAAAAATAATTTTTAGGAAGCTACTCCATTAACAACTTACCGAATTTAAGTTATTACCATTACATACGCTTATGCAAATAAATGTACATTTATAAATTAAGAACATTATTAATGTTAATCTCTCTTTCTCTCTCACACATACACACTTACAAATGCCACAGTCATCACAACAGTCACAGACATCAGTGCTCCAGTGAGAAACAGTGTAGCTGGTTACAGTCATTTGTGGCTGGGAAGTCATTGCTTCTGTTTGATATGACATCACTGACAAAAGACAGAAAATTGTATCGTCTTTTACAATTGGCACTTTTACATTGTTACTAAAAAATACAGTAAAGTTGTCTTGTTGCTATAAGTAAACGAAAAATGCATTTTTATTTTATGGCTATTATAGCAACGATTGGTTAAATAAGTATGAATTAGGACATAACGTGATTACCCTCTCTCTCACCTGTTTCCTTGGAAAGGCTTCCTGGTATTGTATGTGTCTCACTTCCACAGGGAAAGATGTTCAATTATAGATCTCAGTGAAGTTTGAAATCACCTCAACATGACGTGGAGGAGGAGAAACTGTAGTTGCAGTGGTGAGTGGTTTATGCGACCTGTAAACTAAAGGGTGAAGTGTTTGATTTGGGGGCGAGGAGTTTTACACGATTTCAGGTCTCCACACCTTTCCTTCAAGACAGTACGTTATCTACAACCCATAAAACATTTAGAAGAGAACATTGTGTTTTTGTACCTCGTGAATATGTACACTGGCCCTTTTGACAGATGAGTAATTACCTTTAGAAAATCACCACACTGCACAAATCAGGAGTTCTAACACTTTAGGACCCAAGAGTCAGGAGTTCAGTTAATTAAAGAAATATTTACTGAACAATAGTTTGCAGTTTCATCAGCAGAAGCCAGTTTCAAGTCTCACAAGGAGTTCGTAGGTCGTGCTCCCTCTCTACCCCAGATTTCATACATACAATTTCTCAACAGTTATACTGTTTTCAAGGTCTAGCCACGTCATTACTGCAAGTTGAATGATTCTGATTTGCCGAGAGAAAATAGACAGTCATGGTAAATTTCCACACATTGTCAGTTAATCAGATGCACGTGTCCATAGATCACTTGTTGACGCTTTCACCCCAGAATTAGGCACGTAGTGAACTTCCAGGTCTGGAGCAGGCGCCAACTTGTCCAGAACAACAAGTCCACCCATCTCTTAAGATGCCCATAATCCACCTCCAATACTGATCTGTAACACAGAATACTACGCACATACATACATACACAGTCTCTCCAAGGTTGGAGTTGATCGAGCTCCAGTTCTTTCCCAAAACATACTGATAACATGTGCTTTCTCTCAGAGGTACAGACAATATTCACCATAACTCTTCAGTGTTTCAGTAAAAGAAAATATAAAATGAAGAAATTATAAAATGAAAGAAATCCATATTTCATCTCTGGAAGCCGGGCTAAGTGAGTAAGCACTGTTACTGCACTCCTGACATGTTAGGGGCGTGTGATACCTCCAAAATCCAAACACACGACAACATGTTGCTATCAAGTGTTTAGCGACACATCACACATCCCTAGGCCAGACCCTCAGTCACCACTCAGAGACCAAATACAAACTTTAGAAAACATAGAGGAAGAAACAATGGTTCTATTGATTAAGTAATATGATAACTGGAAAGAATCATTAAAAATCATTGTAATAATATAGAAGGATAAATTTTGATTAATGCTTTGATTATAAATTTAATTAGGATATATTGAAGTGGCATTGGATTTTAGGATATTACAAACACCTGCCATTCATATAAGCTGCAAATTATCTGCATACCTGAGCAATTGAGAGAATTATTCCATTGCTAATTGGTAGTTTTCTGCAATCTGTTCGGGTGAGCAGGTCCACAATATTCAACAGTGCCCTCCACTTTTTCAGCGGCCTTGGTTCCGGAACTACTTTTCCACTTTATTTAAGAGTTTTTATGCTTAGTGGCTCATCCAGTTGTCATTGGCATGTGCCAGTGGATATGTGCCACTAAAACTTGTGACACATGACATGCCACTCAAATATATATTTATAGATAGATGTGCCACAAACCGAAATGTATATACATTTAAATGCCGCACACACAAAATTGGGCTATTTATTAATGATTTTGTGTAACTATTACATCAGTAAAAGTGACACAATACGGCGACATGTTCTGCAACATTGTTAGTGGCACATGACGCAATCCATCTGTCGCAATCCACTATATGCTGACACATGCCAATGAAAGCCAGACGTGCCACATGGTGCGACGTGCCAATGAATTATGTGCATAAGATGTCACTTAATGTTAATACTGCTACTGGAGATGTACACTACAGAATCTCTCTAGTTGTCATCATCATTTTGTAAAAGCGTTTCAAATCAAACTTCCTGGTTAAACATTAAAGCACACTAGTGTGATAAACACCATAATTTTGTTCCAAAATTATCCACAAATATTGCTTTTCACTAAAAACCTACGATCATTCAGTTCCAAAAAGAAGTACAACACCTCTCCTAATTGAAAGGAAACAAGTTGACAAATAGATTGAATCAATATTTATCCAAAATCACTTCTAAATCCTATATATATATATATATATATATATATATATATATATATATATATATATATATATATATATATATATATAATGATTTAGAAGTGATTTTTAAAAGGCCAGTCATTGTTGACTGGGAACACCAAAGCTTGTTTTCAACACAGCATAAGGGTTAAGTTATTATTCAAAAATGAATGGGATTTTTACTTCCAGAACCTGACTGTTACGTTCTGATCCTGAATTCTGAGCCTGTAGCATACAGTCTATACTACTATTTCTAACATAAAGACAGCAAAACTATGCTAGTACACAGCTCTGAATTCAGATTGTCGCTTTGGATTCCAGATTTCTTTTGTTGTCATTGTGCTGCATTCTATTTGATTGGAATGTGGACAATTTGGAAAGCAAAATTTGCAAAGCTATACTCGATTTGTTTGCCCAGGTGGAAAAATAACTGTTGCCGGATGTCGAGTACAAAAAATCACCTAAATGCAGCTGATGCCAAACTAATTCAACCACATCAAATTAATAAAAGTAAACCATAACCATTTGACATACATAATCTTCTGGCAACATGTAAGCAAAGCTACAAACATAGGAAAAATCAGAGAATGATTTTCATTTACGGGTAGAAAATGGACATACTTTTAAATCTACACTTGCCATGTTTTTTCTTGTTTTCAGGCTGTGGCTTTGAGTTTGTCCACTATACCAGCTGTGTTGGTTACATTATGGCAGAGGAGGGTGTGGTGTAGTTGAATGTTACAGCGTACAAGGTTGAAAAAGTCACAGCTCGGCTCACCCCTGAACTGCACCAGACAGACACCATTCTGTTAACCCTATAGAGAAAAAGACTAAAACCAAAAGAAAAAAAATGGCTGTAACTTTTGAACTTTGATTTTCAGAACTATGTTCTCCTTTGAAAGGCAACACTTTGAACTGTCATGTCCACAGGAATCAGAATCAAACTAAATAAAAGGAAACTGAAAAGTGAAACTCTTATATATTTATATGTGAGTGTATTCTTTGCACAAAAGATTTTTAGGGAAGAATGTTTGACACTGGTCCAAAAAAACAAGTCTAACCATGTTCACGTTGAATTTTGAGGATGATACGTCTAAAGACTGAGTTGTATGAAAGTGTTTTCTTAGAATAGATCTACGTGCATTTGAAGTCATCAGGGGGTGTATGCATGAGCACAGAATACACAACCTATAAACAGATATTCCCGCCCCTTAAGTAAATGATCTCTTTAAAAGAAACACCCAAAGTCATCTGAGAATAGGAAATTCCACGTGCTTTACAGTTCTCGACAGTTATGAAGTACTGTATTTTTGTACTTAACTTAAAAACCCTTTATTTAGGCCTATGTGAAAACAATAAATATTAGCATACTCAGCAGTGTGTTTTTTTTTTTTTTTGCTTCAAATTCATATTTTAAGATTGTTGTCTACAGCCAGTTCCTCTCTCATTTAGGTCACTATAACCGCATACAGACGTGCACAGGCCACGTGATTGCACAATGCCTGAGGATATGTCGCAAAACCATTCAGTTCAAAATCACACTCCACAGTTTCAAATGTTTTACACAGGGATCAAGTAACGGATCTAAAACACCACCTTGTTGCATTAGCATTAGAAACAGGAAGCTTTGAGGTCAGATAAGGAACGGTTCAAATGTAAAGTTATGCAGACATTTCTGTATCTTTAACCTTATTACATCTGTGATGCAAAATAATGCACTGACAAAATAAAAAAAGTAAATCATTTATTATTAATAATTGAGTTAAGATTGTTGTCAAGTTGCTTTGGACTATGTTAAAAGAGTGCTAGTGGGGTAACACTTTATTTTACTAAAGAGTGTGTTTGTTACATGTAGTTACTGTAGTAATAACTATAAATTATGCATAATTACATGCAACTAACCCTAAACTAATTCCTATTCCTAACCCTAACCTTTATTTCTAACCCTTACCCAGAAAGTGCATGTATTATTATTTCTCAGTAGTATGACAGTACACAGTAACATGGACACCTTTAAAAAGTGTAACTGCAAGTGAAAATACAGAGAAAACGTCCATCTACTTCCATCTACCATCTACTTACATTTGGCTGTTATAAATTATGTCAGTCTCCCACAGGTTACAGTTGTTATACCTGAGACCAGAGTTCCTGCATGTGTGCGACAGGTAAAAGAGACAAATACTGCTGCTCTGTGGTGGACAGATTCATTGCAGGTCACAAATGTCTGTCAATATGGTCATTTATTAATAATTTGTGATCAGTCATCACTGAACCTAATAACTAATATTAAGTAATTATCAACTTAAAATAGTCTATTGATATAATTGAGATAAATAGTCTGTCATTTGTCCAATTCATTATATATAAGTTCATTATAGAAGGGTTCAGTTTTAATAAACCCTTAATTGGGATATTTCATTTTATTTTATTTTTCTACTGATAAAGTATGTTCATGAGATGTTTAATTCATAAATTGAATGAAAAATTATTTAAGACAAAAGAACCCTTTAAAAGAACCTTTAAAAGTCTCCCTGTGGTGAAAATTAATTTGTAATGTTATGTGGTGTCTTTAATATGCTTTAAATGTGTACTGTGTAAATTTTAGTGGCATCTAGCAGTGAGGTTGCGAATTGCAACCACCCACCGCTCACCCCTCCCTTTCAAAGCATATAGAGAAGTGTACATTTAGCAATATAGCAGTTGAATTATGCATGTGATGTACAAACCCGATTCCAAAAAAGTTGGAACACTGTACAAATTGTGAATAAAAAAGGAATGCAATAATTTACAAATCTCATAAACTTATATTTTATTCACAATAGAATATAGATAACATATCAAATGTTGAAAGTGAGACATTTTGAAATGTCATGCCAAATATTGGCTCATTTTGGATTTCATGAGAGCTACACATTCCAAAAAAGTTGGGACAGGTCGCAATAAGGGGCCGGAAAAGATAAATGTACATACAAGGAACAGCTGGAGGACCAATTTTCAACTTATTAGGTCAATTGGCAACATGATTGGGTATAAAAAGAGCCTCTCAGAGTGGCAGTGTCTCTCAGAAGTCAAGATGGGCAGAGGATCACCAATTCCCCCAATGCTGCGGCCAAAAATAGTGGAGCAATATCAGAAAGGAGTTTCTCAGAGAAAAATTGCAAATAGTTTGAAGTTAACATCATCTACAGTGCATAATATCATCCAAAGATTCAGAGAATCTGGAACAATCTCTGTGCGTAAGGGTCAAGGCCGGAAAACCATACTGGATGCCCGTGATCTTCGGGGCCTTAGACGGCACTGCCTCACATACAGGAATGCTACTGTAATGGAAATCACAACATGGGCTCAGGAATACTTCCAGAAAACATTGTCGATGAACACAATCCACCGTGTCATTCGTCATTGCCGGCTAAAACTCTATAGGTCAAAAAAGAAGCCATATCTAAACATTCAAGATTCAAGAGTTTTATTTGTCACATACACAGTTATATACAGAATATACAACCGGCAGTGAAATGTAAACAGGTCCGCTCCATGGACAGTGCAAATTCACAGTTAAAAACACAAGGAAGAAATTATAGTAGAAATAGGATAAAAAAAGTACTAATATATATATCTGTAGAATTATAAATAATCAAGTCAAGTAGAAGAAAAAAAGTAAAAAATAAGAATAAAGAAGTGGAATAATCGAAGTAGACTGTGCAGTGAGTAAACTGTAGACTTATAAGTATGTGGTTAGCAAATGTATAAAGAAGTATAATGTGCAAACAGGTTTATAACAGGTTGTTACACAGTAACAACGAGAACAGAAAGTGCAGTGCAATGTCAGTATGTTTATCCTGAAGTGAAGTCACGTGGTGTTAAGTGACTGAGTTCAGGAGTCTGATGGCCTGGGGGAAGAAGCTCCTCCTGAGTCTCTCAGTTTTGGCCATCAGGCTTGGAAGCGCTACCAGATGGCAGCAGCGTGAAATGAGGGTTTGCAGGGTGATTAGAGTCCTTGATGATCTTAGTAGCTCTACCTTTGCAGCGTTTGGTGTAGACGTCCTGCAGAGCTGACCCTGAGATACGCTCGGATAAGCGCACGACTCTTTGCAGGGCTTTGCGGTCATGACTGGTGCTGTTCCCATACCACGCTGTGATGCACTGAGTTAATACACTTTCGATCACCCCTAAATAGAAAGTTTTCAGGATAGCTGGTGAAACCCTGAATTTCCTCAGCTGGCGCAGGTGGTACAGTCTTTGCCTGGCTTTTTTCACCTGTGTCTGAATGTGAGCAGTCCAGGTCAGGTCCTCGGAGATGTTTACACCCAGGTACTTGAAGCTGCTCACTCTCTCTACTGGTGACCCGTTGATCATGAGGGGGGAGTATGTCCGTTGCTGTCTCTTCCTGAAGTCCACAATCAGTTCTTTGGTCTTGCCAACATTCAGAGAGAGACAGTTGTCCTGGCAGCATGATGTTAGATGCTCCACCTCGTCCAAGTATGCCGTCTCATTGTTGTTGGAAATGAGGCCCAGGACAACAGTATCATCAGCAAATTTGATGATAGAGGTGGAGCTGTGTGTGGACAAACAGTCATGCGTGTAGAGCGAGTAGAGCAGGGGACTCAGGACACAGCCCTGTGGAGCTCCCACACGCAGGGAGATGGAGGTGGAGGTGGACTGGCCTATTCTCACCACCTGAGGCCTGCCAGTGAGGAAGTCCTCAATCCAGTGGCAGAGAGAAGGATTC
Source organism: Paracanthobrama guichenoti (assembly GCA_018749465.1). Classification (NCBI taxonomy): domain Eukaryota; kingdom Metazoa; phylum Chordata; class Actinopteri; order Cypriniformes; family Gobionidae; genus Paracanthobrama; species Paracanthobrama guichenoti. The sequence goes on along the minus strand of CM031958.1, from coordinate 19,208,080 downwards.
ATGCCGAGATCCAGGAGTTTGGAGGTTAGCTTGATGGGAACTATGGTGTTAAAGGCTGAGCTATAGTCAATAAATAGCAGCCTTACGTAGTTCCCTCTTTTGCTGTCGATGTGAGTGAGGGAGGAGTGGAAGACATGAGAGATGGCATCTTCAGTCGATCTATTGGGACGATAGGCAAACTGAAGAGGGTCCAAAGTGTCAGGAATGAAGGAGCAAATGGTGTTTTTAATGAGTCTCTCAAAGACCTTCATGACTATAGACGTGAGAGCCACTGGACGATAGTCATTTAGGCAAGAGGGTTTACTGTTCTTAGGGACAGGGATGATGGTGGATTTTTTGAAGGAGGTGGGGACCACAGATGTAGCGAGGGACTCATTAAAGATAGATGTAAACAACCCGGCGAGCTGATCAGCACAGGATCGCAGAACACGACCTGAAATACCATCCGGCCCGGCAGCTTTCCTGACGTCCACACGCTTGAGTGCTCTCTGAACTTCATCCTCCGAGACAGAGATCACGTGATTGTTGCTGCTCTGAGTAATTTCCTCTAACGCGCCACTTGGCGGAGTCGCGTTGCCGCGGTTACAGTCAAAGCGAGCGTAGAAAGAGTTTAACTCATTCACAAGCGACGGGTCAGCGCTCCCCTCTGCAGAGGATTTAGATCCAAACGATCCAGAAGCATGATCCAGAAGCGCAGGCGTTTTCTCTGGGCCAAGGCTCATTTAAAATGGACTGTGGCAAAGTGGAAAACTGTTCTGTCGTCAGAAGAAACAAAATTTTAAGTTCTTTTTGGAAAACTGTGACGCATTGTCGTCCGGACTAAAGAGGACAAGGACAACCCAAGTTGTTCTCAGCGCTCAGTTCGGAAGCCTGCATCTCTGATGGTATGGGGTTGCATGAGTGCGTGTGGCATGGGCAGCTTACACATCTGGAAAGGCATCATCAATGCTGAAAGGTTTTCCATGTTCTAGAACAACATATGCTCCCATCCAGACGTCATCTCTTTCTGGGAAGACCTTGCATTTTCCAACATGACAATGCCAGACCACATACTGACTGCATCAATTACAACATCATGGCTGCGTAGAAGAAGGATCCGGGTACTGAAATGGCCAGCCTGCAGTCCAGATCTTTCACCCATAGAAAACATTTGGTGCATCATAAAGAGGAAGATGCGACAAAGAAGACCTAAGACAGTTGAGCAACTAGAAGCCTGTATCAGACAAGAATGGGACAACATTCCTATTCCTAAACTTGAGCAACTTTTCAAACCGTGTTGCTATTTTAGAAAGGAAAACTGCTCAGTTAGTGCTGAAGCGCACAGGGAAGGTGGCCGCGGCTCGCAGCGGTTCGTGTGTGCAAGCCCGCCGTGAGCACTCAGTGAGACGCCCAGCAAGCTGTGAGAACAGCTGTTGTTTTCTTGTTCAGCAGCCAATCACCGCCTCGCGCCATCACACCCGCACCAAACGAAGCAGTGGAATCCTCTTGAGCAGACTCGTAGTAAACTCTTTTTTTAACTCTTAGTAGACGTAAGAAAAGGCTGGTTAACAGTGCAGTTCAGCTCCAAAGTTGAAAGCAGCGATATGCGGTACTTCCGCTTCCGTGTATTTATGAATGAAATATTGTGTTTGGGGTTTTTTTTGCGCTTAGTAATGCTCACTCCTGTTCACTCCATCCTATTTTAAAAACAATAATTTTGAAAATGTGAAGTATGATAATCCATATGTTTTTCTCAAGTATACAGGAGTTGTTGGTTTTTTCACAGCCTCATATTTCATTTCAAGACATGGACTCCATTTTGATTTTGCATACCTTTTAAGTCGTGGTTAAATTTTAACCAGAAAAAGCAAATCGTGCCACTCTAGAAGTTATGATGACCATGAATATTCAAACCATTCTCACTCTGAGGCCTAAAAATATTTTAAAACTTGGTAACATAAGAGGTCTTAATGTTGTGTTTTGTGCCATTGCTTTAGCAAAGTGCCTGTCAAGCAAAATAAAATTGATTTGCACAATATGGCATTTATTTTACTGAGTCAGAGTCAGGGTCACCTTTATTTATATATTGCTTTTAACAAGTCCAATTGTTTCAAAGCAGCTTCACATTGTTAACAGGAAAATAATGCAACAGAATTTGTACAGCCGTTCTGGTGAAACGGTGATGTTATCCAGCTAATTTCAAGTATCATATAGTGTCAATGCGGGCAGATCGGTAATATAGATGAAATTTAGGCATCCCCAACTGAGCAAGCCAAAAGCCAGAGGCAACAGTGGCAAGGAACCAAAACTCCTTCAGGGTCAGAATGGAGAAATAAACCTTGGGAGAAACCAGGCAAGCCAAAAGCCAGAGGCAACAGTGGTAAGGAACCAAAACTCAGTCGGGGTGCCAGTTCTCCTCTGGCTGACGAACAAACAGTGTATGATTATAATTCTGGCAACATTGCAGGTCTTAAGTCATCTTAGGTAAATAGATATTTGTAAGATTATTTGAAAGATTGGAGTCGTCACGCCGGAGACGGGTTTAATGAGGATGTTCTGTCGATGCGGCATTTATGGGGGGAGTTTATTTGACATGCTCTCTGCAGACATTTCAGGGATGTGTTGGTCATGTCCAGGTGCAGGTCCACCATCTGATCTGGATACGGCCCGGATCTGGCTGACTGCTGTAAACCTTGGGATAAACAGAGAGACTAACATTAGCGTAGATGCCATTCTTTTTATGATGTAACGAGTACATCAGGTGTTATGGGAAGTGTTCCCGGTTCCAGCTGACCTAGTTAATGCAGCCTAACAATCATTTAACTGATTTGAATAATAGAAACTGATAATGTTTTATGTGTAAGCCATAGAAAGAGATGTGTTTTTAGTCTAGATTTAAACTGACAGTGTGTCTGCTTCCCAAACAATGCTAGGAAGACTGTTCCAGAGTTTAGGCGCTAAATAGGAAAAGTATCGACCACTTGCAGTTGATTTTGATATTCTAGGTATTATCAACTGGCCAGAGTTTTGAGACCGCAATAGACGTGATGGAGTATAATGCGTAAAGAGTTCGCTCAAGTACTGGGGAGCTAAACCATTTAGTGCTTTGTAAGTAATAAGCAAGATTTTAACATTTATACAATGTTTAATAGGGAGCCAGTGCAGTGATGACAGAACCGGCTAATATGGTCATACTTCCTGGTTCTAGTAAGAGCTCGAGCTGCTGCGTTTTGGACCAGCTGGAGTTTGTTTATTAAGCGAGCAGGGCAACCACCCAGTAAAGCATTGTAATAATCTAGCCTTGAGGTCATGAACGCATGAATTAACTGTTCAGCATTTTGCATTGAAAGGATGTGCCGTAATTTAGATATATTTTTTAAGATGGCAGAATGCAGTTTTACAGATGTTAGAAATGTGGCTTTCAAATTAAAGACTGGTATCAAAGAGCACACCCAGGTTCCTAACTGACGATGAGGACTTGACAGAGCAGCCATCAAGTGTTAGACAGTATTCTAGGTTCCCATTCATTCGGTCACTCTCGACGCCACGTCGGAGTACCGACAAATAGGAATCTCGGTCGCGAGAGCCAATCTACTTCGAGTGTAACTAAAACGAGCCAATGCACATTGGCATGCAATGATTGCACCAGGTGCTCATGCCACGCTGTGCGGGTATAAATGAGACACAGGTGACTGCATCAAATTAGCATTTTGCTTCGGAGCCGAGTGGTAGATGGTTACGACAGATATCACTCCTTACTTCACAGTCCTGACTGAAGACGGAAGTCGCCTTTCGGAAGCGATCTCTTCACTCAGTGTTGGTGTGACGGCACAGCAGCGGGTCGTGTGGTTTTCTGATCATCTCTCTTTGTTGTTTGTCAGAACGATCACAAAGGCTGTTCTCACAGCCGGTCCGGTGCGCTAGGTGGAGAGCACTAAAAAGCCGTTCCTACGGCTGGTAAGAGAGCGCCTTCGTGTGAGAGAGCGCGCACATCAGGCTGCACTATCCGCTGATGGTGTCACCGTGACCCCTCCCCCTGCGTGCTTCAGCACCAAGGAGAGCGTCCTTCTGAATGAGCTTACACAGATAGAGCTTGCGTCTTTTTCAAGATGACATTCTATCTGTGTGTTTCTGGATGCGGTGGTTTCCTGTCACTGAGGGATGGTCATCAGCGCTGTATCTCGTGTTTGGGAGTTCAGCACGCTAAGGCAGCGCTGGTGGATGAATCATGTTCTCACTGCGGGAACATGACCATCTCGGAGTTGCGATCGCGGCTCCGTCTCGCAAGGGGCGGAGCCTCTGTGCCTCTGCCTCGATCTAACCCTCCTCAGAGAGTTACTTCAGGCAGTAGCCCGGCTGATTTGAGGGTTACGGTGAGCGCGTTTCCCCCAGGGAACCAACCCCCGGGGAACCCTCATCCCTCTCGCACTCCGCAGCCAGTAGAGCTGCCATTGGAACGCGGTGGGCCATCCATGAGATGTGCATCATCCGTATCCTTTGGGGCTCCCCTTGAGGACCAGATGTCCATCGCTGCATCGGAGGGAGGGTCAGAACTCTCTGGAGACGATGTGCCGGCGCAGGGGGCTCCTCCGGGTAGACCCGCTGTGCCCGATACTGATCCGGAGATGATGGCTATGCTTGCCCGGGCCGCTGAGAGAGTCGGGCTCGTGTGGAACCCTCCACCGTGTCCCGAACCCTCAAGGTTGGATGATTGGTTTCTCGGGGTGGCCCGTGCTGGTTCTCAGCGCCCCACCCCGGTTCCTTTTTTCCCGGAGGTGCACGAGGAGCTCACGAGGTCGTGGACAGCACCTTTTACTGCCCGAAACCGGCCTAGTGGATCCTCCTCCCTCACCACCCTCGATGGCGGACTTGCAAAGGGATACACGCAGGTTCCTCCCGTGGAACGGGCCGTTGCTATGCAACTGTCCCCCCACTTCCAGGGGGAACCCGTGTCTTCCCTCTGGGAAGGCCCCAGCTCTGAAGACCTTGCACGAGGGTGGTCACGATCCCACAGTTCTCCAGGAACTGAGAACCGCAACGGAGCTCGCGCTTCGTGCGACGAAGGTTACGGCGCGGGCCGTGGGTCGTGCGATGTCCACTATGGTGGTCCAGGAATGCCACCTCTGGCTGTGTCTGGCGGACATGAGGGAGACCGACAAAGTCAGGTTCCTTAACTCCCCCATCTCCCAGACTGGCCTCTTCGACGCGGTCCAGAACTTCGCCCAGCAGTTCTCGGCCGCACAGAGGCAGACTGAGGCGGTCAGTCACATTCTGCCACGGCGGTCAGCTGCTGTCTCCACCCCGCCGCCGGCAGCGCCTCAGCCTGCTCGTCACCGAGGGCGGCCGCCTGCGTCTGCCTCCGCTCCCGTGCCGCAGTAGCAGCCTCCACCCAAGCGGCGTGGTGGAGCCGGGTGCAAGCAGGCCACTCTACCCGTCCAGACGCCTGCCAAGAGGGGTGGCAAGGCCAAGGGCAAGCTGCCACGAGACGGGCGACCCGGAGGTGAGGAGGACTGCTCTTCTGGAGATGGTGACCGCATCGCTCCATCCCCCGGTGGAGGGCCGGGAGGATCTCTTTTCTCGGTATGGAGTTGGATTCGGTCGAGCAGGCAGCGCGCCTCACAGAGGAGCATGTCCAGTCGATGCTGAACTGCCTGAACACGTTTCAGGGCAGGATGGCGATTCCACTGAAACAGTTTCAGAGGCTCCTGGGGCATATGGCAGCCGAGGCGGCAGTAACGCCGCTCGGCCTGCTTCATATGAGACTGCTTCAGCATTGGCTACACGGCCAAGTCCCGAGATGGGCGTGGCAAAGCGGCACTCACCGGGTGAACATCACACCGGCCTGTCGCCAGTCCTTCAGTCCGTGGTCAGACCCCTCGTTCCTTCAGGCCGGAGTGCCCCTGGAACAGGTGTCCAGGCATACTGTGGTTTTCACAGATGCCTCTGCCGTGGGCTGGGGAGCCACATACAATGGGCATGCAGTGTCAGGGGTTTGGACGGGCCCGCACCTGCATTGGCACATCAATTGCCTCGAGTTGCTAGCAGTACATCTTGCTCTGAGCTACCTCTAAGGGCGGTTACGGGGCAAAGATGTGCTGGTCTGCACGGACAACACTGCGACCGTTGCGTACATCAACCGACAAGGTGGTCTGCACTCCCGTCGCATGTCGCAACTCGCCCGCCATCTCCTCCTCTGGAGTCAGAAGTGTCTGAGGTTGCTTCGGGCCATTCATGTCCTTGGTGTGCAACCGTGTGGCCGACGAGCTCTCACAAGCTGCGCTCCCAGGGGAGTGGCGACTCCACCCCCAGGGGAGTGGCGACTCCACCCCCAGGTGGTTCAGCTGATCTGGAGACAGTTCAGGGTGGCACAGGTCGACCTGTTTGCTTCCCCAGAAACGTCCCACTGCCAGTGGTTCTATTCGCTGACCGAGGGTACACTCGGCACGGATGCCCTTGCACACAGCTGGCCCCAGGGGCTGCCCAAATGTGCGTTTCCCCCAGTGAGCCTACTTGCACAGACACTGTGCAAGGTCAGGGAGGACATGGAGCAGGTCCGGTTGGTGGCGCCGTACTGGCCCAACCGGACCTGGTTCCCAGAACTTATGCTCCTCGCGACAGCCCCTCCTTGGCCGATTCCTCTGAGGAAGGACCTTCTGACTCAGAGACGGGGCACCCTGTGGCACCCGCGTCCAGACCTGTGGTAGCTTCATGTCTGGCCCCTGGACGGAACGCGGAGGTTCTAGGTGACTTACCCCAAGAGGTAGTTAACACCATCACTTCGGCACGTGCACCGTCTACAAGACAGGCTTATGCCTCGAAGTGGAACCTGTTCGTCGAGTGGTGTTCTTCTCACCGAGAGGACCCCCGAAGATGTTCGATCGCGTCTGTGCTTTCCTTCCTGCAACAAGGGTTGGAGCGTAGGCTGTCGCCCTCCACCCTCAAAGTCTATGTTGCTGCTATATCCGCCTATCACGACCACGTAGAAGGTAAGTCGGTTGGAAAGCACGACCTGGTCGTCAGGTTCCTTACAGGGGCGAGACGGTTAAATCCTCCTCGACCCCCCTCCATACCCTCTTGGGATCTAGCTCTGGTGCTCCGAGCACTCCAGAATGCCCCATTCGAGCCTTTGCAGTCAGCAGAGCTAAAGATTCTATCTATGAAGACTTTGCTGTTGGCTGCATTAGCCTCCATCAAGAGGGTAGGGGACCTGCAGGCATTTTCGGTCGACGAATCGTGCCTAGAGTTCGGGCTGGGTAATACCCACGTGGTACTAAGACCCCGGCCTGGCTATGTGCCCAAGGTTCCTACCACTCCTTCAGGGACCAGGTGGTGAACCTGCAAGCGCTGCCCCCGGAGGAGGCAGACCCAGCCCTAGCTTTGCTCTGTCCCGTCCGCGCTCTGCGGATCTACGTGGATAGAACTCAAAGCTTCAGAACCTCAGATCAGCTCTTTGTCTGTCACAGAGACCAGCAGAAGGGAAAGGCTGTCTCCAAGCAGAGGATGGCCCACTGGATAGTGGATGCCATCACCTTGGCTTACCAAGCACAAGGTGTGCCCTGTCCGCTCAGGGTGCGAGCACACTCTACTAGAAGTGTTGCATCCTCCTGGGCGCTGGCACGTGGCGCCTCACTGTCAGACATCTGTAAAGCTGCGGGCTGGGCGACACCCAACACGTTCGCTAGATTCTATAGCCTACGTGTAGAGCCGGTCTCCTCCTGTGTTCTCACCTCAAACGGGTAGAAGCACTGAGGCCCCGGCTCTTGTCGGCTTGCTGCGTTCCGGCACTCTTATTCTCCAGAAGCAAACTCTGTGAGTCCTCCATCACCCTCGGTGCTGGACGTCGCGGAACTTCGAGCATCAGGCCCCTTGCCGCTGAATCCTTGAGAACCGGTAATGGGCTAGGGTTATATGAGTGACCCTGCGGGGATCCCATATGTTCTTCCACGGTCGCTCCTACGGGAAGCCCGTGTCTTTCCCTTGGGAGAGCCTTCCCGTCACCTGGACTGAGCCCCCTCCTCCCTTGCGGGCTACGGCTCAGCATTGTTCTCCACATAACTCCTCCGGGGTACGATGTGGGCTCCGCAGCGGCCCCTTTTCTAGGGCACGCTTTCCCAGTGTCATCCAATAATCACTGAGCAGGGTCATGCGGAACAGCAGTGATGGACTTCCTGGTGTGAGCCCGTCTCATCAGGTAAGAGAGCTCAGGTGGCTCACACTGGGCACTGGAAGGGGGCAGAGGCCATGGCACTTTGGTAGGGATTCCTATTCGTCGGTACTCTGACGTGGCGTTGAGAGTGACCGACTGAATGGGAACGTCTCGGTTACGTATGTAACCCTCGTTCCCTGAAGGAGGGAACGGAGACGCCACGTCCCGTCGCCATGTCCTCTGTACCCTGCTGGGGTGCCTGCCTACCTACTCGGCTCCTCAGCAAAAGGCTAATTTGATGCAATCACCTGTGTCTCATTTATACCCGCACAGCGTGGCATGAGCACCTGGTGCAATCATTGCATGCCAATGTGCATTGGCTCGTTTTAGTTACACTCGAAGTAGATTGGCTCTCGCGAGCGAGATTCCTATTCGTCGGTACTCCGATGTGGCGTCTCCGTTCCCTCCTTCAGGGAACAAGGGTTACATACGTAACTGAGACGTTACTACTTGCAGAGTTTTTTTGTCCAATAATTAAAAAACAAATTCTGAATTAAGTTGCAGGAAATTACTAGACATCCAATGTTTTATATCAGCTATGCATTCCGTTAATCTTGTGAATTGGTAAGTTTGTCAGGTATCGCCAGCATAACAATGAAAACTAACGCCATGCTTCCTAATGATATCTCCCAGTGGTAGCATGTACAGGGTGAAGAGCAACGGTCCTAGCACTGAACCCTGCGGTACTCCATACTGAACTTGTGATTGTGTGACATCTCTTCATTTACTGCTACAAACTGATAACGGTCAGATAAGTATGATTTAAACCATGCCAATGCAGTTCCACTAATGCCAACATAATTTTCGAGTCTATTCAAAAGAATGTTGTGGTCAATAGTATTGAATGCAGCACTAAGATCGGGTAACACTAATAGAGAGACACAACCATGATCGGATGATAAGAGTAGAACTGATGAGAGCAGTCTCAGTACTATGATACGGTCTAAATCCTGATTGGAAATCCTCACAGATACCATTTCTTTCTAATAGCCAACTTAAAAGTTTTCGGTACGTATCCTAATGACAAAGATGAGTTGATGATATTAAGAAGAGGATCTATGACCTCTGGTAGCATCTCTTTTAGTAGCCTAGTCGGTATAGGGTCGAGCATACATGTTGTTGATTTAGATGATTTAACAAGTTTAGCCAATTCTTCCTCTCCTATAGCAGTGAATGAATGTAATTTTTTTTTCTCAGTGACACTACAATGCTCTGTCTGATGTGATACTGTAGTAGACGGCTGCATAGTTATAATTTTCTTCCTAATATTGTCAATCTTACACGTAAAGAAGTTCATAAAGTCATTACTGCTGTGCTGTTTACAACCATCAAAAGTTGAAGCTTTATTTTTGGTTAACTTAGCCACTGCATCAAATAAATACCTAGGGTTGTGTTTGTTTTCTTCTAAGGGAGTCGAGAAATAAGCAGATCTAGCAGATCAGATCTAGATCTATTCTTTCCGCGAATTACGAAAAACCTCTAGTTTTGTTTTCTTCCAGCTTCGCTCCATTTTTCTGCCTGCTGGTTTAAGGGCCCGGGTGTGTTCGTTGTACCACGGTGCTGGACTATTTTCTTTAATCTTCTTTAAGCGTCGGGGAGCAACTGTGTCTAAAGTGCTGGAAAAAAGAGAGTCAATAGTTTCTGTTGCAAAATCGAGTTCCTCTAGGCTATCTGGGATGCTGAGGAGATGAAACTGATGAGGAAGATTATTTACAAAGCAATCTTTAGTGGCAGCAGTGATAGTTCTGCCATATTTGAAGCGAGGGGACAGCTTTGCAGCCTTAGCTAAATTAAGTATACATGATACTATGTAATGATCTGAGATGTCGTCGCTCTGCTGCAGAATTTCAATGGTATCAACATTTATTCTATGTGACAATATTAGGTCTAGAGTATGATTAAGGTGATGAGTGGGGCCTTACTCCAATAGAGTTTCTGACTCTTACAGTGCTTTTGTTTTACAATACAGTACACTCTGCTTAATTGGCTTTTTATTTGAAGGTGACTCTTTTACAGTCATTCAAACAACTGCAGTGTGAAGGGTGCATGTTTTTACAGTTCAAATTTTAAATAAGAATTGTGGTGAAAATATACTCTATTGCTTTCTCTAGGCCCATTTTGTTGAGTCATTGACAAAACATTTTTTGGCAATGTTTTAAAATTTAGTCTCAATTCAACTTAAGGAAAATGGGCAGTTATACTGTAATAATTTTATTTTTATTTTTTTCAATACCTTTCACACAAAGAATAAAGTTCAAAGAGTCAAATAAATATAATTTGAAACACGATGGGACAATAGTTATAAGCTATAAGAAGATTTGGGGCCTTCAGATTTCTATCTCTAGCCTATGTGTTATAGTGAAATCTGGTTGCTATTCGCTTTACTCTTTTGCATTTATATTAGGCCTATGTTGCCATATAGGATGTGGTTAACATTCTGAGAAGGTGTCAACACACATCAGAGCAGTATGGTACCAGATGGTTTAAGATATTAATTTGATAAAATCAAGATTATTGTTTCTATATGTTAAAATGTATTCTCGCTCCTGAGAATTAAACCTGGAGAGTGGAATGAATTGAAAAACAATTATACTGTGACAGTGACCTCAACACAAAACATAACATTGTGAGTGTGAAGAAATTAGCTACCTGGACTTGCTGGGAAATGCTTAACAAAGGCTGCAATGTTGCAATAGACCTTGGGTTGCTTTTGGTGCTGTTGCATATGTCAGAGCACCACCACAAGCTCATCCCCCAATGCAGCTATTCCGGAGCTCTATCGGTGCAGTGGAGGGGGGAAGGGTGTGAGGACCCTGGTTACCCAGCCGGGTGCCCTCACAGTAACCCTCAGGTCTCCACCAAAGGCATCAGCCAAAGTAGTGGGAGGGCCACTAGATCGGGGGATGCGCAATGGGACTCCACCCCGTTTGAGGTATTCAAGCCTAGACCTTAAGACTGCGATGGTCATTTCCCGCAGTGGGAACATGCGTCATCCACGAAAGCCGCCTCAGTGTGCTGAACGCCCAAACACGTGAGACAGTATCGTGTCCGTCAACTGGGGACAGATAACGACGGCATCCAGAAACACACGGTTTGAATGACATCTTGAAAAAGACGCAGGGTCAAACCGATTTGCTCTTTTAGAAAGGAAAACTGCTCAGTTAGTGCTGAAGCGTACAGGGAAGGTGGCCGCAGCTCGCAGCGGTTCGTGTGTGCAAGCCCGCCGTGAGCACTCAGTGAAACCCCCAGCAAGCTGTGAGAACAGCTGTTGTTTTCTTGTTCAGCAGCCAGTCACTGCCTCGCGCCGTCACACCCGCAGCAAACGAAGCAGTGGAATCCTCTTGAGCAGACTCGTAATAAACTCTTTTTTTTAACTCTTAGTAGACGTAAGAAAAGGCTGGTTAACAGTGCAGTTCGGCTCTGAAATTGAAAGCAGCAATATGCGGTACTTCCGCTTCCGTATATTTATACCCGCGTTGCGATTATTGGCTCGTTTGTAAACACTCTAAGTAGATTGGTCTCCGAAAATAGATCCCAATTCGTCAGTCAGTTCCGACGTACGTCGAACGTGACCGACTGAAAGGAAACTATATATTTTCGCAATCGTGTGTTTATTGTCTTCATGTTTAATCAGTTTAATCTTATTTTTATTCAGCAGCGACAGCTTGATGCATTTGTCCATATTATGGGTTTCCTGGAATGTCATAAATTATATTACTTATGTGAGGCATATTTGGAGTTTCTGCAAGAGGATGCCTTCTGGCTTCCAGTATGAATGAAATATTGTGTTCGGGGTTTTTTTTGCACTTAGTAATGCTCACTCCTGTTCACTCCATCATATTTTAAAAACAATAATTTTGAAAATTTGAAGTATGATAATCCATATGTTTTTCTCAAGTATACAGGAGTTGTTGTTTTTTTCACAGCCTCATATTTCATTTCAAGACATGGACTCCATTTTGATTTTGCATACCTTTTAAATCATGGTTAAATTTTACCAGAAAAAGCAATTCAATGTTTTCCCAAAATCGTGCCACTCTAGAAGTTATGATGACCATGAATATTCAAACCATTCTTACTCTGAGGCCTCAGTCCCGCCATATATTTAAAAATATTTTAAAACTTGGTAACATAAGAGGTCTTAATGTTGTGTTTTGCGCCATTGCTTTAGCAAAGTGTCTGTCAAGCAAAATAAAATTGAATTGCACAATATTTATTTTACAGTGCTTTTGTTTTACAATACAGTACACTCTGCTTAATTGGCTTTTTATTTGAAGGTGGATCTTTTACAGTCATTCAAACAACTGCAGAGTGAAGGGTGTATGTTTTTACAGTTAAAATTTTAAATAAGAATTGTGCTGAAAATATACTCTATTGCTCTCTCTATGCCCATTTTGTTGAATCATTGACAAAACATTTTTTGGCAATGTTTTAAAAGTTAGTCTCAATTCAACTTAAGGAAAATGGGCAGTTATACTGTAATAAATAATTTCTTTTTTTTTCCAATACCTTTCACACAAAGAATAAAGTTCAAAGAGTCAAATAAATATAATTTGAAACATGATGGGACAATAGTTATAAGATATAAGGATTTGGGGCCTTCAGATTAAAGTGAAATGTGGTTGCTATTCACTTTACTCTTTTGCATTTAGGCCTATGTTGCCATATAGGATGTGGTTAACATTCTGAGAAGGCGTCAACACACATCAGAGCAGTATGGTACCAGATGGTTTAAACCTGGAGAGTGGAATGAATTGAAAAACAATTATACTGTGACAGTGACCTCAACACAAAACATAATCTTGTGAGTGTGAAGAAATTAGCTACCTGGACTTGCTGGGAAATACTTAACAAAGGCTGTAAATAGTCTAAACAACAAATCATCATGTATCACTAATTTATCTGTGAGCATCAGCTTCCTGACTATTAACAGGAAAGACTAATCAGAAAATCATTACAGACCAAAAAAAAAAAAAAAAAAAAAAACAGATCTGAACAGTAAAAAGGAAAACATTTTAATCAAAATGCTTTTTAGTTTTACAAGTATGTTATGTTTTGTGAAGGGAACAAAAAGGGAAGAGAGAAAAAGAAGTCAGGAAGCACTAAGACAAGCATGTTTCCTGAACACTTTCATAAGTAATCAGACCACTATTTGATCTGGTCCAGACAACCCCTGAAGAGACAGCACAAAGAGGACAGGTACGAGATATTTATATATATATATATATATATATATATATATATATATATATATATATATATATATATATATATATATATATATATATATATATATATATATATATATATATATTTATAAATATTTCAAATAAAAAGTAATCTATTTTTAAAGACTTGTTGGATAATAAATATACATGTGCGTGAACACACACACACACACACACACACACACACACACTCACACGTTTCACTGCAGTATGAAAATCTTTTGCTTTTGATATAAATTGCAACAAATGCGAATATTTTCTCCATTTTCCATTCAGGGTTCATTCAAGTAATCAATTGCTTGTCTTTTTAAAAAAAAACTCTAGCTTTTTAAATGACTCTTTTTCTTCTACTCTAGCAAAAACACCACATCTACCAAAATACAATATAAAATACGCATGTTAACATAATGGTAAAAAATATAATTTTTCATATTTTTATATTGTTTCATTGCATATACCAAACTTATGCAATGTCAAGTTTCAGCACTTTCAGTTCCCTCTAGTTGTACTATTCCTGCTTTTGCAACATAAACATTGCTTTTTTTTTTTTTTTTTTTTAAACATTCAGGTTTACTAACCCACCACAACCAACTTTCCATCCTTTTGATTTTACGAAAATGCAAGGTGTTTTCAATAAACTTTTTGATTATGTCTGCCCTCAGCAAAATGGGGATTTCAATGTTTTTTTTGTTTTTCATCAAATCAGTTTTATTTCTCTGTGGATGCATCCTTCGGTTCCCCTTTGCAGTGGTTACACAAAAATGTAGGATTCAGTTTCTGTGGTCTGATTTCTCACTCTCTATCACTCTTTTTTTCTCTACCAACATTTGCCCAAAAGAAAGGAGAGACATATAGACAAGACCGTGCGAGAGACGAGGGAATCTCGTGCCCACTATTTTATTTGTATGTCTCACTTTGAAGCACATCATGAAGAACATCACAACAACCACGGAAAACTATGTGAGTGATAGTTGGTATAAAAAAAATTAACAAGTAATTTTAAAAAAATAACAAAATATTGAAAAGTCCTTTGCTCTGTTATACAGTACTCAGATTATGACTACACTGTCTATGACGGCGATGACCATGGTGATGCCGCTGCTGCCCCCTGCGGTCTGAAGGAAACGTGGGACATTCTTGGTCGCTTTGCCCCTATAGCTTACATCCTAGTCTTTATCCTGGCGCTAGTTGGTAACATTTTAGTGCTGTGCGTGATCCGCCGCTATCGGCAATCTCGACACAGTCCCTGCTCCTTCTCACTGACAGACACCTTCCTGCTCCATTTGGCCGTCTCTGACTTCCTACTGGCTGTCACTCTGCCATTTTTCGCTGTTGAGTGGATCAACGAGTGGGTCTTTGGCCTGTTCATGTGTAAAATAGCCGGAGCGGTGTTCTCACTGAATGTTTATTGTGGGGTTCTATTCCTGGCCTGCATCAGCTTTGACCGATACTTGGCTATCGTACATGCCATCAATATCAGCTGGAGACGCAAGACCTGCCACGCTCAGCTGGCCTGCGCCACCATCTGGGTGGTCTGCTTGGGATTGGCCATGGTGGACGTACGCTACCGGAAAGTGGTGAAAGTATCCGAAATGAATCAGTGGGTGTGCCAGATAGTGTATTCTGAAGAGAACTTCCAGCAATGGCAGATCGGCATGCAGCTGGTTAGCTTAATTCTTGGATTCATACTTCCCCTACTGGTCATGCTGTACTGCTACCTTCGCATTTTCAAAGCACTGTGCCACGCCACGCGGAGGCAGAAACGGCGCTCTCTGAGGCTCATCATCTCATTGGTCATTGTGTTTGTGGTCTGCTGGGCGCCTTATAATGCCCTGCGACTGACCGACAGCCTGCAGACGCTCGGGGCCATTGACAAAAGCTGTGCGCTGAACAAGGTGCTGGATGTGGGCATTCTGGTGACCGAAAGCCTGGGGCTGGCGCATTGCGCTTTAAATCCACTACTCTACGGCCTTGTGGGGGTAAAGTTCCGTCGTGAGCTCGCCCAGATGTGCAAAGCTGCTTTAGGACCCCAGGGGTGCCTCGGATTAGCAGGATGGGCAAACGGTCGGGGATCAACCACCCGCAGGCCTAATGGATCATTCAGTTCAGTGGAGAGTGAGAATACCTCATACTTTTCTGTCATGGCCTGAAAAGAGAGCAAATGACATGAACAAGAGGAAAAGTGATGGTTGTTTTTATTTGGAATTGAAAAGTAGTTTTCCCCACAGTTTCAGATCTTAAAACTGAACTTTTCCATGTTCCAAAGCATGCAAAAGCATGGCATTATCTAATACATCAGTGCAGCACATCCATCTTATTAATCCTATTTTTTTTTTTTTTGTAAAATGCTGTTGATTTTGTTACATTAGGAATTCAGCTTTTTCGTGGTACTGTAACCATGACAGTGAATCATCCCGAATTGTCTGGGTTTAGTGTTACAAAAAGGGAACTGAAAACATGTTTTCAGACTCCACATCCTTCATCATTTCTTAAAAATCTTTTTTTAATATAAATTAACACTGTAACATCAAATTGAGCTTTGTTTATCTTTTTATTAATCTTTTGTTTTATATTTTAAGTAGATGACATGTACATAATAGATATGAACATGGCAGGATATTTTCTACTAATGTCATTTTTGTAAATCATTTTTATAGGTATTTTTGTTGTGTGTCGCCTCCTCTGATAAAATGTAGGTTGTAATAAAGATTTGTGTGACTCACTTCCTTTATTATGTGTTCAGCTGTAGATTGAGAGGATGTCACACTCTGAAGATGTATTTTATTCTGAGAATGACAGCCACAAAGGAAACACAATGAGTGTAATGTTCTTGTTTCATTGCTATTAAAATTATTAAAAATTAAAAAAATTCCCTTTTAGAGCGCATTGTGTAAGTGTCTATGTTTATACTAGTACCATTTTAAAAAAATAAATGTTAATTTTTGACATGAAAACATGAGTAATGAGTATACCTAAGAGCTTAAGGATTAGTTAGCTGAAAGGAAGTCTAGAGGATCATAAGCACCGCAGCTGAGAGCATTTGCTGTGAGCATTTTCTTGTGTAGATTTAAAAGCTTTCACAATCTCCAAATATGGCCTTCTGTGGTTGTTAGTTAATGTCAGGTGGCTCTGAGGTATAACAGCCAAACTCTGGCACCATTATAGCAATAGCATGTAGCATGGCTCATCACAGTGACATGAATGTAAGCCTTTTTGAATATTAAATAAAATAGGCAAGCTTTATTGATTCATCACACCCAAATGTCCTGATTCAATAGGAAAATAATGCACATTGGGGTCTTTTTTTTTCTTCTTCTTTTTTTTCTTTCCAAATGTCCTGATTCAATAGGAAAATAATGCACATTGGGGTCTTTACTTTTTTTCTTCTTTTTTCTTTCCAAGTAGTATTGCTGAGATTCACCATTAAATTCATTGTCAGCTGTTTCTGTAAATATTAATTTATGTAGGCCTATATATGTACCCATTGTGGCTATTACATCAGAGATTGCAGAAATAATGCTAAAGAAGGCTCTTCATGCTTATTCAGATTTTGTCCAGTAAATCATTATTTAGTTTTTAAAAATTATAAATGTATGTACTTCTGTATTGACTACCATGAAACCATTTATTTTGACATTGTACTTATACAGTTGGCTTCACTGATTATCCTAAAGAAGATGAAAATGTATGATTTTTGTGTAAATAAAAAGGGGGAGGTGAATTTCCATATATCGAAACAAAACGATTTTAATATACTTTTTACACTTTGTGTTTGTGAAAGTTTGCTGCCATTTGGTCAAAAAAGAAAAATAACATGACTTCATGTCAGGTCAAAATCATGTTATGACAATAATGGCCAGTGGATAGCCGAAGTGTTTCATGCAGCTACTGTAGTATATTTTTACTCAACATTTAAAATATGTTTGTAGAACAGCCTGCACAATGATATGAATGAAACATGTCTTAGAAATCTAGACGCACCCTAGCGGCAGCAAATCTAATTTGCAGCGAGTGTAGTCTAGCAACTCTCGGTTGGCTTGCGAGCTGGAAAAACCAAACTCTAGTCAGGCCAATCACATCGTGTATAGAGCCGGAAACTTTTCTTTGAGAAAAGAACAAAGAACGGCACTTCCTTAAGAAAGGAAGACGTGTTCGGAGTTTTGCCGACCGGATACAACTAAAGTTTAATCTATCAACTAGCTTCACCTTCTTTGTTGCTCTGGTTGGTTGTAGCGCTATCCTATTGTGTGCAGAGGGAGTTTGAAAGACAACTCCCAAGGTATCCCGCCCTCAGGTTGAATCCTACCAATGGTGAGTTCCCAGACCCAACATCTTGATGTGGGTCTGGCTTGTCAGGCTAGTGTCACACATTGGCTGCATCCGAAATCGCATACTTTTTATACTATACTATTTAGCAGGCGAAAACAGTATGTGACAATAGAAGTATGCTCAAATTCACAATACTCATAAAAGTGTAGGCAAAAGTGCCTAATACTTTTGTGAGATTCTAAAGTGTGTTTACAATGGACACTTTACTATCCCATGAGGTACTCTGTACTTTTAAGGGCACCAAACGAATTATGTTGGTACTACTGAGTATTTTTTCTGCACAACAATAATTGAATATTTGATGAATGAATAAGTGCAATTCACCTTTATTCCACAAGGTGGCAATGTCTGATACACAATAATGAAGTGACGTTTCACTCATAGTCACAGCAGGCAGAAAACAAAAGAATAGAAAAACTTAATCAACAAACCTTGAAATGGCTCAGTGATTTATTGCAGAGCAAGTCTTGAACACAATCAGTTTCACTGTCAATTGATGGTGGATCTGGTGAAGAAGCTGTCAGTGATCAAAATATAGATTTTTTTTTGAAGATGTTGAAAATAAAAGTTAAGAATATGCTTGAGATCGCGAATATGAGCCAGATGCTGAATATACATGGAAACTCTGACGATGACAGTAACGCTATAAAACATCTGCTCAAACTGAACCCTTCCAAGCTCCAACAGGTAGGCTAACAATATGCTTTATTTTTTTCCTTCTGTAACTGTTACTCTAATTTCAGGAGAGTTGTATATTATTGCTGCGACAGGTAGAGATCCATATCCGTGTTAGATATCCGGGTCTACACAGTTATGTTTGTGTGTGTGTGTGTGTGTATTGTAGCTACTGTTTTAAGGGTATATTCACACTAGGCACGGTCAGCGAAATTGTCCCCCCTCCCCACTCCCCCACTGGCCTGCACTCATTGCACATTGCACTTAACAAAGCCGGGCCGGAGCGGAGCACGCTTGCGTCATTCACGATGCAACTTTTTGTTTTGAAGACAACAGGAAGAAAAATGTTTCTTTCATTAATAGACTGCCTAAAAGATTGATAATTTATGCTGTGCAGCGATTTTCACTTGATTGCACTGCACGTATTAGAAGATTATTATGGAGGCAACTGACTTTGATGGAGGAATTTGCAGCTTTACTTGCAAACTACAATTCATGTTCGTCAATAAGGTGAGAACCAGGACCGTTATAGACCTAAATATACTTGAATTAATTGAAAAGTGTATCCAAGTATATATATATATATATATATATAATAAGTTACCTGGTTGCCTTAATTTTGAGTTCATTGAAATTAAAAATTTGAGTTAATACAATGAACATTTTTGAGAATTGACATCACCCTTTATTCAAATAGTATTAAAAGATTTTGTAAGCATATTGCGTAATTGTGTTTTATTTGTTATAATGCAGTAAAACATGCCAAAATTGGGCTATTTTCATGATTTATCACA
Source organism: Paracanthobrama guichenoti (assembly GCA_018749465.1). NCBI lineage: Eukaryota > Metazoa > Chordata > Actinopteri > Cypriniformes > Gobionidae > Paracanthobrama > Paracanthobrama guichenoti. Next base: position 19,188,869 of record CM031958.1, on the reverse strand, counting down.
ACATTTATTTTTTTATGTGGTTCAGATACAATAATATTTTGAGTTTCTATTTATTAAACCCATCCTTCATTGTATTAACTCAAATTTTTAATTTCAATGAACTCAACATTTTAAGGCAACCAGGTTGGTTACTTTAGGATAAACCAACAATATTTTTTTACAGTGTAGTAATGTAGTAGTTTGGTGTTTGCTGTTGTAATGATGACAGGAGTGCACAGCTGTTCCATGCTCCAGCGCAGTTAGCGCTCACACTGCATGCGAAACGCGCTCGAACCCAGCCGAACCGCCCTCTGACCCACCTCTTCCAAGCGGGCCAGGGCCGGCTAAACGAACCGCGCCCAGGCACGGAACGGAGCACTCACACTAGTCAACCGAACCAGACTTTGGGGGTCAAACAAACGCACCCGGGCACGGTTCAGAGCGAGCACCTTTTATCCTCCAGAATTTGGCAGTATGTTTTGGGAGTTCCAAAAAAGTTGATCTCCTGAACTGCCAGATGAGCTCATCACTGCCATTGACTGGTCTCTTTTAATTCAGTGCAGCATGCCAAGTTGAATGATACACATATATTTTCCCATATTGCCTATTCTGGGCATTGACCATTTTAAATTTTGTCATAAAATGTTTTTTTTTTTTTTTAAATGCATTAGCATATCATTACGAAACTCAGAATGTGCCATTTGGGACCATGCCCCGAAGGTATACTCAAAAAGTTTTGAAACAGTGCCTGGTAAAATATATAATGAACTGGTCTTTATAGATTCCTTGAGTCATACAGAGAACGATGATATCAATTCTGTATTCATCTGATACCAGTCCATATTCGGTCGAACTTGCTGGACGCTATGTTGAATTATTTTTAAAACCTACTTTTTCCATGGATCATCACAGACCATGCCGGCAAAAATGTATCAAAAGCTTTTTGATAGACTGTTCTCAAACAATGCATCAACGTATTTGTCAGCGTGATGCCAAGCTGATTCTGAGGATGTAACTCTGCAACACTTCACTTTTTATGTGTCAGTGTCTCATCACACTGACTACACAACATAAATTTGGTAACAGCACCACCTATTGGTCAAAAATGATAAGCAGGTTCTATTTGTGAACTAAAACAATGTCTTATGTATTGTTGAGTTTTTCTAAAGCTCCCAGCCATGCTTGCATGTCTCATTGTTTCTTGTTGTGTCACGTTTCTGTTCTGTTTTAATTTATTTTTATGTTTGCCTGTTTGACCCAGTTTTCCAGTGTATTTCATTGATTGATCCCGTTCACCAGTTGTCCTGTTAATTACCTCATTACCTCTTTTATTTACTCTATGTATTTAAGCCCTCAGTTTCTGGTCCTGTGTTATGTTATAGTGGTTGATTGATTCAGTATCTCCTGTGTGTTTTCCTTGTTTTAAGTTACAATTAAAGACTTCACTCACCTAAAGGATTATTAGGAACACCATACTAATACTGTGTTTGACCCCGTCGCCTTCAGAACTGCCTTAATTCTACGTAGCATTGATTCAACAAGGTGCTGAAAGCATTCTTTAGAAATGTTGGCCCATATTGATAGGATAGCATCTTGCAGTTGATGGAGATTTGTGGGATGCACATCCAGGGCACGAAGCTTCCGTTCCACCACATCCCAAAGATGCTCTATTGGGTTGAGATCTGGTGACTGTGGGGGGCATTTTAGTACAGTGAACTCATTGTCATGTTAAAGAAACCAATATGAAATGATTTGAGCTTTGTGACATGGTGCATTATCCTGCTGGAAGTAGCCATCGGAGAATGGGTACATGGTGGTCATAAAGGGATGGACATGGTCAGAAACAATGCTCAGGTAGGCCGTGGCATTTAAACAATGCCCATTTGGCACTAAGGGGCCTAAAGTGTGCCAAGAAAACATCCCCCACACCATTACACCACCAGCCTGCACAGTGGTAACAAGGCATGATGGATCCATGTTCTCATTCTGTTTACGCCAAATTCTGACTCTGCCATCTGAATGTCTCAACAGAAATCGAGACTCATCAGACCAGGCAACATTTTTCCAGTCTTCAACTGTCCAATTTTGGTGAGCTCGTGCAAATTGTAGCCTCTTTTTCCTATTTGAAGTGGAGATGAGTGGTACCCGGTGGGGTCTTCTGCTGTTGTAGCCCATCCGCCTCAAGGTTGTGTGTGTTGTGGCTTCACAAATGCTTGGCTGCATACCTCGGTTGTAACGAGTGGTTATTTCAGTCAAAGTTGCTCTTCTATCAGCTTGAATCAATCGGCCCATTCTCCTCTGACCTCTAGCATCAACAAGGCATTTTCACCCACAGGACTGCCGCATACTGGATGTTTTTCCATTTTCACACCATTCTTTGTAAACCCTAGAAATGGTTGTGCGTGAAAATCCCAGTAACTGAGCAGATTGTGAAATACTCAGACTGGCCCATCTGGCACCATCAACCATGCCACACTCAAAATTGCTTAAATCACCTTTCTTTCCCATTCTGACATTCAGTTTGGAGTTCAGGAGATTGTCTTGACCAGGACCACACCCTTAAATGCATTGAAGCAACTGCCATGTGATTGGTTGATTAGATAATTGCATTAATGAGAAATTGAACAGGTGTTCCTAATAATCCTTTAGGTGAGTGTATTTTGTTTACTCCTTTGTCGTGCGCTGCACTATACAGCCACCATTTCCGTGAGAGATAATTGCTGCTTGCAGCTATATTTTAATATTATGATTTAATAATATAGTTAATCCAGACATCAGTACAGCATTATTTCCAGATGATGGTGTATGATGGAAAGAGGGAAGTAATGTTACATTCATTACTCAGTTTCAACAAGCATTAGGGATTGTTAACATTGATCATTAGAATGGGGTTTAAAATGTTCTACTTTTTGCACTTAACTTTTTTTTTTTTTTTTATTTAAAAAAAAAAAAAAAAAAAAAAAAAACTTTCAGGCAGCTTCTGCATTTATTTAGTGCATGTTTCACTGGATAATATTTATTTCTATAATTATACGAGAGGTTCTTAATGGCTCTCGAGAGCCGCTCTCCTGCAAAGTTTAGCTCCAACCGTGATTAAACACTGGCTTTGTACGAAATCACCCCCTATACCCTTAAATAGGGCACTATTTGTAGTTGTGTCCAAAACCATGGACATTATTGAGTGCACTCATTCAATCCCAAAATGCACTGTACTGCAATAACGATACTGATGTACACTCAATGAATGCTTCCTGAAAACCTAGGCAGCTGACTTATTGCCTCGCTGTCTTATCAGGGAATGACTTGTAAGGCAGCATAAGCTGCCTCAGAGGTCTGTCTGATTTCGGACAGACTTCTGAGGCAGCGTATCAGTTTAATGATCTACAGCTAAATAAAGCGAACTTTGGTGAGAACTGAACAAATATTTAATTACAACAGTAATTTCTCACTAGAAATAGTATTCAAAGTGGAAAACTTAGGTCATAAACTTACATGTACACACAAAAGGACCAGCAACTGCAACTTTCAGATGCCATCTTTCTTTTTCTAGCTCAACTGTCACCGAATGGAACACATATGACTGTGGGATATCAAAGGCAGCGAGGGATATATCTATGCTGCCTTCAAAAATCAATCAGATGAAGGTCTATTAGGAGCATACCCGTCAACATTTGGGTATCAAAATCTGGGAGAAAATACATAATTTTTGATAAAAAAATAAAAATTAACTAGATTAAAATCACATAGCTTTTTCTGTGATTAATCATGATTAACCGTCATTAAAAACACTTAATTTTTAAATATATTTAATAATGTAATAATTTCACAATTAATCTCCAAATTAACGTAGAACTGTAGCTCTTTTTATGAATTAAGGCCAGTGTCACTGATACTAATATACTGAAAAAATGTCATTGACACTTCAATAAAATAACACATAAACATGTATTAGGCTTCAAAAAATAACTTTTCCTCACATAAACCCATAATAAATTTCATATGTAGGCTACTTGTTCCCTTCCCACCTCTATAACAAGTAGGACATATACAGAAATTGAAAAGTTCAAGATTCAAGAGTTTTATTTGTCACATGCACAGTTATATACAGAATATACAACCGGCAGTGAAATATAAAAGTTATCAAACAGTTTGCACTGCTTAAATTATATATAGATTAATCCTTATTAAATATACAAAAGTTCTTTAGTCAAGAGCAGTGTGTATTTAGTGAGTGATTACTTTTGTTCTTTACATTAACGTCATCATAAATGGTTACTGTCACTTTAGTATCTTCCTGTCGCGTGAAGCGGATCTCACGTGCGTCTCATTTCCTCACAACTCTTTATGTTAGTTTAAGACGTTATTTAACTAATTTAAGACTGTCTTATGAGGATACTCGACCAAACTGGCCTTTTGGCATAACTGTGTGTGTTTCTGTTAGTTAAAGCTGTTAGTTGTCTGTGCGCATGATACTGGCGCACGTCGTGTGTTTCACAGACCGCGTGTTCTCTTTGCCTTGTCGCTTTTGAATGGTTTAAAAGCATATGCATGAATAAGAGCATGATCATATAAATGTAACACTAGCCAAAGGATGACAAAAAAGGATGCTGAGTTAAATATTTACCACCTGAGTCTTCTCCCATTTTTACCATTGGTGCTTGGATTCAACTTCCCGCGTCTACTAACGTTACCTGCGGAGAGATCAACAGCGCCACTGGGTTTGGAGGTTGCCAGGTCGAGGTCACAGATGGGGTTAAATCAGTCTATGGATGTGTCGATCGTATGAGTAGGCGTTTCATACAAGATCTGCCAAATGAACAACCTTGGAATAGTAATGTTGGTGTGATTTATTCATATAACGAGGTTTGGGCCATACAAATTACGGGAGATTCCCTGGAGAAATAACAAAACGGGAGGGGGCGGGAGACGGGTGTGAAATACGGGAGGCTCCCGACAAAAACGGGAGTGTTGACAGGTATGATTAGGAGGCAGGAGGGGAAGCTAAATTGTATTCGCAAGTGCCTCGATGCCTTCCTACCTTGAAATGTGTCCTCCGAAGGCAGGACTTTCCAGTCCTCAATGTCCGAATTCACCCACTCTTTTTCGTTCACTCCTTCAAATGGATTATATTAGTTAAGTAATCAAAATCATCTACTGTCGCCAGCTTTCGCTTGCTCAGGTGTGTTTAATTAGGGCTGGAGCTAAACTTTGCAGGAAAGTGCACCTATTGGGTAGACCAGGTACAGTTGGTACAGGGGTACATTTGAAACACCCCAAATAACTTGCGTGCGCAACAAGTCTGATCTATGATATTTGCTTCGCACATGCGTATTAGCGCCCTCTTCGATCGGGAAATATCGTGCTGTGAGCTGCCGCATGGTGGCGCAATGTCCGTCCAGCACAGTCTCTGGTGGCTTGGGGGTCTTCATTCCCCTGCTTTACTCTGTGGGGTTTGTTTGGGGGCTGCTGGGAAACGGACTGGTGCTGGCAATACTGTGGCGTAAGAGGCTGAACCTGAGTGTAATGGACATCTTCATCCTTCACCTGAGTGTAACAGACAGCCTGCTGCTGCTCACACTGCCTCTCTGGGCTGTAGATGCGGTTAAGGGATGGATCATGGGCACAGGGCTCTGCAAACTGGCTGGAGCTCTGTTCAAGGTGAGTTACTGTAGCCTTAAATATATCGATCTGATAAGTCTGTAGACATCAATGGGTTGAATGCTATTTTCGTTGTACAAACAGCTGCAATCATCAGATATGGTTGGAAGGGTAATGACACTCTGAAATTTAGAGTGTGTGGAATGACAGGTTTTGGATATCAGGTAAAACTGAAGAACAAAATCTTTAATATTTCATATCATTCTTTTTAAATTGTCTGCTGAATCTAAGTTGTTTGGTATAAAATGTCATGTGGTGTGACTTCCTAAAAACTAGATATATCAATGATACTATTGAATGAATAATAATTCATAATATTTGTTTAAAAAAACAAGAGAGAACCAACAAAATATTAATTACTGATTATATTGTAGCCAGTACATGCGTTTTCTTGTGAGCTTTTATTCTTTTCTGTGCATTTTGTTGTTTGTTTTGCATAGTGAAAATTAAGTAGCTGTTGTTTGCCTCTATTGTCAAATAATTTTGTAAGATAAACCTTAGTTATGTTTTTCTTTCATATGTTCCTCGTATGAATACAAGCACTTCTAAAAACAGACATGTTTTAACCAGTTTTTAAATTGTGGTCATGTATTTGTATTTGTGTCGTTGACTGTCTGCTATAATATAGTAATAACTTTGCAGGAAAGTGCACCTATTGGGTAGACCAGGTACAGTTGGTACAGGGGTACATTTGAAACACCCCAAATAACTTGCGTGCGCAACAAGTCTGATCTATGATATTTGCTTCGCACATGCGTATTAGCGCCCTCTTCGATCGGGAAATATCGTGCTGTGAGCTGCCGCATGGTGGCGCAATGGAGCGTTGGGGTGGCAAACCAAACTTACAAAGCGTGTTCATGAGATATAGCCTATATTTAGATAACCAGTTGGGGCAAGTATACCTATTGGGTAGGAGTGAACTAGAGCTACCCGGATGAAGTAGAAGAAAAACAACAAGGGCAGATCATCTTTACCTATCTCTCCTCCTCTTTCACCCTGCGCGTGCACAAAGTAACTAACCACCGTATTTGCATTGAGCAAACAATCGATTCTCAGCAGATGAGTTGCGTAAAACTAAAGAAAATGCGGACTGTTTAGAAAGGAGGAGACAGAGACAAAGAGAATCAAGAACATGGCAACACCTGTAAGTTGTTCTCAGCCCTTGTATATTTATTATTTACAGATGACGCTGTCTCCGTCGGTCTACCTACTAACGTTACTGCCTGCGCACTGCTGTACTATTGTGCTTAACCTTTCTTGTACAGATTGGATCGCTGACAATATACGCAACTTCCCAAACAAACCAAGTGTATAGTTCAAGACTGAACTTAACCGTTTTAGAGCAGCTAAAATGTTTTGCAAACTTAAAAAACCTAACATCTGTATGCATGCACTGTCATACCCAGCTGATTAGCAGCTGTGCCGCCCAGTCCCCACTGTTTTTACTTTTCATTTCGCTATTGTTGCACCATCATGTGAAAACCCAGCATGTGACTGTCTGCACATTTAACACTCGCCACTCTTCACAAGAAAACTCATAAGTAGCTGCATTTAGACATTAATCTACACCGTCTGCCATCACCTTAGCTAGGTCTGTTTTTATTTTAGTCATTGACCCCGCTAAGTCTGTTTTTGTTTCAGTCAAACATGCAAGTGGACCTGCACGGACTGTTTAAGGATAACGATACCTTCGACTATGACGATTATGAGTACAAGGAGGTGGTCTGTCCGTCCAGCACAGTCTCTGGTGGCTTGGGGGTCTTCATTCCCCTGCTTTACTCTGTGGGGTTTGTTTGGGGGCTGCTGGGAAACGGACTGGTGCTGGCAATACTGTGGCGTAAGAGGCTGAACCTGAGTGTAATGGACATCTTCATCCTTCACCTGAGTGTAACAGACAGCCTGCTGCTGCTCACACTGCCTCTCTGGGCTGTAGATGCGGTTAAGGGATGGATCATGGGCACAGGGCTCTGCAAACTGGCTGGAGCTCTGTTCAAGGTGAGTTACTGTAGCCTTAAATATATCGATCTGATAAGTCTGTAGACATCAATGGGTTGAATGCTATTTTCGTTGTACAAACAGCTGCAATCATCAGATATGGTTGGAAGGGTAATGACACTCTGAAATTTAGAGTGTGTGGAATGACAGGTTTTGGATATCAGGTAAAACTGAAGAACAAAATCTTTAATATTTCATATCATTCTTTTTAAATTGTCTGCTGAATCTAAGTTGTTTGGTATAAAATGTCATGTGGTGTGACTTCCTAAAAACTAGATATATCAATGATACTATTGAATGAATAATAATTCATAATATTTGTTAAAAAAACAAGAGAGAACCAACAAAATATTAATTACTGGTTATATTGTAGCCAGTACATGCGTTTTCTTGTGAGCTTTTTATTCTTTTCTGTGCATTTTGTTGTTTGTTTTGCATAGTGAAAATTAAGTAGCTGTTGTTTGCCTCTATTGTCAAATAATTGAAATAAAATAAGATAAACCTTAGTTATGTTTTTCTTTCATATGTTCCTCGTATGAATACAAGCACTTCTAAAAACAGACATGTTTTAACCAGTTTTTAAATTGTGGTCATGTATTTGTATTTGTGTCGTTGACTGTCTGCTATAATATAGTAATAACTGTTCTCTTTCACGATCTCTTCAGATCAGTTTCTACTGTGGTATCTTCACATTGGCCTGCATCAGTGTTGAGTGCTACCTGTCCAGCGTCCGTGGAGTACAGATGTTTTCCTGTAAAAAACCTGTGGTGGTTTACTGTTCCTGCCTGATTATCTGGATCTTTTGCATGCTCCTTTCCATCCCTGATTGGATCTTTTTGAGGTCCATCAGTGGTAGAACAGGTCACGGAAAAGGGGAATGTATTCACTTTTATCCACCTGATTCCTGGCGTCTTGCCTCTCGTTTTCCACATCTTGTGAGCTTTGTTCTACTGCTGCTGTTCTGTTGTTTCACCATCCTGCTGAAACTATGGCACGACTCCAAGTGTCAGCAGAAGAAGAAGGGCCGAAGTACAGCTATCATTGCAGCCCTTGTGCTGGCTTTCTTCATCTTCTGGACACCCTACAACATTACCTTCATGGTGAACACGGCTCAGCCAGTGGACAGCGTCTCCTCAGCAGGGACAGACGAATGTGAAGGGAGGCAGTGGACAGCCAGCAAAATAACGGCCATTTTTGGGCTTCTCCATTGCATCGTCAATCCTGTTATTTACCTCTGTCTCTCTAAAGAGTTCCGGCGATGTACACTGACTATGGTAAAGTTCAGTGCTTGTAAAACAGACAGTAATGATGTTTCGCTTTGGGACTCTAGTGGAGTAAGCGGTAATGCTTCTGTCCAGGAGGAACAAGGTTCACTTCAACCTATGAACGACATTAACCCAACAATAAAAACCCAGGATTATGATACATAAAAACATAAAACATTGACTGCTGGATGCTCTGAATCTCATAATTCCTGAAATGTATTACTCAATTTAACAGAAGCTTTATACAAATATGCTCATCTTATTACTAAAGAATAAGAAATGCTGGCCAACTCATTTGCACTTTAATTCAGTAAAATGATCATACTGGTGTTTATTGCTCTGTCAAATGTTATATTTATTTATTTTTACGCTGTGCTGTAAGTGTTTTGGAATAGCGTTCCGAAACAATATTTGGCACTTTAGCCGATACTGTGCCTACTTGCTTGATAACAGAACTGTTAATTCCATCTTGTCAATTCCAAAGTCAGCCTTGTCAATGAGCAACACATAAATTTCACAATGGCATGTCACATATTGCAACCTTGTAAATGTCCATGTTTGTACCATTTCTAAAAAAAAGTTAGAATCACATCACCACCATCAGTGCATCTGCAGATGAATAAGATATAATTTCTTCAGGAAGTCATGTCAGTTTCTTAATGACATGTATTTTAGGTCAGTGGTCTCTGGAAGGGTGGGTCCTGTCACTTACATAAGCGTTGAAAGGCCCGCTAAAATCGTTCCAATGAGGGTAACGAACCGCGGTCGAAAGTCGCTGTGCGTTTGGTGTTTTCAGATGGGCAAAAGGATTTAATTCCAATTTATCTTTATCTGACTCCATTTTATCATAATTTCAAATTTAGGTTAAAATGGCAATTGGTTGGAATAAAATATGGATACCTGACTTCTTAAAATTGCATAACGCTGAGCGTCTATAGGAGACACTCAGTGTTACGGGCTGACCAATATAAAAGTTCAAGCCCTGACCCTTTCTGAAACATCTCCTTAAATATCAGACCAAGATGTAAAACTCTTTCAAATGTAAACATGTGTTAACAATGGGAATTTAAATTGAGTCACTCTCCCGTATGCCTGTATTGTTAGTAGACCAAATGGCTGACAGCCACACCCACTGTATTTAGCGAAATGTCTCTAAACTTCTTAAAACCTTTATTATATTCTTGTTTACTTCTGTGGGGATGAGATTTTTGTACCAATCGCAGTGAGACGTTTCAAACGATATCAAACATGTATAATATTGTATTATAAGAATTCACATTAAACCATGTAGATTTTGATGGTGAAAACTAGAGTAGGAATGGGGGAAGAGGCAGTGAAAAGAAAGGCATGTAAATTAAAGTCATTCTCAGCGTGACGTCGTCTCCGGTGGGGATGCTAAATCAATGAGTGAGTTTAGATGCTAATTTCCTTTCTCAGATAGTTTGTTCCTCAATCAGACATTCTGGTATTATGCAAGTTTTCCTAGTCTTACAGTGTTACAAAATATATGAAGGAACGCTATTTTAATGTTCCAAATTCTTATCTTCACTTTGTAGTTGAAAGCTTATTATGTCCTGCTAATTTTATTAAACTGAAAATATTAAGTAAATATAAAATATATGAATAGATTTTGGTTGTTTATTTGGTTGCTCATCATGATGATGTTACGTTTTTGCGGTTTCTTGTGAGATGGGGTCATGAAAGATTCTTTCCCCATATTACATAAGTTTTCTTCTTAAACCTTTTGGGGGAAGTACCTTCTTGTGTGGTATTCATAGCACTTAGAGGGTGAATTGGGAAAGACCGTTGTTGGGATTTTCAGGCATAAATATTTTTCCGTTCTCATGACTGGAATATCCCCAAGGACAGAAATGAAGACAGAGAGAAGAAAAAAAGGGGAATTTGTATGTGCTCTAGTCTCTGTACTGTACTGCAGTGTAGTGTTCTTCTAAATACTTTAAGGACGTTATCATCTTCAACAACAGAAAGGCCTGTGTGTAGTATTACACAAAGAGAAAACGTTACACTTTACTTATCTGTAAACGGCCAGAGCACATTTTAATACACCCCACTGTAGTGCATTTTCAATAGAAAGTTTCTTAGAAAGTTCTATTTAGGTAGTGATATTTGACCTTTCTCTGGTAAGGCAGTCTGATGATATGCACACAAATAACCACGTGTCTCTCCCTCAGTTCCTTTTCTGAAACAGAACGTGGTGAGCATTACTGTGAAGAAAATGCGATCTTATTTCATCAGTATTCCATCAGATATTTCCCATGAGTCATGGGAAATATCTGATGGAATTTAAGAGAAATGAACAAAAAGTGGATATTGGTGAAATTTGAAAATCTTAGCTATAAACACCACTTTCGGTACAAGGAACTTGCAAAGTTAGGTGCTATTTTCTTTTCCTGTTGTGTGACTGCGGGTGACTTGTGAAGATTTGTGAAGTAGGCCTAATATTGTTCATAGTCATGTAGATCATTTTCTATTCATCTCTTTTTCTAGTGGACTGATAGTCAGTGCTGTTTGCTCAGTTTTTGCATCAAATGTTTTGAAATGTGTTTTTGTTTGTTTGTTTTTGGCCAGACACTACAAAAAAGTAGTGCGAGCTGTCGTAAACCTGAGGGTTGTAGATGATGGTTGACAGCGATTAAATATAACCCGTTTCCTGCGTCTACAAAAACCTGTTCTGACATGTCTTGTTATAACTGGTCTGTCAACTTTTGAGAACTGAGTCATGTGTGTACGCTAACCACACCAGCATTATGTGTGGTAAACTCAGTTACTTAGCATTACTTAGCAAATTAGCAACTATGACTCTAAAGGTGATTATGATACTTATAATGTTATGGCACAATGTGTTCATATTCACTTGCACTCGTCAGCTGCCCTCTAGAGGCTTCAGTGAAAAGGAAAGCATATTATGAAGACCATATAGCCTGCCATGTGTACATCTGTGAGAAATAGTCTGTGTCTCTGCGTTCTGCAGGTAGTTCCTTGGACCTCATCATGGCTTATTTTTCTATGCATTTCAGCTTTTAGTCACATGTGGACTCCGTCACATGTGTGCTTTGCTTTACATCAAGGACCACAATGGAAATAAGTTTTGTTTAAACTTTGTGCTATCCTTGACAAATGAGTGTATTTTAACTATTATGTTGTCTAATAAATCAAATCAAAATGGGATGACCTGAATTTTATGATTTGTCATATTTAAATTTTCAAAGTTATCACATATCAGCCTTTTTGCTCAGTTATTTATGCGATTATAGCATAAGGCTGCAACATAATGTGAAGAAATGGGCTTGAATATTGAAAAATGATTTGCAAAATAGGTGCTGTAATAGTGACATCTTGTGGTTATTTTGGGTACAGCCGTTTATTTCCCTGGTTGAATTGTGGGTGCCTGGTTGTAAACAAATTTTTATATGAACATATGCACTGCACATATCGTGGCCACGTAGGAACTTATTCTTAATTCGTGACCACGGTGCCTCGTGTTTGTTTTGTTTTTTTACACAGTAGGGTTTGAATTCAGACAAAGTGGGACCTTTAAAGCTTCATAACTATGTGCTCAATGGGTTTACACTTTCTGCGCCACTGGTGTTTATTTTAGAGGATATTATTCAATATTCTGATATTCACATTTCATTGTCAACACAAAATGTTTTATTTGTTTTAAATTTTAAAAATGAATGCCGTAAAAATATGAATTTTTACTCATAACCAATATGTTATGTTTGGGTTTGTTAAATATGTTGTTGGATGTTTGTTTGATAATATGTGTTAATCCATGTGTTTTTATAGTTTCTAATTAAGATACAGGATTTTAGTCATTTATTTATTTATTTATTTATTTTGATAAATCAGATAAATTGTTTGATAATTTCACTTTACCTGAAAAGACATTTGTCTAAGTCTCCACATTTGTGGACAGTTAGTTTAATTTATTGGTAATTTTCTGCAAACCACTTGAGGGCAGCGTCAGTAGATTGACAGCAGTGTTGTAACAGTGGCTACTGTCTTGCATTCCAAATATTCATGATGACATCATTAATCCAAGATGGCTGACAGCTGTAGGCCATGTGCCAAATGCCCTAGGCATATCTGTGAAAAACGTTTATACAAGGTCAATTGAGGTTAAATACAATCACTTGTAATGTATGATTTAATTGCTTATGAGTTTTGGCCAATAGGTGGTGTTGTCACCAAATGGATGTGGTGTGGCCACATTGAGGTGACAATGAAATAAAGTATGCAAACATGCCGAGTTACAGCTTTAGATACAGCTTAATCAACATCATGCCATCAATTTTGTTGATGCGTAATTCGAGAACACGGTTTGGTCAATCAAAAAGCTTTTAATATGTTTTTGCTGGCATGGGATCATGATGATCCTAGCAGATTTTGATGAAAATTAGACTAAATGTGGCACAATTGGTCTCGTTATTCTCTGTATAACTCAAGGAATCTATCAAGACCAGTTTCATTTCGAACAAAATCAGGCCAAAATGAAGTTCGTTTGGAGTTTGAAACAGCTTGCCAAAGCCAACCTACCGGAAAAGTTTGCCCCGGCTGGTAAACACCTTTGAACAACCATTGGTCTGTGGAGATTACGTAGCAGGTAGGTGCACGCTGGGTCTCCACCCTTCTTCGACGTGGTTCATTTCCTCTGTTGCGTATGCCGAGGTCAGACGTCCGCAAGTGAAAGCATAAACACTGGAAATCTGCTTTATAGTAGAAACTTAAGTGTAATTCTAATTGAAAGCAACACTGAAAAGGCTTTTTTTTCATGTTTAAAACTGTTTGCTGTTTTCTCACTGCTCTCATTTTTTTTGTGTGTGTGTGCATTAATTTTGTTATTGGGAGTAAAGTGTGCAGCACATATTTACATATGCTGACCCAAGCAGCCATGGACGGCATCGAAACGTTCTCCAACAGTGTACCGCTACAAAGGTACTTTTTTTTACCCCTAAAGGAAAAAAAAAAAAAAAAAAAGAACTTCACTGGGTATATCAGGGCCTTTATATTTGAGCTTATTTTAAATGAACATTTCTTACTCCAAACTGTATTGTTACATCACCAACACATACCACAGAATGTGGTAATAATAATATTAAGTCATATAATGTATAATCATGTAATTTATTTTTATTGTATTGCAGTTTTACAGCAGATCTCACATTGTAGCTGCAGGTTTTATGCTAACACAACTGAAAAAAGGTTCAACAAAAGTAAATATAAGAAGTATAAAAGTAAAAAAATTCACATTTGCAGTTCTGCTTCACGAAAAGTGAAAAATAAAAATGCATTTACAGCAAATTGAGATATTTAAAAACATTTAAAAAAAATAGGAAAATTAACAAACAAATTTAGGAACAAAAACATATAACAGTAAAATTCAGCTATTCACACTTTTTCAAAAGTCTGATCCATTTCTAATCTGCCAAGCATTAGAAAGTGCACCATTTTGACGAAATAGAAACTTGGAGCTGCACAGAATCAAGTATTCTTGAGAAATGCAAAACATAACCTAAAGTAGCTGCCACATGTGAAAAGAGAAATATTGGAATGTAAGCTGAAAGATTTCTCTATATTTATGCATGCTATCAGCAGTCATGAGACTAAAGACCCATTCACACCAAGAACGATAACTATAAAGATACGTTTAAAGAAAAAATACAAATAAAACATAATGGGCTCCAAAAAAAAAAAGTCTCTGGTTGCTATAGAAACAGCCGGTGTTCTGTGACCAGCACTTAGGACTGCACATGCGCATTGCTTGGTCTAGCCTAATTGAGCATTTAGACATCATTTAGACAGTTCATGTCCGATTTTGTTGCTGATTTAAGGTGTTATTTAAATGCAAATTCCGCAAGCAGTTTTTCTTTAGATTTCAGGATTCCCATGGCTCATTTTGACATGACAACTGTTTGAGGCTGTTTACACTGTACGTATTAAATGTAACATTTTAAATGGGTACATTTGTCTTTCTGAATGGGTGCATGATGATGCTGTATGAAATTGAAGCGTCCATTGTAGCGCAAGCATCACAATGCCCAATTCGCTTTGACATGTTCATGACTTGTTTATTACTTAAAGGTCTAAATAAAAGGCTTGCACTTCTGTAACCGAAGCTAAATGTCTTTTCGCATGTAATGAGTCAGTCATGGTCCTACCCAAACTGGATAAACACCCTCTGGCTCACCCTGCTTCAGTAGCCCCAAACTCAAGCTATAAGTTGAGCTAGAAAGATATTGACAGATTTGAGCAAACCGCTCTCAATGTTTTAACGGTGCCTGAGAGGCTCAATGTTTACACTTTATGGGGAGATAAACCCCTGAATGATTATTAGTTACCCTTGTTGGTGTGAATAGAATCGCTTGAGTACTTAAAGCCCAACTCTTCTGACATAACACTGATACGGATATTAAGGTTGCAGAAAAAGATGACATGGTTACTGACTGTATTGGTTTGATGGCATATGATGTTTCAGAAGGCAGATGTGTAAGAGGTGTCCACTGACTCTGACCATGCAGAGCTTTTCCGTGACACCAGGGCCACTGGGCCCTTTAGCGTGAAGCCCAGAGGTCTCAGCATGTCCAGCAAATGCTGGCGAAATTTTACCCCCACGAAAGCGTAAAGAACTGGGTTGACACAGCAGTGTAAGTAGCCCAATGTTTTAGTTGCTGTAAGAGCTACATCCAATGCTGTGGTGCTGTCACAGGATGTTTGGTTATTTATTTTGGTGGTCTGGTTGCTTTGTATGGTGTCAACCATGAGGGTGATGTTGTAGGGGGTCCAGGTGATGAAAAAGGCCAGTACGAGGGCTACGATGACACGGATAGCCCTCTTCTTCTGCATGCCCTGGGAGCCACGTCGCAGCCGCAGGAGGATGCAAGAGTAACAGAACAGCATCATTGCTGCTGGGAGAGTGAAACCCAAAATATGGTAGAGCACCCGAGTGCCCAGATGCCAAGATTCACGAGAAGAGAGGGGGTAATCCAGATTACATTCTATTTTATCCTGACGTCTGCTGTCCTTGTTTGCCTTAAGGAATATCAAGTCAGGAATGGAGAGTAGAAGGCAGAAGAGCCAGACCATAAGGCAGCAACAGTGAGTCACCATGGGCTTTTTACGAGAATACATCTGCATTGCATGGACGATGGACAGGTAGCGGTCAAGACTGATGCAGGAAAGCATGAAAATGCCACAGTAGAAATTGATCTGATGGAGAAAAGTGACAATGAGAGACTGCAAACCCGAAGTTGATTCTTAAAGCAATATTTCTAGTTCAGTAGTACAAGTTAAGCTCAATCTATAGCATTTGTTGTTTAACACAAATAAAATATTTTCTTAAAAACAGCAAAAATCTGGGTTACATTGAGGAACGATATAGAAGTGAATAGGGCTGATCTGTCAAATCTGTTAAAACGCTCACTTTTTCAATAGTATAGCCATTTTAATGTGAAAATATCCCTTATTCTGTGTAAAGTTATATACAATTTTACAATTGTTACCATGAAATGCTGTAAGGCCTAAAACTGTGACAATGATTTAAACAGCTATGCAGCTCAAATAATAATAATAATACTCATGAAAATAATAATCTATAAATAAATAATAAAATCAATTGCACAAAAGGTTCTTTATAGTGTCAAAATATTATTTAGATAATTACCACCTTCTATTCTATTCTGTTTCTATTCTAAACATTTTAAAAATAAATAAATAAACCTATTGCCCTATTTTGGTTTGATTGCTTCTTTTGTTCTCATTTACAAGTCGTTTGGGATAAAAGTGTCTGCTAAATGATTAAATGTAAGAATGTACCTCCAACTCTACTGTAAAAGTGGTAACCTGCAGTTGTTACCTTAAAGAGCTGTTGTTGTTTTGTTTTTTTTTACTTCATTTAACACATAAAAAAAATTATCTTGTTAGTATAAATTAATGCTTTTATGTTGATTCAGCAATATTAAATAATATTGACTTGAAAAATTTAGATCCTGTTTAGGTTACCAGTGCGAATGTCTAGAATAGAATGTATTGTAATTCATATGGTTCCATCACTGAATATATAAAACAATAAAATGGAGAAGCAATGGACCAATTCACTTCATAAAATCAACATTTGACTGCCATAAAAACTGCCGCCAAAACTTCTTGGCCTCAAAGATTTTGCCCACCTTGAACAGAGCTCCAGTCAGTTTGCAGAGCGCTGTCCCTAAGACCCACCCCTTCACAGCCTCTACAGCCCAAAAGGGCATCGTCAGCAGCAGCAGAGTGTCTGATAGACTCAGGTGAAGGATGAAGATGTCTGTAACATTCAAGCTCTGCCTTTTCTTCCACAGTACCACCAGAACCAGCCCATTGCCCACCAGCCCCACTACCAGCGCCAGAGAGTAAAGGACCGGAATAAAAATGGAATCGAAGTGCATGCTAGACTCCTGATCACACACAAGTCCTCCACAGCAGTCCTCGTCATAACTGTGGCTGCCATTGTACTCATAAGTGAAGTTAATGTCGTCCATTGTCACGGAGAGCTTTGAATCAAGATACATCTTCTGTAAAGAAACATATATTAGAATTATTAACTATATCTATAATTTATTTTCAATACAATATTTATTTAGCTACACAATAATTGCATGATTAGTGAGATGTGTTATTTTGTGTGTTTGGCAGCATTTTGTCTGAATGTGCGGTTTAAAGTCTGAGGGTAAAGTTTCAGTTTAACACATTTACTGTAGTTTATAGCTTATCTGAAGTAGGGGTGAGCGGAGCACAACTCAATGCGGGGTTGGTTGTAACACACATGGTTTAAAACTTTCCACACGTCAGCATGACTAAACAGTGTATTTAGTAGTTGCCACAGTAGTTGTACAGTATCTCACAAAAGTACGTACAACCATCACATTTTTGTAAATATTTTATTATATCTGAGACCTTGTAACAATAACGAGTCACATGACACCGGGGAGGGAAAATAGCTAATTGGGCCCAATTTGGACATTTTCACTTCTTGCCAGCGGTTTAGACATTAATGGATGTGTGTTGAGTTATTTTGAGGGGACAGCAAATGTACAGTTATACAAGCTGTGCACTCACTACTTTACATTGTAGCAAAGTGTCATTTCTTCAGTGTTGTCCCATGAAAAGATATAGTAAAATATGTACAACAAAAATGTGAGGGGTGTACAACCCTTTTGTGAGATACTGTAGTAAAAACATTGTTAAAATAGTCCATGTGACTCCAGTGGTTCAACCTTAATTCTATGAAGAGATGATGTGCTCAAAAACACAAAAGTAATGACTTTATTCAACAAATTTGTTCTAGCCTGTGCCAGTCTCCTACACTGTTTACGTTCACGGTGCTCACATGAGCAGCATCGTAGATCTTAAGAGAGCGCTGCACTGTTTACAAAGGAAACTGGGTAAAAGACTGACACAGGCTAGAACAAAATTGTTGGATAAAGTAATTATTTTTGTTTGTTTTTGCGCACAAAAAAAGTATTCGATTCATAAAATTAAGGTTGACCCACTGAAGTCACATGGACTATTTGAACAATGTTTTTACTACCTTTCTGGACCTTGATAGTGTTAATTAAATTGCTGTCTATGGAGGGGTCATTTCATCAAAATTATCTTCATTTGTGCTCCAAAAATTAACGAAGGTCTTACGGGTTTGGAACGACATGAGGGTGAGGAATTAATGACAGAAATAAAATTTTGGGGTCCCTTTAAATTCAATTTTCCATCTCTGTTTTTTGTGTTTATTTAAAATTAGACAAATCTGATATTATTAAAATCTTCTATCTGTTATTTAACAGTTGAGATGGTTCTTTAATGCTGATCTAACAGCAGAAGACGCAAGCCACGGTTTAAATCAGTTGCTCAGGTGGGGTGTGTTCTAACACTGTAACAACTGTGCCCTTATTAGAAATATGCTATTATATACTTTTATGAATTCTATGGAGACTGAGAGTCAATGTTCAGAGATTATTCATTATTATTATGGTTTGAACTATCCTGTATAATTAAAAATAAACTCATTTTTGAGTATTAAAAAAATTCCATTATTTTATTTGAAAAACCCACCTGGGGTTCTTTCGGGTTAAATCAAGAAAAAAAGTATACACTGTATTAATGAAATAAAACGATATAATTGTACTAGACGTGTGGAATTAATGTGGGGAAAAATAAATATTCTGAACCCCAAGTGGATTTACACAATCCGAGACAGTCAAAAAGCGTTAGGTTGTGCCCCGCTCTCCCCTACTTTTGCTGAAGTAACCTGTTTGGCCAGAAGGGGACAATGATGAGACATGGTGGCAGGCATAGAGACACTTAAATTAAAGGGATCCTCCACCCAAAAATTAAAATTCTGTTTTTATTTCTCACTGTCATGTCGCTCCACACCTTTTTTGCTTCTGTTGAACAGAAAAGAAGAGGTTTTGTTTTTTGTTTGTTTGCTTCTTATTTTGTCCATAAGATTAAAGTTGGGTGAAATAATAAAAAAATAAAATAAAAAAATTAATAAAAAAATTAATTATTTAAAAAAATTTTTTAATGGAACCCATTGACCCCATTAAACATTCATAAAAATATCTTCTGTGTTCCTCTGAAGGATTTTTTTCTATAGGTTTGAAACATGATGTGAACAGACTGTTTTTCAAATCAGGTGTTTTCATGTGAATGACTTGATTGAACAGATAAAGAGAAAATGAAAAACCACACTGGCCACAAAACACATTCATCGCTGTCTGTCTATCATAATGCAATTCAGATTTTCATCATTGATGAAACCAAGCTGAATCACCTCTGACCTTCAGATTTGTTGCTTTTGCTTACTAGTCTGACACCTCTCTGAGTGGACATTCCTGGTAAAACCATCATTTCACTGAAAATGAGACTGTGGGTAGTTTAGATACGCTCTTTATTTAAAATGAGACAAATCTGATATTATTTTAATCTTATATATGTTATTTAACAGACAGTCCTTTAATGCTGATCTAACCAGCAGAAGACACGAGCCAGGTTTAAATCCCAGTTGCGCAGGCGGGGCGTGTTGTAACGACCGTGCCCCTATTAGAACTACGCTATTCTATACTATACTTTTATTAATTCTATGGAGAAACCACGAGAAAAAGGAGAATAATAACTGACAGTCAATGTTCAAAAATTATGTTTTGCGATGTGTTTGCTGTCAAACTAAAAAAAAAATGGCATTATTTTATTTGAAAAAGTTATCTGTCTTGGATATTTTTTGATTGTATCAGATAACATTTCAAGCTGTTATATGGTCATGTTACAATGTGCCCCTCACATGTAATACCTATGGGGCACGTTGTCACATTTCACTTCCATTCTTTCGGGTTTAATCAAGAAAAAAGTATACACTGTATTAATGAAACAAAACCACATAATTGTACTAGAAATGTGGGAAATGAATGTGGGAGGCGAAAAAAACAAGTGACTCGATAACACCTTATCTAACACCTCCCTGAAAGGTCATTCCTAAAAGCACCATTTCAAATAAGACTGTGGATAGTTTAGACGCCTGGGGACCCCTTAGAACCTTCTGGAGGACCCCTTGGGGTCCACGGACCCCAGTTTGAAAACCCCTGCTTTAGATTATTAAAATGTTCTTCACACTAAGAAAAAAATGGCTCTTAAGAACTGTTCAATGAACGGGACACCAAAATGTTTGTGAAAAGCCCCTTTTACAGTAGATCCTTTACTGAGTGTAGCGCAGTATCCATTCTCCTGAACTACACTTTATGTGAAACCATGTTATTTACAATAATGTTCTGAATGTCTGTAATTGAAACCTGAAATATCTGGAGGTGACATTTGACACCCCCTGGTAAATCCCCTGCCCTGTATCATCCTGCAGTTGCAATAATGTCAGTCTGTTTGTGCTGGAAATATACATAACTTTTAAAATATAAGTCTTAAAATCATTCATCGTAACTGGAAGCGAAGCTCCTTTGAATTTCTTTCATATTGCATATCAACACAAGGGGAGCAAAATGCATTAAATATTATAGCAAGAAATAAATCCAATAATAATGAAATAAAGTTAGATGATCGCTGATAATCTTCAAATGTAAAATTAATATTCAGTTGAGCAATGATAAAATGTGAGCATTATGGATCAATGGTTATGATGGATGGAGATGTAAAGTAAAAAAAAGGAAAAGTTTTGGAAGGAAGAAAACGTACCCGTGTAAGTGTAGGATCTCACAGCAGTTGAGAAGAGGCAAAATGATTGGCACATTGAGAGTTACTCATTAATAGACCTAAAGGTCACGGCATGCAGATGCGCAGAAGAGAAACAGAGGAGGAGGAGACAGTGGCAAGGAGCACCAGGGTTTGAAAGAGGAAATATGATAACGATCGGTTGTCACACTCATTCACAATTCTTTTTCAAATGTTAATTTTGCCTTCTCAATGAAATATATGCTCTGGGAAATGCAGAAATATGATGCATGTTACATGCTGACAAAAATTGTCATCAAACTTGACAACTACATAGAAACTGTGATTGTAGTTCTGTATGCATACTGATAATATTTCAGTCAGAACACATAAAAACAGAAAAGTGATAAAATAACAAAGTTGTCCTGATTTTATTATTACAAATATTTCAAGCAAGTTTATTTTCCATCAGTATGAATTTAAGTTCCCCATTGCTGGTTTTGTAAAAGTAATTGTTGCAAAGCAAACTTCTTGCAAAGCAGATGTCTCATCTACTAGTTTCATCCTAATGTCACATGCAACGGGATGTTTTTTTTCACACCTTCACACCTTTACACCACGTCCTGTTCTTCAGTTTTCTTGCTATTCTCACTTGCACATATCGCTGCTCACGAATTATCATTTGTATTTTTTGTTGTCTGGTTTTGGTTTTCTACCTTACGTGCACAGATTTTTTTTTAGTGTATACTTGTTACTATTGAAGGCCAAGTGAAAGCTACAAATGAAAAAGTTTGAAGGAGAATAGAGAAGAGAAATCTGGCAGAGTTCTTTTAAGCAAAAGAAAAGGGAACTGGGAGACGATGAGCATAGATTTAGAGAATGGTGATAGCTAAACATGAACCAGCAGATCAGATGCTCTGATAAAGACTGTTAATCTTGACAAAATATTCAATTCTTAAACAGCTACAGTATACGTCAAATATTGAAGTTGCACGTGGGATTATGAGGTACCACCTGTCAATTTTTGTTGTACTTGCAAACCTCAAGACCATAAAAAAACTGCCTCAGACTTAAAATACCAGCCCACACCAACCAAGACTTTTCACTGGACTTAGTAGGGCAATACACTCTTATAGGCTAAGGAAATTTGTGTATTTATGTGTATTTACTAGTTGCCATATCGACACTGTATAGAAAAAAATATACCAATATTCAAACATCTTTGGAAAATATCTGAACATTTAACCATAGCAAAAGTAAATCTCCTACTAATGTTAATTTTTCATCTCAGTTTTTAGTGTTTATTTAAAATGAGACAAATGTGCTATTATTCTAATCTCAAATTTGTTATTTACAAGTTTTGATGGTTCTTTAATGCTTAGCAAACTAGCAGAAGACACTGGCCAGGTTAGCCATAAGCAAATGCTATGCTATTCTAGAACATTAGCGATGTCATTCACATATAAACTCAACAAAAAAAGAAATGTCCTTTCACCTTCAGCTGCTTCTTTTCCAGCAAATGTCTTAACGTGTAAATGAGAGACATAAACTGAACAATTTTCACAAGCAGAAATAAAATAATGAGTCCCTGAATAAAGGTAGGACTCATTTCAAAAGTAGCAGCTAAGACTTTATATATAGGAAGACGGTGCACTCCGTTTATGGGAGAAAGTGCAACGCCCAATATGGCAAATAAGCCCCCCCTTTCAAATTAAAGAGCCAATTGTTGATTAGTAAAGTCATTGCCACTGCAGCCATAGATATACATAATAAAGGCTAAATGTCTCGTCCGCGCTGCTGGCCAATGGAGGTCGACGTCCGCACCTGGCGGCCATCTTGTCACAGTCAGCTCGCTAACTTGTACAATTGTGTTTTAATGGTGCATGTACTTTTTAAATAACCATAACTTGCTCAATGTTCTGCCGATTTTCAAACTGTTTGGTTTGTTATAAACGTCAGAGATGTAGTTATGCCACTACAATAAAAGGCTTACTGTGTGGCAACCTCTTGGTGTAGAAGCATAATACTGATCTCAAATGAAAGGTAACACTCTGAAGTTTTTTGTAGACTATTTTGGATTGTATGTCAGGGGTTCTGATATAGAATGACTACACAAAATATGGAATAATTACACAAAAGTCTCTATTTAAACTATTATAATAATAATAATATAATTATATAAATTAAAAAATATAAATTACAAGAAAGAACCACCTCTCTCGTAAGTGTTCTGTGATTGTTTTGGATTCGGTGCAGCCCAAGGCATTTCTAATCGCGCTGTGTGAAATACAGACGGAACTGCGGCTCAAAACACCCAACCAGGACACGCAAACTACACATTTCAGTTGGATAAAGCAAACCAGTGATGGATGACGGTTGTAATGAAGGTAAAGACGATTGCAGTGACATACTACGCACGAGCGCGTCCGTTATAATTGATGCGCAAACAAATCGTGTATGTGCGCTCTCGGCTCACTGAATAAAGTTTTGTTTGGATGACGACTGTAATGAAGGTATAGATGATTACAGTGACATGCAGGAGTCATACATTATGATGCCCAAACAACGGCTCACTGATCGCTATAACATCGTATTTCTGCATGAACGCAGTTCAATATATTCACTGTGAATGGACTGTGAGCGTTTTATAACGAATGCTCGCCGAAGTAGTGTGTTTTGGAAACGTTTGTGAGTATCAGTGGTGTTTATACACATGGGCATCAGCTCCATAGACATGTTCTGACAGCGGAACTGTTCACTGATGATATTGGATGACTTCAGATGGCTAAGTTTCCATACATTCAGAATTATTTCATTTTTCATTTATATTTTAGTGTGTTTATTAATAGTAATTATGAATGGATCCGTATTAGTTATATGCGGTCCTTTGGCATCTCCCTGTGGTCTTGTGTATTTAGATACCGGTGGGCAGTATTGATTCGGAGAGGAGGGAGGCCTTCGGAAAAAGGTTGGGAACCACTGACATAAAGAAATGCTGCATGTTGAAATCCCCACCATGTAGAGTGAACACATCCACAAAGATTGTAATTTAGACAAAAGATTAGTTGTCATAAAATCGTTATTCGTGTCAGTAAAACCTATAATTGAACAGCTCGATTGTGGTCTCAGCCTTGATAACTTGCACAAGTAGCCGTGATACACAACTATGCTGCACGATTAAGTCGTTTTTCGGAAAGAAAACTGCAATTTCAACATGTTCAAGCATCCAGAATTATAGCCATGTTAATAACGTTTGTAAGAAACCAAACCATTTGTAAATCCATCAAGATTTCAGCAAGATAAGAGTATTTGTGTTCATGCAGATCACTCACCTTACATCAGGTAGCACAGAGCCCGCCGGAAAGCTTACCTGTGACAAGATGGCTGCCGGTGATGATGATGAAGACTCTGCCATAAGACATCTAGCCTTTATTATGTATATCTATGACTGCAGCTGCCCGGTTGCTATAGAAACAGGCAGTGTTCTGAGAAGAGTGCTTAGGACTGCCCATTAGCTTTATCCAGGCTGAAAAATGCTTTAGAAACAATGTTTCTAATGTTTAGAAACAAAATTTATTAGACAGTTGTTGTCAGATTTCATTGGTGATTTCAAATATGAAATTTAATCATAAGCTTGGGGAACAGTTTTGGAGAATTTGATGTTTCCCCATTCAAAAGCGATGCACTTGCATGCCCGAGGGACATTTCAAAGATGGCCACCGAGTGAAATGACTTTTCATAAAGGGACTTTGCTAGCAGTCAGTATAATTGTTACTTGTCTGTGGTTTTTTAATGCTTGTAGTTTTGTTCCTGTGACCTAGTTTTCCCCCAGTCTGTCTGATTAGTCATTTCAATCACCTGTGTCCTGTTAATTACCTCGTTTGCCCCTGTGTATTTAGTCCTCAGTTTTCCCGTCGACGTTTACGTGTACTGGTGTTTTGCGTGCTCCCTGTGGATTTACGATTAAAGTTCCTGTTCAAAGTTCTCCTTCGCCTTTGTGGGTTTTGAGTAACACTAGTTTGTAACAATAATGGTGTGGCCACCAAATTTAAGTGTTACAGTGCGTCTCATCTTCATGGACGGCACCAGATTAGCCAGTTCTTGTTGTGAGATGTTACTCCACTGGCCACTCTTCCACCAAGCACTTGCAAGTTCTCGAACACATCTGGAGACACATGGTCACACGTGGTTTGGCACTGCAAGACGATCAGCAGTCCTTCCTGTCTCCCTGTTGCACACTCTTACATTACAGTTTATTTCTCTGTTCACATCTACAGTTATTTGGATTTTATAAAATTAACTTTAAAATACAATATCTGAAAAGGGGATGGAATTTATAGCTTTTATGAGAGACCATGACAAACAGGTGAATAAAGAGTAAATGTTCAATGCTTAGAAATGTAAGAATAATGTTTTAAAAGCATTCTGGCTTGTCTCTTTGTGTCCTGTTTTGTGGGAGCTGTTTGTGTCAGCTGTTCTTTTTAATAGTCAACTTATTTTCGGATCATCAGTGATCAAAGTTTGGTAAACATCGCAAGTATCATAATGATTTCAGACATGTAGAAGTACCTTTAATTTCACTAAACTGGCTGACCAAAGTGCTGTACAACAAGATCACATAAAATCAAAATATAAACACTTTTGATATCATTTTTTATTTTTATTTTGGAACCCTGAAATTGCAGTTATTTGTGGGTTGTGCATCGGCACGGCTCCTCAGAGCAGAAGAATCTAATGTTTTGAGGTGTATGTGTGGATTGTCTATCAACGCACCTGTTGTCAACAATGACTGTCGTTTTGAACTTTCTGGATTACCACAATCCGCCATCAAAATAACTCAAAAAGTTGAATGGTGGAAGCTACCAGTACCACTCAAATTAAAACACATTATTACAAACTTACCGTTGTGAAACAGGCTAAGGTAAGGAGATTGTTTTGAACACTGGCTTCTTATGTACTTGCTCAAAGATTTATTTTGAATAATTCTTAACCAAATTAAGTGATGAACTGCAGCTTTAAAGACAAAGTACTGACAGAAAACCACAATAAAATAATAAAAAGAGATGTTAACAAGCCAGGGAGAACAGTAAAAGAGATTTCAAAATAGTTAGGGAAGGTGCCAATCAAATATCCAAGGCAGGTTATTCCATAACCGTGGCCCAACCACAGAAAAAGCTTGATCCCCTCTAGTTTGAGTGTGGAGTGTGGGACAAAAAAAAGAAGGTTCTGGTCACTTGATCTTGATCTAGACTTCTGGAAGGGGTATACTACTAACCCAAAGATCGTGTTAATAGTTTCAAGTGATTTTTACGTGACATCAGGTGGAGATATCTAAGTTGTTGAGTTTACGTTTTGATTATTCTTCACCAGTATTTGTTTATTCAGACTGATTTACGGATGCGGAACGCATGCACGGAAACACTTTTTAATATCATACAAACCCGATTCCAAAAAAGTTAAGACTTAAGACACTGTAAAAATTGTGAATAAAAAAAGCAATGCAATAATTTACAAATCTCATAAACTTATATTTTATTCACAATAGAATATAAATAACATATCAAATGTTGAAAGTGAGACATTTTGAAATGTCATGCCAAATATTGGCTCCAATATTGACTGATTCCATGAAAGCTACACATTCCAAAAAAGTTGGGACAGGTCGCAATAAGAGGCCGGAAAAGTTAAATATACATATAAGGAACAGCTGGAGGACCAATTTGCAACTTATTAGGTCAATTGGCAACATGATTGGGTATAAAAAGAGCCTCTCAGAGTGGCAGTGTCTCTCAGAAGTCAAGATGGGCAGAGGATCACCAATTCCCCCAATGCTGCGGCCAAAAATAGTGGAGCAATATCAGAAAGAAGTTTCTCAGAGAAAAAATGCAAAGAGTTTGAAGTTATCATCATCTACAGTGCATAATATCATCCAAAGATTCAGAGAATCTGGAACAATCTCTGTGCGTAAGGGTCAAGGCTGAAAAACCATACTGGATCCCCGTGATCTTCAGGCCTTTAGACGCCACTGCATCACATACAGGAATGCTACTGTAATGGAAATCACAACATGGGCTCAGGAATACTTCCAGAAAACATTGTCGGCAAACACAATTCACCATGCTATTAGGTTTGCGCTAAGCTAGGCTAGCGGTGGGTGCGTCAAACAGAGTTATGGTACGCACAGAGATGAGAATGATATGTATGGACATATTTAACTCTGGGGGATACGGCGAATAAGCTAAAGTCCCAAAAAGTGAACTAAGAATAGTAACTAAAAATAGAAAATAACTTATCCCGTGCAACTCAGGGTCAATTTAGCCCTTTTTTTATTTTAAATCTCATTTACATAAGCTTGACTAACTTTTTAAGTCTTATTGGACTGTTTGACTTAGAAAATAAAAATGAGTGAAATATATACTATGAAATTAGTAATTAGGTAAATATTTAAGATCAATTGTGTGAGACTATAGGAGTGTTAATAAAAACACACATACATACACACACACACACACACATACACATATATACATATATATATATATATATATATATATATATATATATAAATAAATAATATAGTTGCTGGAAAACAACAATTATTTATATATATTATGGTTTTCCAGTACGGGTTGTTCTGCAAGTATGCAAAACAAAATAAAATTAAATGCAGCAGGTGTTGTTGCCATGGTCCTTTGTTTCATTTGAGGAACTGAGAATATTAAGATGATAAGTAACTGTTATGACACTGCACTACTTCTATAACAAGACTCATGTAATTGTTACTCTTGTGTAACAGTATTGTCATGGCAATTTCCTGCAGAATTTTTTTTTTTTTTTTTTTTTTTTTTTGCTGCTCAGAGAACAATGTTTTTTTCTTTCTTTAGTTGTTAGGCACATGACAAAAGCTGCAAGAGGTTGGGTTGTGAACAGCAAGACCCCTGACAAATCATAAAAATAAAAAAAAAGAGAGAAGTGGAAAGAGAGGGAATTGCTGAGGGTAAGGGAAAACTGCTGTTTATCAATATTCATAGGTAAAGGGTTTGGTTATTAAGTATTATTGTTGTTTATTTGATTGACTGCTTCAGACTATTGTCAGGAAATGCAGTTTCATACAAACTTAAAATACAATCATAGAAACAACTGCAACAACACTGCCATATTGATCATTCAAAAGCCCCTCACTTCCTCGATATACACAATGAGAAGGTGCATACCACATTACCACGTTCTCACCCATTTTGAGAGTGGGAACTGTGGCAGTGGGTATGACCACACAACAAACTATTTCTCCACATTCTGACCCGTGTTTTAAACATCTGATGTGTGTATTTTGCTCTGTAAGGCTCTTGACAAAAGTGACATCTGTAAAAAAAAAAAAATTGTGTCTCCATATACCCGCTACACATCTGTAGTTTCCTGTGCCGTGCGAGAAAAAAAACCTGCAGACAGGAAATATAATTTTTCTTCTTAAGCCCCTGGCCTCTTTTTCAGAGCATACAGTAAGCGTGTTAACTCTTGATCTTCCAACAAATACTTTGCATTATGA
This sequence comes from Paracanthobrama guichenoti, assembly GCA_018749465.1. Lineage (NCBI taxonomy): Eukaryota > Metazoa > Chordata > Actinopteri > Cypriniformes > Gobionidae > Paracanthobrama > Paracanthobrama guichenoti. Next base: position 19,160,222 of record CM031958.1, on the reverse strand, counting down.
TTTTTTTTTTGTTCCACAGTTCCCATTCAAGTCAAACTCATCCAAAAAAAAAAAAAAAAAAAAAAGAAAAAAAAAACATATTCAGCAGGGTAGATCTCCATTGAGCACCCTTGATATAAAGGACAAAATTACTCAACATTACTAGGCTACTTGTTAACAGAGGTTGGTATCATCCTGTTATCATGCCAAGAGAATATGGGCATTGATGGATCTTTTCCCTGAAGAAATACAGTAAACTGAGAATCATATAAGGAAAGATATTACACACAAACACAATATAGTCAAACTCAATATTCTGTGGCCTTTCACTAGTTTCACTTTTCCAAAAATCTTTCATTATTCCCCATTTACTTGTATTATATGGAAATGGCAATGTACGTTTTGTTTTGTTTTTGTTTTGTTTTTTGAATGGACACTCAGCTTCAGTCAATCTCATGTCAATCTTGAATACCTATAGAGTAGTATTGCATCCTTCACATCTCTGAAAAGTCTTTAGTTTTATTATATTTATAAAAGAAAGATACGCTGTACCGAGTCTTTACAAATAAAACCAAGCGGCTGGAGGCGTATCGTGTGGGCGGAGCTAAAGAATCACAAGCACATGCAGCTATTGCGTTGAGAGCGTCTGAAAGCTGTAGCATTTGTAATGTGAGGGTTCGATATGTGGTGGTGGATCACTCTTTCTGATAATAAACAGCAGAATGGAGATGGATGACTTTCTCAAGTGGAGCTTTACTGAACACCGCTCACAACAACAACACTTCCCCTTCGGACCTCCCTCACATGACTTAACTTACCAATCAGAAGCGAAAAACTTAGACTGAGGTACATGAAGGAATCTGAGAGGCAGATTCAGCAGAATATCCTGAATATACTAAATATTGTAAATACATTTCTAGTAACTTAACTCAAATATACATTATATTAAATTCTGAGCATTACAACTTTCCAATATGACATATGAACTCCACTTCAAAACCTTATATTTTTCTATATTTCCTCCCCCTCCCACAAAAGAAACGTCCCCGTTTCACATCAAAGAAACAAGGAACTGTAAACAACAACAAGACAACCGTGTCACATCAAAACATAGTCCTTAAGGAATCTGGGAGGCCTAACTGGACGTTTCCCAGGGCGTAGCAAAGAACCAGAAGCTTGAGAAGTGGAAGAGGGGAAAGTGTCAAACTGGCGTACTGGGTCAGAGTTGGGGGCAGACCAAGACTGAGTCAGGGGAGAGTGGGATTGGGGCTGTGGTCAGGGTTATGGATGGCCAGTAGGAGGGACTAATGAGGGAATGCTGCTGTGGCCAGATGAGGTATAGCTCTTTGTGGCTGCCAACTTCAAAGGCTTAAAGGGCAAAGCACCTGACAATGCAGTCAAACTAGGCTGTTGAGACTGCAAAGAGTCACATGTAGGTGTCTCATGTCCACAATCTGGCACAGGAGCATGGTAGGGTCTGAGACGTTTGTAGTGGACAATCTGGGACTTATCAGACTGATCCAGGAGGTAGTGAATCCTGTATGTCACTCCAGGAGAATCCACATCAGATCCAAGGCACTCTAATATTTCAAAGGGGCCTTTCCAGTGAGGGGCGAGTTTTTGTTTTGCTGTAGTGGGGTCATTTAACCAGATAAGGTCTCCGGGAACATAGGGAGTGTGCTTAAGACTCTTGTCATACTGTCGTTTCTGCTGATTGTGGGCACAATCTCTGTTCCATGCAGCAGAACTGAAAGCAGACTGAAGTTTCTGCGTCAATTGTGCAAAACATAATCAGCAGGAGAACCCGTAGTAAATGAAGATGGTGTGTTGTTAGTGTGGGTTGGTATTGTAAGCCAAAGCAACTTGGTTGAGGCTATCATCCCATTCACCAGGCTGCTGAAGAAGTGTCTTGGCTAACTGATCTGAGAAGCAGGTGTGGCTGCTGACACACAGGCTGTGATGAGGGTTTCACTCATAGCTGGAATCTTAGTGGGCGCTAGCACAGACACATTACAGCATTCATGACCACTTCATGTCTTTTGGGCAGGAGAGGAATTTTCATGTCCCAAAGTTGCAGAATTTTGTTGTTGATGTCAAGGAGGGCATGGTGTTTCTGCAGAAAATCGAAACCAAGAATGACTGGCTGGCAAGCACCTCTGAGAATTTCGAAGTCCTGTTGCCATACCTGATGTCCGAATCTGATCCCAATTGTTAACTTGCCTAAAATGTCCAGGCACTGACCATTGACTGAGCGAGCTGGCAGAGAGGAGGGTGTCATGGGTGTTTTCTCAATGCTGGGTGAGTTACAAAAATCTTCGCTCACAATGGAGACAGTAGAACCAGAGTCAATTAAACTGCACACTCCAATGCCCTCAACAATAGCCAAGATTGTAGAAGAGATTCATCAGGGTGTGAGTCATTCTTGTTAGGCATTAACTTGGGGAAATCATTCTGGGGCTGTGAGACAGTAGCTGATGTTTGCCCCTCAACAGCAGCTAATGGAAGTTTCCCTGACGGTTGGAGCCAGAGTGTGGATATCTGGCTGGAGATCCACATCTGGTGTGGATATAGACTGGAAGCGAACACTGCATCTAGCGTGTGGACTCGCATCTCTGTTAGCTCGTGGCGCAGGACTAGGGCTGCGTCTGTATCTGTTCGTGTCATCATTGTCATGGCGACCATACCTGGAGTACTGATAGGACTGGCGTGAGGGAGAGCGATGCCTGTCACGTCTGTCATTGTCATGCCATTGACGGTCTCTCTGAGTAACAGGGGAAGGAGGACAACGTTCATAGCAGGATCCTGAATCATGACCATGATGCTGCTCAGGTAAGTAGTTGTCTCTGCGGTGTTGTCTGTTATGGTAGGGTTGTGGAGAGACACTGTGTGCACTGTATCGCGCATCGTCGGAGGAAAACCTTTCAGTTTTGTTGTCTACACACTGAGCCAGGTAGTCAGCTGCTCAACTGCATTCGGAACCTTGTCATCAGTAGGTTTAGGACGAACCATAGCTACCTGCTCTGAAGACTGAGGATGTGGAGACCCTACAGTTGTCAGTTGGAGCGCTGCACGTGCTCTCTCACAGCGGCTGGCAATACGCAGGACTTCCTCAAGATCCTCCACACACATCTCATGGACTTTTGACTGAAGATTTGGGTCCAAGCCAGCAACAAAGCAGCACATTTTTTCACCATCTAGTGCATTGTGGTCATAGTTGGGAAAGGCTTCTAGTACAAGACTCGTGATGTCTGTACTGTACACATCCAAACTTTCACCTAGTCGACGAGGTCAAGCATTCACATGTGTCTGGAAGAATGGCAGGGAGTATATTGGTCCAAAAACATCCCTGAGTTTCTCCTTTACTGAATCATAGTCCCTCTGGGTCGAAGAAGGAAGGCTGTCCCAATACAGAAATGCAGCATCCACTAGGCAAGTAGGGAGGACGGATGCCATCACCATAGGCCGATCCGTATCAGTTGAACTCATAGCCTGCCCTGCGACTTCAAAACGTTGAGACCAACTTGTGAAAGATTCAGTCCCATCTTCTTTAAAAACAGGCGGAAGATAAATTTTCAGGACACTGGAGACAGCACGTGTGGCTAGAGAAGCAGCACCTGTCGATATAGCATCTCGCCGTCGTTGTGAGGGTGGAGACTGCAGCACAACTTCACTTTCATCAGCCGATGGTGACAAAATGTCCAGTCCAAAAATCACAAAAAGCATGTAAACTAGAAAAAAATAAAATACTGCAGTTTTTAGGTAATCCACTGCTCTCAAAGAGTGTAAAATCCAGATGGCACAAAAAAAAGTGATTAATTAATTTAAGTTAATTAAAACTCACCAAATGCGCAAATACCACCAAAATAACACCACGCTGCCACCAAATGTAACGTGAGGGTTCAATATGTGGTGGTGGATCACTCTTTATGATAAACAGCAGAACGGAGATGGATGACTTTCTCAAGTGGAGCTTTACTGAACACTGCTCACAACAACAACAACACTTCCCCTTTGGACCTCCCTCACATGACTTAACTAACCAATCAGAAACGAAAACTTAGACTGAGGTACGTGAAGGAATCTGAGAGGCAGATTCAGCAGAATATCCTGACTACGTTACATATGTAAATAATTAACTGACTAAATATTGTAAATACATTTCTAGTAACTTAACAAAAATATACATTATATTAAATTCTGAGCATTACAACTTTCCAATATGACATATGAACTCCACTTCTAAACCTTACACATCCTTAAACGTGGAAAAGAAAACATTATCCTAAATAAAGCATGGCTATTAATCAGATTCAACCATACATATATGATCCAGAATCTGATCCGGAGGCTGAAATTGAACACGAGCAGCAGCAACAGCGACTACAGCAGGACGTCTCTATGTGGTATTTACTGTAACTGTATTTGCTTAGCTGCTTGTCATGCGTGAGTTTTATAACAATTGTGTGTGTTTACTCATGGTTTATGAGGACATGATTTGGTTTATGACTATTGTATGCGTTAGCAGTAGCAAGCAGGTTTTGCATGTCAGACTAATGCGTGTTTACATAGAAAAACAATGGAATAGTAGCGCATTTGAATTAAGAAGTATAATTGAATAGTAGCGCTTTGTGTGAACAGAGGTTTAATATGTTTGGGGTGGTTTTACAATAAACAAACAGACACCTATAGTTGTCACGGTTTATGAATACATTGTTTCCTGCTTGTCTCGTGTCACTGTTGTTTTGTGTGTGTGTGTGTCAGTAGGCGTGCTCCGAACCACTTGGATAATCAGCGTCGTCAGCTGTCACCCAGCATCACACCTGCTGCAGCTCATTAACTCACCTACATATACTCACTCACTTCTCATCTCCATTGTCAGATCGTTGTTTGATGTCTCGTTGGTGTGTGTCCCTCCTGTTGGTGTTCCCGTCCTCTGACTTCGAGTTCCTGTTTCCTGTTCGGTATCTTTGTGGATTTGTTCGCCGTCTGGATTGTCTTCACCCACACTCGTCACTTCACCAACGCACCTGATCCATCTCTCTGTGACTCTATTCCATCATCTTACAATAAATCATTCTGCACTGCAATTGCTTCCTCTTATTCATTATGACAATAGTGGTCAGCTGAACAAATGTAAAACACATACCATACATCGCATGCTTTATTGATAAATTAACTATACACGATCGTGTTGTTTACTGATGTGCTGATGTCACTTACGCACCAATATAGCCAACAACACAGACATTTGAAGCAGTTTTACTCACTGCCTGCTTCCTACGCACGACGGTGAACCTTTATCGCTGGGACCGCTCCATCTTTCAGCATTAGACGAGCTACAAATCCGACGTCGAACTGGGCCTTGTTTATAAAAACAAATCGTCGCCGAAATGCAGGGAACAAAAAAAAACACTTGTGCAACTCTGCTGCTCCGGAAAAACAAACTCCACCCACTGTCCCATTAATGCTGGGTTCTTTGGAAAGCTGTACAGGGTCGTCTTGCCCTGACAACCAAAAACGCACTCCCCAATTTAGTATTGCGCGACATTGTTGATTTTGTGAAGTCCTGTGGATTTCCCTAAAGCCGAGCAAAGCGCGTTTATGGGCGTGCATTTGCTCTCTCACGCTAGTGTCGCGCTCACCCTTCCGGAAGAAGAGCCTGTACAAGGACATTCCGCCCTTGTTGACGTCAAGCAGACCCATACTCGAAAAAAACTTGCCAAAACTTGTGAGAAACCGAAAGGAGTATTTTAAGCACAGAAATATTCCGTAAAAAGCATTCACTTCTCTTCCTGAGCACCTCGCTTTCAGGCACGCCCCCTTAAAGGGACCGAGGCACACAATAACTTTCTAACTAACACATACACTCACCTAAAGGATTATTAGGAACACCTGTTCAATTTCTCATTAATGCAATTATCTAATCAACCAATCACATGGCAGTTGCTTCAATGCATTTAGGGGTGTGGTCCTGGTCAAGACCATCTCCTGAACTCCAAACTGAATGTCAGAATGGGAAAGAAAGGTGATTTAAGCAATTTTGAGTGTGGCATGGTTGTTGGTGCCAGACAGGCTGGTCTGAGTATTTCACAATCTGCTCAGTTACTGGGATTTTCGCGCACAACCATTTCTAGAGTTTACAAAGAATGGTGTGAAAAGGGAAAAACATCCAGTATGCGGCAGTCCTGTGGGCAAAAATGCCTTGTTGATGCTAGAGGTCAGAGGAGAATGGGCCAACTGATTCAAGCTGATAGAAGAGCAACTTTGACTGAAATAACCACTCTTTACAACCGAGGTATGCAGCAAAGCATTTGTGAAGCCACAACACCCACAACCTTGAGGCGGATGGGCTACAACAGCAGAAGACCCCACCGGGTACCACTCATCTCCACTTCAAATAGGAAAAAGAGGCTACAACTTGCACAAGCTCACCAAAATTGGACAGTTGAAGACTGGGAAAATGTTGCCTGGTATGATGAGTCTCGATTTCTGTTGAGACATTCAGATGGTAGAGTCAGAATTTGGCGTAAACAGAATGAGAACATGGATCCATCATGCCTTGTTACCACTGTGCAGGCTGGTGGTGGTGTTGTAATGGTGTGGGGGATGTTTTCTTGGCACACTTTAGGCCCCTTAGTGCCAATTGGGCATCGTTTAAATGCCACGGCCTACCTGCATTGTTAGGACATAGCATTGTTTCTGACCATATCCATCCCTTTATAACCACCATGTACCCATTCTCTAATGGCTACTTCCAGCAGGATAATGCACCATGTCACAAAGCTCGAATCATTTCAAATTGGTTTCTTGAACATGACAATGAGTTCACTGTACTAAAATGGCCCCCACAGTCACCAGATCTCAACCCAATAGAGCATCTTTGGGATGTGGTGGAACAGGAGCTTTGTGCCCTGGATGTGCATCCCACAAATCTCCATCAACTGCAAGATGCTATCCTATCAATATGGGCCAACATTTCTAAAGAATGCTTTCAGCACCTTGTTGAATCAATGCCACGTAAAATTAAGGCAGTTCTGAAGGTGAAAGGGGGTCAAAAAAAACAAAATGGCGCCGCCGTGTTCGGTCGCTGTTCAGGTCGCTCCGCGAAGACTGTGCTTTTATTTACTATTTTACTTTCTTTCACTCTCAATTTTTACAAACTTATCAACTGCATTGATCTGCTATGACAGCAAAACTCTTTTGGACATTGGTTACCTCTACACCAGACTGTTTCAGGACACTTTCGCCGATCCTCTGTGGCCATCTGAGATTCTTCGCAACGCCAAGTTGAACAATGGCCAGACGAGTCGAAGGCGAAGAATCAAGAAACACCGTGGGAAACGCGCTGGTATCCGTAACAGACTGAGGAAAAGGGCATTCAGTCCTCCTCTCCCGAGGATTCTTCTAGCAAATGTTCAATCCTTGGAGAATAAGATGGACGATCTTAGAGCCAGGATAAATTTTCAATGGGACATGAGAGACTGTAACATCTTTTGTTTGTCCAAAACATGGCTCACGCCCGCGGTCCCGGACACAGCTGTGATGCCGTCGGAGAACTTCTCTGTTTTTCGGATGGACAGAACAGCCGAGGCCGGTAAATCCAAAGGCGGTGGAGTATGCTTCATGATCAACAAGAAATGGTGCGACCCCAGGAACATCACCATTCTCTCGCGGTCCTGCTCGCCTCATCTGGAACATTTAACAATCACTTGCCGCCCATTCTATCTGCCGAGGGAGTTTTCTGCGGTCGTCGCGACCGCTGTTTACATTCCACCGCAGGTAGACACAGCGCTGGCTTTATCTGGCCTTCATGATGTTGCCAGCGGCATCATAAACAAACACCCCGACGCGGTATTCATTGTCGCGGGCGATTTTAACAAAGCAAACCTAAAGAAAGTCCTGCCAAACTTTCACCAGCACGTCTCCTGTCCTACACGAGGAGCAAACATGCTGGATCATTGCTACTGTCAGTTTAAGAACCCCTATAAAGCGCGGTAACTTCCAGTGTTTGGCAAATCGGATCATGCCGCCATTTTCCTCACACCCGAATACAAACAAAGGCTCGTTCAGGAACCCCCGGTGAGGCAGGAAGTTAAACGCTGGTCGCCCCACTCAGAGACCGTGCTACAGGCAGCTCTGGATGATGTGGATTGGGACATGTTCCGAGCGAGTTCAGTTGACGTCAGCGAGTTCACAGATGTGGCGCTTTGGTTCATCAACACGCTTACAGAGCAAGCCACACAAACAATAACAATAACGTCCGTCTCAAATCAGAAACCGTGGGTGGACAATTCAATCCGTGCTGCAGTGAACACACACACTGCTGCTTACAACGCCGGTCTCCTAACGGGGAACATGACTGAATACAAATCATCCTGTTATGCTCTCAGATGCGCAGTTAAAGCCGCAAAGCTCCGTTACAAAGATCGAGTGGAGTCTCATTTCCAACTCAACGACTCGCGGTGCATGTGGCAAGGTCTGAGGTCCATCTGCTCTTTTGGATCTAAATCCTCTGCAGAGGTGAGTGCTGATCCGTCGCTTGTGAATGAGTTAAACTCTTTCTACGCTCGCTTTGACTGTAACCGCGGCAGCGCGACTCCGCCAAGTGGCGCGTCAGAGGGAATTACTCAGAGCACCAACAATCACGTGATCTCTGTCTCGGAGGATGAAGTACAGAGAGCACTCAAGCGTGTGGACGTCTGGAAAGCTGCCAGGCCGGATGGTATTTCAGGTCGTGTTCTGCGGTCCTGTGCTGATCAGCTCGCCGGGTTGTTTACATCTATCTTTAATGAGTCCCTCGCTACATCTGTGGTCCCCACCTCCTTCAAAAAATCCACCATCATCCCTGTCCCTAAGAACAGTAAACCCTCTTGCCTAAATGACTACCGTCCAGTGGCTCTCACGTCTATAGTCATGAAGGTCTTTGAGAGACTCATTAAAAACACCATTTGCGCCTTCATTCCTGACACTTTGGACCCTCTTCAGTTTCAATAGATCGACTGAAGATGCCATCTCTCATGTCCTCCACTCCTCCCTCACTCACATCGACAGCAAAAGTGGGAACTACGTAAGGCTGCTATTTATTGACTATAGCTCAGCCTTTAACACCATAGTTCCCATCAAGCTAACCTCCAAACTCCTGGATCTCGGCCTGAATCCTTCTCTCTGCCACTGGATTGAGGACTTCCTCACTGGCAGGCCTCAGGTGGTGAGAATAGGCCAGTCCACCTCCACCTCCATCTCCCTGCGTGTGGGAGCTCCACAGGGCTGTGTCCTGAGTCCCCTGCTCTACTCGCTCTACACGCATGACTGTTTGTCCACACACAGCTCCACCTCGATCATCAAATTTGCTGATGATACTGTTGTCCTGGGCCTCATTTCCAACAACAATGAGGCGGCATACTTGGACGAGGTGGAGCATCTAACATCATGGTGCCAGGACAACTGTCTCTCTCTGAATGTTGGCAAGACCAAAGAAATGATTGTGGACTTCAGGAAGAGACAGCAATGGACATACTCCCCCCTCATGATCAGTGGGTCACCAGTAGAGAGAGTGAGCAGCTTCAAGTACCTGGGTGTAAACATCTCCGAGGACCTGACCTGGACTGCTCACATTCAGACACAGGTGAAAAAAGCCAGGCAAAGACTGTACCACCTGCGCCAGCTGAGGAAATTCAGGGTTTCACCAGCTATCCTGAAAACTTTCTATTTAGGGGCGATAGAAAGTGTATTAAGTGTATACATTATTAAGTGTATCAGTGCATCACAGCGTGGTATGGGAACAGCACCAGTCATGACTGCAAAGCCCTGCAAAGAGTCGTGCGCTTATCCGAGCGTATCTCAGGGTCAGCTCTCCCGTCTCTGCAGGACGTCTACACCAAACGCTGCAAAGGTAGAGCTACTAAGATCATCAAGGACTCTAATCACCCTGCAAACCCTCATTTCACGCTGCTGCCATCTAGTAAGCGCTTCCGTAGCCTGATGGCCAAAACTGAGAGACTCAGGAGGAGCTTCTTCCCCCAGGCCATCAGACTCCTGAACTGAGTCACTTAACATCACATGACCATCGATATACTGGCATTGCACTGCACTTTCTGTTCTCGTTGTTACTGTGTAACAACCTGTTATAAACCTGTTTGCACATTATACTCTTTATACATTTGTTAACCACATATTTATAAGTCTACAGTTTACTCACTGCACAGTCTACTTCAATTATTTTATTCCACTTCTTTATTCTCATTTTTTTACTTTTTTTTTTCTTCTATTTGACTTGATTATTTATAATTCTACAGATATATATATAGTACTTTTTTTTATCCTATTTCTATTATAATTTCTTCCTTGTGGTTTTAACTGTGAATTTGCACTGTCCATGGAGCAGGCCTGTTTACATTTCACTGCCGGTTGTATACTCTGTATATAACTGTGTATGTGACAAATAAAACTCTTGAATCTTGAATCTTGACTCAAACACAGTATTAGTATGGTGTTCCTAATAATCCTTTAGGTGAGTGTATTTAACAGTCACATACTAACACAGAGTTGCATGAGACACATGAAAATACATGAAAACATTCTAAATAAATTATTAGTGTCGTCACATCCACTTCCCAATTTCTTATTCTTCTCTTTTTAACACAACATGAATTAAACTAAAACCAATATAATGAATTAAACAACCCAATTAATTTAAGGTTACAATTCCATCAAACATCCAACTTATTTTTTGAAACTTTGTCATGTTTAGCATGGGAATCCAAGTCTTTAACAGTGTAAAAAGCTCAGTATGCAGCCCTCCCCCCCATTTTGTCATATCTGTAAGTAGAGAAAAGTTACTCAGGCAAGAAGGTTGACATGGAGCAAGCTAAATCTCGAACCTCTGGGAAATCACCAGTTAAAAAAAAAGAAAGAGAACTGAGGGATTAAATGTTGCAAGCAGGGCCCTTTTTGCTGTCAGTGCAAAATTTTGTTAGCGACCACAATGTTGCCCTACAACATCAAATGGCAAATGAAATGAAAGCAGAACGAAACTGCTCTACTCATTTATGCTTCACGTACCATTCGTCAGTTCGGAACAATTGTCGATCTCGATCACGTGACACTTACTAAATAGCGTTGGGAGCACTGATCTCAGTGGTTGGGAGTTCCATTGAAGAAAGCATTTGATTTTGCCACAGAAATACTTAAACAATTATTGTATTTAAATGTTATTTTTAATGTGATGACCAAAATATTATTTGTTCATTCTTATTTTTGATTATCCCCAAATATAAATGGCATGTATAACTTCATTGCATGCAACTTGAACAGCAATGCACAACTAATAATGACTATGATTGGGACTGTCATATTACACAACATTATAAAGAGAACAATATTGTAATAAAACATTGTGAATTATTTGGGTTTAGTTGACGTGTTTCATTGCATTGTTCCAGGAAGTGCGCATTTACAACAGAAGTTCACAAACACATTCTGAATAACACACATCTGAGGTAGTGTTGGTAACGTATATTAGTCATTATATTTGATTATTTAATAAGTAATTTAATAAATGATCAATCACATCGACTCATTTTACAATCCTACTAGCCCTTTATTTAGATTAAAAACCCTTCTCATACTTGGTGAGGAACATGACGTTTTGAGCCACATTTGCACACCCCGTCATGCTGTTGGCTATATGTAACTGCCATAGATGCATATTGCAGTATTAAGGCTATCGGTTAATCGATTAATCGATCACTAATTTTTAAACAATGATCGATCATGGGAATTTGTGTAAACTGACATCCCTAATACACACACACACATACACATATATATATATATCCTTGTTTTAAGTTACAATTAAAGACTACACTCACCTAAAGGATTATTAGGAACACCATACTAATACTGTGTTTGACCCCCTTTCGCCTTCAGAACTGCCTTAATTCTACGTGGCATTGATTAAACAAGTTGCTGAAAGCATTCTTTAGAAATGTTGGCCCATATTGATAGGATAGCATCTTGCAGTTGATGGAGATTTGTGGGATGCACATCCAGGGCACAAAGCTCCCGTTCCACCACATCCCAAAGATGCTCTATTGGGTTGAGATCTGGTGACTGTGGGGGGCATTTTAGTACAGTGAACTCATTGTCATGTTCAAGAAACCAATTTGAAATGATTCGAGCTTTGTGACATGGTGCATTATCCTGCTGGAAGTAGCCATCAGAGAATGGGTACATGGTGGTCAAAAAGGGATGGACATGGTCAGAAACAATGCTCAGGTAGGCCGTGGCATTTAAACGATGCCCGATGCCCAACAGCACTTTCTGCTCTCGAGGTCAGAGGTCTACAGACAATTTCTTGGACTTCAAGGCTTAGTTTGTGCTCTGACATGCACTGTTAACTGTGGTACCTTATATAGACAGGTGTGTGCCTTTCCAAATCATATCCAATCAACTGACTACAAACAAGTTGTAGAAACATCTCAAGGATGATCAGTGGAAACAGGATGCACCTGAGCTCAATTTTGATTGTCATGGTAAAGGCTGAATACTTATGTACATGTGATAGTTTTTGGGTTTTATTTTTAATGCATTTGCAAACATTTTAAACAAACTTCTTTCACGTTGTCATTATGGTGTATTGTTTGTAGAATTTTGAGTAAAATTATGATTTTAATCCATTTTGGAATAAGGCTGTAGCATAACAAAATGTGGAAAAAGTTCTGTGAATACTTTTTGGAGGCACTGTAGATGCTATATAGCACTTAAAGTGGTTTCCCTATTATTGCAAGCCAATGAACCCCTTTTAATGCTATTTAGCACTTTTTAAGCACTATTTAGCACTTTGTTTAGAGTGTAGGCATGCGGATTACTTTTACAAATATTTGTGAAAGAATGGGTCGCTCACAGGAGCTCACTGAATTCAAGCGTATTACTGTGAAGTCCATTTGTGAAATTTCCTCAGCACTAAATACGGTCAACTGTTAGTGGTATTATAACAAATTGTAAGCAATTGGGAACAACAGCCACAAAGTGAAAATCACGTAAAATCACAGAGCGCGGTCAGCTCTGAGGCACACAGTGCACAGATGTCGCCAATTTTCTGAAGAGTCAATAGCTACAGACCTCCAAACTTTGTGTGGCCTTCAGATTAGCTCAAGAACAGTGCACTTCATGGAATGGGTTTCCATGGCCGAGCAGCTGCATCCAAGTTTTACATCACCAGGTGCAATGCAAAGCGTCACCAGGTGCAATACAAATGCAGAACATTTGACGTGTTCTCTAAAGTGACGATTCACACTTTTCTGTCTGACAGTCCGATGGACGAGTCTGGGTTTTGTTGTTTGCTAGGAGAATGGTACTTGCCTGACTGCATTGTGCCAAGTGTAAAGTTTGGTGGAGGGGGGATTATGGTGTGGGGTTGTTTTTCAGTGGTTGGGCTTGGCCCCTTAGTGAAAGGAATTCTTAATGCTTCAGCATACCAAGACATTTTGGACAATTTTATGTTCCCAACTTTTTGGGAACAGTTTGGGGATGGTCCCTTCCTGTTCCAACATGACTGTTGTAGTGAATTAGCTCAGAGGGGAGATATTAATAATCATTTATAACTCCTTATGATTATTCATTATGATTAATTATGAATATTTGAATCAGTTAATGGGATTAACTTTATGTGGCTACATTAACATTACAATCAATCAGTTCATCCTCTGAACACTCAGTATTGATTATTAATTAATTCTAAGAAAAATATATTTTTCATGGCCACAGAAAAATAGTTATTTCTTTGTATTTACATAAGCACATAACAAGATCAGTCATTTAAGTGACACTTTGTTTGCAATGGGGAGTCAGAACCAAACGTATATTGTGCACAAACCTTAATAACTAAATCACGGACAAGATTAAACAGACATAAAACATACATACACAAAACAATGGCGTAATGGATCACAAAACTCACGGTTTGGATCACATCACGGATCACGAGTCACGGATAATGACCTAAATGCTGTTTCCCTTGCTTTACCTGAGGCAAAAATCCATGTGTTGACTTTGAAACAGAGTATACTTTACATTATATGCATCGGTGATGGAATGACTAGATTTTCGCATCGATACATGTTTGTTTTAATGCGGACAATGCGCTGTCACTTTAATTCAGCGCGTGCAGCACAGCTAAAAATAGACTCGGTGCGGAAACGATCGCCAGCACTGCTGTACACGCACCGCTGCTGGAACGCACTGACGGACTGAAACCACGTGCAGTGTGCAAGCTGTAATCCGTTAGCGTGGGTACGGAAAAACAAATGCACCGCTTACAAACTGCAATCGGAATATGTGTGAAACTGGCGTCCGCAGGTGTCGCTTCAGATGTGTAGCCATGCTCGATGTACTGCCACTTTCATACGGCTTTCTCGTGCCACAGCGCCTACATACTGTTACGGTTTTGTCCACCACTCTTCTTCCGCCATCATTATATTTTACGGGGAAGCCAAAATGCTCCCATACATGCGATTTGAATGATGCGGGAGGCTTTTCAAGTTCTTCTGCTCCTCCGTTAGTGTGCGAGCAAAACAGATTTACTAACTACACAGTGACTTGTATTATATCTTAGTACATTTCTTGCATTTGCCCGGTAGGGATGGGCGATATGGCCTAAAATCCATATTGCGATACACATTGTTTCTTGTGATAACGATATATATCGCGATATATAAATTATAATAGAACCATGAACAGGATATATAGACCCTAACCGCTAAATTAACCGAAAGCCAAACCGCTAAATTATTATTATTTTTTTTTTAAAGAAAGAAACATTTTGAGAACATTTATTGTGCAAAACTGTAATTATACAACATAATGTTGCAGATAAAATTCAAGTACACTAGCTGCAGAGACTTTAACAAAGAAAAAGCTTCAATGGATAGTTCTCCCTGAAATGAAAATAAAGCCATCTTTTACTTACCCTGCTGTTGTTCCAATGCCCTATGTCCTTCTATCTTTTTCGGACCTCAAAAGAAAAAAAAAAACGTCCTACACACGCTCCTTCCTATAATGGCAGTGACTAGCGACCAAGCTAAAACTTTATACAAAAATATCACGCAATGATACAGTGAGACGCGCGCCATATATGGAAAGTGTTCAGGTGGCCTGGTTTCCTGTCCCACACACACTCATGAGGCTATGTGTGTAGGCCTTATCTGGCCTGCTGGCCAAGATGAGGTGTCGGTTCAGCCAGGAAGAAGAAGTTGGGTGGATCCATGTGTCTCTTTTAAGCTTTTGGGAGAAATCCCGCCTTGTAGGTCAGTGAGCCAATCGTATTCAGGCTCTTGAAGGGAACGTTTTACGAACCATTTTCTCAAGCAGATCATTTGCAGATCGGTTGTTGATGAAGGAACTATTAAAGATTCTTGTAATACTAATATGTTGCACAAAGATCGACATATCATATACACAGTCATTCAGATCTTTAATTTACAAGTTTGTAGACACCAAACATGCCATACCCACGATTTCCGTTAACCATAGTATGCAATTCTGAAACATAAATCCAACCTAGACTGAATTAATACATAGACCAAACCCTATAAAAACAAATCATGAGATGGATATATGTTTATATACAAACCCGATTCCAAAAAAGTTGGAACACTGTACAAATTGTGAATAAAAACAGAATGCAATGATGTGGAAGTTTCAAAGTACAACATATATGACATATCAAATGTTTAAACTGAGAAAATGTATCATTTTAAGGGAAGAATAAGTTGATTTTAAATCATCAACATCAACACATCTCAAAAAAGTTGGGACAAGGCCATGTTTCCCACTGTGTGGCATCCCCTCTTCTTTTTATAACAGTCTGCAAACGTCTGGGGACTGAGGAGACAAGTTGCTCAAGTTTAGGAATAGGAATGTTGTCCCATTCTTGTCTGATACAGGCTTGTAGTTGCTCAACTGTCTTAGGTCTTCTTTGTCGCATCTTCCTCTTTATGATGCGCCAAATGTTTTCTATGGGTGAAAGATCTGGACTGTAGGCTGGCCATTTCAGTACCCGGATCCTTCTTCTACGCAGCCATGATGTTGTAATTGATGCAGTATGTGGTCTGGCATTGTCATGTTGGAAAATGCAAGGTCTTCCCTGAAAGAGACGACGTCTGAATGGGAGCATATGTTGTTCTAGAACTTGGATATACCTTTCAGCATTGATGGTGCCTTTCCAGATGTGTAAGCTGCCCATGCCACACGCACTCATGCAACCCCATACCATCAGAGATGCAGGCTTCTGAACTGAGCGCTGATAGCAACTTGGGTTGTGCTTGTTCTCTTTAGTCCGGATGACATGGCGTCCCAGTTTTCCAAAAAGAACTTCAAATTTTGATTTGGTCTGATTGAGTTTTCCACTTTGCCACAGTCCATTTTAAATGAGCCTTGGCCCAGAGAAAACGCCTGCGCTTCTGGATCATGTTTAGATATGGCTTCTTTTTTGACCTATAGAGTTTTAGCCGGCAACGGCGAATGGCACAGTGGATTGTGTTCACCGACAAAGTATTCCTGAGCCCATGTTGTGATTTCCATTACAGTAGCATTCCTGTATGTGATGCAGTGCCGTCTAAGGGTCTGAAGATCACAGGGATCCAGTATGGTTTTCCGGCCTTGACCCTTACACACAGAGATTGTTCCAGATTCTCTTAATCTTTGGATGATATTATGCACTGTAGATGATGATAACTTCAAACTCTTTGCAATTTTTCTCTGAGAAACTCCTTTCTGATATTGCTCCACTATTTTTGGCCGCAGCATTGGGGGAATTGGTGATCCTCTGCCCATCTTGACTTCTGAGAGACACTGCCACTCTGAGAGGCTCTTTTTATACCCAATCATTTTGCCAATTGACCTAATAAGTTGCAAATTGTTCCTCCAGCTGTTCATTATATGTACATTTAACTTTTCCGGCCTCTTATTGCGACCTGTCCCAACTTTTTTGGAATGTGTAGCTCTCGTGAAATACAAAATGAGCCAATATTTGGCATGACATTTCAAAATGTCTCACTTTCAACATTTGATATGTTATCTATATTCTATTGTGAATAAAATATAAGTTTATGAGATTTAAAATATAAGTTTATGAGATTTGTAAATTATTGTAAATTATTGCTAAATTATTCCTTTTTTATTAACAATTTGTACAGTGTCCCAACTTTTTTGGAATTGGGTTTGTATTTCTCAAGTAGTTATAAATAGGCTATATGAGTTTAAGATGGTTTATTTGTAAAATAGAGTGTCACAGCTCTCTGCACATTCCTATGTGTTCTGTAACCAGAGCCCTCTTCCTTGCTCTTACGGGCCTTTTGGGGGGATGGGTCCACAGACCTTCACAGTGCGTTCTAATGATTACTTGTTAAATTGGACAAATAATTGTGTCTGATTTCTCTCAGTCGCTACACTGTGCACCAGTGCACAAAGCAAGGTCCACAAAGACATGGATGAGCGAGTTTGGTGTGGAGGAACTTGACTGGCCTGCAACCCGATAGAACACCTTTGGGATGAATTAGAGTGGAGACTGTGAGCCAGGCCTTCTCGTCTAAAATCAGTGCCTGACCTCACAAATGTGCTTCTAGAAGAATGGTCAAAAACTCCTAAACCTTGTGAAAGCCTTCCCAGAAGAGTTGAAGCTTTTATAGCTGCAAAGGGTGGACCAACTCCATATTAAACCCTACAGATTAAGAATGAGATGTCATTAAAGTTCATGTGCATGTAAAGACAGGCATCCCAAAACTTTTGGCAATATAGTGTATATTGACCGGAAAAGACAAATGACTATAGTAATTTTTTCCAACACTTCAATAACTCTATCATATTTAAATGTTTTATATATATTGTAATTTCTGTAAGTTAACTCTATTTATTTTAACTCTATCTATTTGTTATCAAGGCATTTGTCAGTAATACAGTCAAAATGATTCATTCAAGGTGTACCCCTACATTTACTGCTTGTGCTCCTAAAATTTTCAGTAAGGGGCTGCAGTGCTCCTAGAAAAAAAAAAAAATTGTCTGGAGCCCTGGACAGAGAGGTGGAATTTTTATTGCTCAAAAGACGTAGAATCACATATGGTATTTTATTGAACAGATAAATTCAGCACACAGATACATTTAGCTCTCAAACGAGTTCACTGTGAAGGGATTTCATTATGGTAGTTGTAGCTCTGTGCTGGAATTTATTTTCAAGAAAGTACAGTGTCTTTTAATGTATTTCTGTTTTGATATACGGAACTTTGCTGTCTCATCAGTGACTTTTAAGATCCATATGTTGTTAGCATTGTTAACACCTTGTGTGGTACTTTTTGTAGATACATTTTTTTTGAATAGTTAAAGATAATTAAATACAACTAAAACACTGAATACAAATATGTTAATATGTGAGGTTACAAACCTCAGCAATAAAAAGCGTTTTATTGGCTCTGCTGTCATCTAGTGGAGAAAACCAAGAGTTACCCTGCTTTATAGCTAATGTGTTAAAAACAATAATTTGTAAAAGATAAAATTACTTGTATTTAATGGTATTCACCAAGCCAGACGTGAACAAACAGAAAATACAAAATAGCCTACCACGTATTGAGTTATGGCACATTTTCCAAAAACATTTGATAATTTAGCATTTTATTATTTTATTTTATTTTATTACTTTTCTGCTGTATAAAGTACTTTCAATTACAATTTTACATTAAAGGTGCAATAATAATATCACAAAATAATCTGGAACAGCTAAATTAATGAAATTAATAAAAGCTCAAAGGCTCAGGAGATTTCATAATCAAATGACATGGCATAAAACAGAACAACTATTATACAGAGAGAAAAGAGTTCTTAATACTGCCAGAATGTGTACAATTACCATACAAGTTCTAATAAATATTCTTAAATATTTTAAATATGAGGGGAAATCAAAAAACTGTTATGCTGTGTTCGAAATCACCTCCTATACACTCAATCACTATTCCCTCCATTAATGTAGTCCACTTGAAGTACTGAATGAAAACAAGTAGGCTAAGCTATAAGATGTCCTCACACTAGGTGCTCTGAACAAAGTCTGGTTTGGTTGATTAGTGTAAGTGCCCGCAGTTTGTTTAGCCTGCCCTGGCCTGCTTGGAAGAGGTGGTCCAGAGCACAGTTCGGTTGGGCTTGGGGCGCAGTAGCCTACACATGTAGTGTGAACACTAATTGCGCCGGGGCATGGAACAGCTATCATTACGACAGAAAACGTAACCGAGATGTTCCCTTTCAGTCGGTCACTTTTGACGTACGTTGGAACTGACCGACGAATTGGGGATCCTACCAACGTGCCAGGAATGCTGGCCCTTCCTGCGCCCAGTTTGAGCTCGCTGGAGAGCCCCTATGGTTGCGGACACCATCTCCCTCTGAGCAGATCCTTCTGTCCCTGGGCTGCCCGTCTCAGGGCCGCTTGCTCTTGCGCTTGCCAGCCGCCTTCGCAGGGCCCTGAGCAGGTTGGGTGCCACCCTTTTGTCTGGCACCCTGCTTGCCCAGTTGAGGCTGCTGCTTGGGCAGGGGCGGAGGCGGACACAGGGGGACGCCCTCAGCAACGAGCAGAAGGAGGTACTGCCGCCAGCGACAGGGTGGAGGCCGCAGCGGGCTGCTGGGGCAGAATGTTCTTGATTGCCTCTGTCTGCTTCTCGGCCACCGAGAACTGCTGGGCAAAGTTCTCGATGGTATCGCCGAAGAGGCCAGCCTGACAAACAGGGGCGTCGAACTGAACCTTGTCGGACTCACGCATGTCTGCCAGGTTTAGCCATAGGTGGCGTTCTTGGACCACCAAGGACCTCCATCGCCCGGCCCAGGGAGCGGACAGTCATCACCCTGAGGAGCGAGGTCCGTCATCGTGTGCAGTTCCTGCATAACCCCTGGGTCATTACTACCCTCGTGCAGTTCCTTTAGCGCTTTGGCCTGGTAGACCTGCAGCAGCGCCATGGCATGCAAAGATGACGCGGCCTCTCAGCAGGCTGTATAAGCCTTGGCTGTGAGGGTGGACAAGAACTTACACGCCCGGGAGGGGAGACGTGGGTTAGCCCGCCAGTCTGCAGCAGACCTGGGACACAGTTGCATCGCCACGGACCACTCAACTGGGGGAATCCCCGTGTATCCCTTAGTCGTGCCACCATCGAAGGTAGTGAGGACGGAGGAGTCAGTCGATCGGTGTCTGGCACTGTAGGGTGCCGTCCACAACTTTGTGAACTCCTGATGCACCTCCGGGTAGAAAGGCACCGGGGCAGGGCGCTGAGAACCAGCGCGGGCCATCCTGAGAAGCCAGTCATCCAACCACATAGGTTCGGGACACGGTGGAGGGTTCCACTCAAGCCCGGCACTTGGCAGCGGCCCAGGAAAGCATAGCCGTTAGCTCTGGATCAGACTCAGAAAACGCTACCACACCCGAAGGGGGCAACGCAGCCGGGTCTTCATCTCCAGAGTCCATTAGCTCGTCCCCCGATGCAGCTATCGATATCACGTCCTCAACCGGTGCCCCAAAAGCCACGGCGGTCCCCCACCGGCGCAGCGGAGGGGGGAGGGGCCCAAGGAGCCTGTTGACCCGTCGGGCAAGCCCTCACAGTAACCCTCAGGTCTCCACCAAAGGCATCAGCCAAAGTAGCAGCCCTCTGCTTCGCAGCTGGAGGACCACTAGATCGGGGGATTCAAGAGATTCAAGAGTTTTATTTGTCACATACACAGTTATATACAGAATATACAACCGGCAGTGAAATGTAAATGGATGCGCAATGGGACTCCACCCCATTTGAGCTATTCGAGCCTTGACCGTAGGACTGCGATGGTCATGTTCCCGCAGTGGGAACATGAGTCATTCACGTACACTGCCTCAGCGTGCTGAACGCCCGAACACATGAGATAGCAATCATGACCATCAACTGAGGACAGAAAATGATGGCATCCAGAAACACACGGTTTGAATGACATCTTGAAAAAGATGCAGGGTCAAACCGTGTAGCAAGCCTGTGTAAGAACTCAAAATGGGAAACGCCCAGCAAGCCAACAGTGTTTGTAACGCTCAGTGAACCAACAAGGAAATGTAAGCTCTTTTAGTGCAGCTACTCGCTGACTTGTGCCTTCACACCAGCACCGGATACCAGCAGCAACCCTTCTCATACACTCAGAAGAAAAAACAGCAGCTTCGATCAGCAACGTTCGGCTCCGAAGTTGAAAGCGAGGATGCGGTATTCCACTCCCGTATTTATACCCGCGATGCGGGGCGGTGCGTGGACCGCATGCCAACATTATTGGCTTGTTTTTACACACTCGAAGTAGATTGGTCTCTGAAGATGATCCCCAATTCATCGGTCAAGTTCCAACGTACGTCAAATGTGACCAACTGAAAGGGAACACCAAACTATTACTACTTGGATACACTTTTCAATGAATTCAAGTATATTTAGGTTCTCACCTTATTGACGAACATGAATTGTTGTTTGCGAGTAAAGCTGCAAATTCCTCCATCAAAGCCAGCTGCCTTCATAATAATCTTCTGATACGTGCAGTGCAATCAAGTGAAAATCGCTGCTTTGCATAAATGATAAGGAAATAAGGAAGAGCTTTTCTTCCTGTTGTCTTCAAAACAAAAAGTTGCATTGTGAATGATGTAAGCGTGCTCCGGCCCGGTATGTTAAGTGCAATGTGGGTGCAGGCCAGTGTGGGAGTGGGGACAATCGCGCTCAGGAACGGTACAAGGCAACCATGCCTAGTGTGAGTACACCCTAAGTGTGCCAGAAGGACTGCCGCTTTTGCATAGTTTGTGCTTGCTGTTTAATAATAAAACATTTTTGACACACCCACAAGAGAACGTATCTCAAACCCCGTTTCACACCGTTTCCAGGAAACATGTCGTTCAAACTGGAAATCGTAGCAAAACGTTGCACAACAGTTTGAGTTTGAACGTGTCCTCCCAGTTGTACATTTGTTATTGCGGTGCATTGTCACAGCCCTAGGCTGAATCCGAAATCGCCCCCTAAACCCTCAAACACTATGTAGTACTACAGTTCACTTGAAGTAGTGAATGAAAACGAGTAAGTGAATTCGGACAGCCGTTGAGCGTACAGCAGTTGTACACTCGTTATTGTGGTGTATGTATTGTGGTATTGCACTCTATTATGTCCACTATGATTTCAGACACCACTACTGTCCCCTCACACCCCTTTTCCACCAGAATGAACCGGGTACTAGTTCAGAGCCAGTGCTAGTGCCAGTTCGGAGTTGGTTCGACTGACAAGCCTTCTAAGAACTGGTTTGTCTTTCCATGGGCTAGAGAGCCACCATAGAGCCAGTTCTTACGTCATTGTACATGTCTCATCTTTCTCAGCACTGCTAGCGAGGCAGCGGGAAATACAAACACACCAGGCTTGTTTGAGATGTAACGCGCTGCGCAGACCAATCCGCATATGATAGCAAATCCAACACATTTGTGCAGCTCGCCGTAATTTGTATAGACGGAGATTACAACCGAGCAGCTATTAGCTCGATTAGCTGCTATTTCAAAAATGGCAGATCTCAAGTTTGTTCGTCTTGTTGGTCACAGTAACCCCAATGTTTTGGTGCTACTTAAGAACCACTTTTTCTGGTTCGGAGCTGGTGCTTTGGGTGTGGAAAGACAGAGAACCGATTTGAAACTAGGCTCTGGCTCTGGTGTTTGGTGTATTCTCCTGAAAATCTCCTGTGAGTTTGTGATTCAAAGTAATTCTATGTATTCCTCATCTTTGTGAGCTTTGTTACTACGTGAGGTGCTAACTAAAAGTGGTTAATTGGCTTGTAATCATAGGGGAACCACTTTAAGTGCTATATATAGCACCTATCTTTGTCAAATGTCAAATGGTGCAAATGGTGTAGAATTGTAGAACCACCCCATTCTCCACCTTAGATTTTAGATCTGTTACTCCACGCTCATATGTTTGCTATGAATGGGAATTTACTACAATGGCAAAAGCTGTTTTGAATCACTTTTATGCTTTTCTGAGGTCAAAAAATCTTGCTTGGGGGCCCTAGAATATTTCCTTATAGCAGGGCCTTGGGGGAAAAATGTTGAGAAGGAAATACACTGTATTTTAAAGGGGTCACAAATTTGATATATAAAAGTTCATGGTAATATAATAATATCCTGTAAGTTTCAGAGCTGAAAACTTCCTTGTTAGTCAAAGAAAAGCTTTTATTGACACCAGGCCAAGCAAACGATCGATCTCAGAATGTGCCAGGTTGTGACGTCAGAGTGTGGTGAAACACTAGGGATGGGCGTATAGATATGAAGTATCGATATATCAATACTGATGTGAGCATCGAAAAGTATCGACACTCAAAGTATTAAAAGTAAAGTAAATTTCTCATCATTTCACCACTCTCTCATTTCCATCACTCTTTCACTCTTTCCTTTTGTCTCAGTCTCCTTATCTTGCCCTGTCTCTTCCCATCCTAAAGCTGAGCTTTGACTGATAGTCTATTCATTTTCGTCTGTGTCAGTGAAGAAAGTAAACATAGGGTCAACTAATATTTAGCGTATATTTTATTAAGCATTTTCTTAGACAAGTTAATTCACAGAAGGATACGAATGCTAAGTAAATACGTTTAATAAATTCACAATGTGTAAACACACATCAATTATCTTAAACCTAATCTGATTAAATTATTTTACAACATTTATTATATACACCTCTGAAAAATTCTGAGGTCTGGACCACGGCGACCTCATAGCTGGCTACGGCCATAATAACATCACCTATAGTTTACCTCAACACTTCCATTCACATGGTAGAATCTAGAGTGCTGGACCACAGCGACCTCATAGCTGGCTAAAAAGTATCGATACTCAAATAAAAATATCAATACTACAGTACAGTTTTTTTTTTTTTAACCAGTAATTTTATTTAAAAAGATTATTTAATGAATACAATACAAATAACCTATGTTACTGAATAGTTGTGTAGTATAGGACTATTTTCCTGTTCATCTGAACCATGATCTGAACGCACGCAAATGCTGCAAAACAGAACCAGTCAATCACAGAGAGAGCGTTTGCTCACTGATGACACAGGTTCAAACAGGGCTGCGTTTCCCAAAGTATCATAAGAAACCATTGATGCTTTTGGAAACGCAGTCTAGAATAATTGTCATCAGAAGACAAAAAAACATAATATGTTTGAGTTATTTCACAATAAACAAATAGAAATTGTAGCCTACATAGTGCAATTACACTCTTTAAATTTAATGTTAAACATTGATATTGATCATGTTCTATTCTGTAACTAATGTTAATATAAATCATACACTATCAGAATAAAAAGGTTGCATTTTATGGGTGCATCGTCCTGTTACTGGCAGTCCCTATGAAAATGAACCATGGTTTACCATGGTACAGTGACCGTAGTTCAACTAGTATTTGTAGATTTCCATGGTTACCACTACAAGTAAACATATTTTAACCATGTGCAAACATCTCATAAGTTGCAATTAAGGCATACTGAATTTTAAAATACCTTTCAAATATAATGTTAAGTGGGTATCTTTATCCATTTTACTCTTAGTAATTTTAATAATTTAATAATTAAAAAGTTCTGTTTAGAAGTATCGTATCGGTATCGATATCGGTGATACTGGCCTTGAAAGTATCAGTATCGTATAGAAAACAAAATAAGTGGCATCACCCATCCAGTTGTTAAAGTGGGATTTGGCAGGTGGGGGAACCCTCAAATTTTGTGCAGGTGCAACAGGGAAAAATTATTCACCATGGGTCAACATATTGAGTATCGTGGTATAGCAATACATTTTGGGATACTTATTTACTTGATATTTGAATGGTTTTATTTTGGTCCATCTACATCTACATTGATATGATGACGATACTATGTTAAAATTGCTGAGCACCACAATATGGAACACAATCTTGTTTTTCACAATGGAAATTCAAACATAAAAACGGAAGTCCAAAACTGCTTAAAATGTAACACCAAAATGGCTGATGACACAACTACAACAGAAATAAATCACAACCTAGATAGACCTATTGCAGAGTCAATGGCAAAATGCAGAATCAAAAGTTTTGCTGTATCATAAAACATAAGAAACAATAATGTATGATGGTCCAAATATTGTGGCTATTCTCACATCCAGTCAAAATAGTTCCCATATCGACTGGTACTGTGACTTGATTTGTCCTTTTAACTCCAATACAACCAGGCCCGGATTAAGAACACATAGGGCCCTGGGGCTATAACAAACCGATCTCTAGCCGATCTTGGTGCCACAACGTTTTCTACCAGAGAAATAACAAAATCATCATACAATGAGTATATACTGTCTGAATATTCAATTTTAGTATTAAGTAAGCCTATATATAAATATTCCAGGCTGCAACATATTAACTCCAAATATGAGGTCAAAGCAAACAGGTTTCCAGAAATAGCAACAACTTCTGAGCATATACAACTGCCTTAAGGAGTTTTAAAACCAGTGAAGACCAAAATTTGAGCTGTTTAGAGGGGTTCGGGGGGCATGGTCCCCCAAGAAATCTTTTATTTCTCTGATCTACATATGTGCATTTTAAGATGGTTGAAGGCTAAAATATGTTAGTGGACGGTAGATCTGTCATACCTGCTTTCTCATCATTTCACCACTCTCTCATTTCCATCACTCTTTCACTCTTTCTTTTTCTCTCAGTCTCCTTCTCTTGCCCTGTCTCTTCCCATCCTAAAGCTGAGCTCTGACTGATACTCTATACATTTTCGTCTGTGTCAGTGAAGAAAGTAAACATAGGGTCAACTGATATTTAGCGTATATTTTATTAAGCATTTTCTTAGACAAGTTAATTCACAGAAGGCCATGATTACAGTCGTGTATTCAGCCTATAGTTTACCTCAACACTTCCGTTCACATGGTTGGATCTAGAGGTCTGGACCACAGCAACCTCATAGCTGGCTACAGCCATGATTACAGTCGTGTATTCAGCCTATAGTTTACCTCAACACTTCCGTTCACATGGTTGGAGCTAGAGGTCTGGTTCAGCTAGTTTCGCCAGAAATGTTATTTCACTACTTAAGATTAGCCTGCCGACAGGCTGATCAATCTTAAATAGTGAATCTTAAATAGTGAAATAACATTCCTTTCTTGATGTGCGTTGTTCACTCTCTTGACTTGATATTTGAAGGAAAAATAGTCCTTGAGTGACCAACTCCACACAGCTTCTGCAACGTGCGGAACAAGGAATTCTCAAATTCACGCCCTTGATCGTGATGCAACTTTGCAGGGAACCCAAAGCGAGGTATGAAATCATTGAATATCTTCTCTACCGCAGTCTTCCCAGATTTGTTCCTGGTAGTATAGGCTTGAGAAAATCTGGTGAAGTGGTCAGTCACCATCAGGATATATCCATACCCTCCACGACTGGTCTCTAGATGCAGGTAATCAATACACACTAATTCCAGGGGCACATTTGACGTGATTCCTCCCATTGGTGCACGGACATGTGTTACTGGTTGTTTCTGTGTTATGCATGGACACTGGCGAGTTACATACTCTTCCACACTCCTTTTCATTCCTGACCAATAGCATCTCTCTGTGACTTGCTGTAACACCTTCTCTGTTCCAACATGACTCATGTGGTTATGTAGCTGCTGAAGAACCATTTGCTGATACTTTGCAGGTAATACCAGTTGTCTTCTTTGAGTTGTTCTCCTGTACAATAAGTTATTTTCAAGTACTAACTTTCTCTCAACAACTTCTTCATATCTCTGGCTGCTGTGTATCGAACATCAGGTGGCACTGTTTTACCGGCTTCCTTCAATCCTCCTGTTGTGCTCTACTCAATTCATCAGGACTGATGGTCAGTGAGTGTTGGTTATGGATCACGTCTGTATCTGGTGCCTTCAAATTCAAAGCTGCGACCCAAGCTACATCTCCTTACTTAGACATCATGTTTCCTTCCCAGGTTGCTTGAATAACCTCTTGTGGCATATTCTCTGTGCACTCACTAATGTACTGGTTCATATCCAAAGGACAATGTGACAACAGGTCTGCATTATTCAAAGGAACTGCAAGTTCTCCCACCCAACGATAACCAGCTGCATTCAACTTCGCAGATCTCATTACATAAGTGAGCGGGTTATTGTCAGTGTAAATGGTGAAACTCGGGGCATAATAGAGATAGTCACAGAACTTCTCGCACACAGCCCACTTTAATGCAAGAAACTCCAGCTTGCCTGAATGAAGTCTGTAGTTCTTCTCAGCAGGTGATAAGGTTCTCGATCCGTATGCGATAACTCATAACTTTCCTTCTTGTCTCTGATACAGTACTGCTCCAATCCTTTTTCAGACACATCTGTTTGTAGTACAAACAGAGCATCAAAATCAGGATACGCAAGGATAGGCGGATTTATCAGAATGTCCATGAGGGTATCTAAGCTTTGCTGATGCTTGTCTTCCCACATTACTGGATGTTGAGATGGCAATTGTGGACTGCTTTTCCTTTTTTTCTTCCAGAAGTTGTAATGGACTTTCTGATGCACTACCCTGAAGTAATGGACTTTCTGATGCACTACCCTGAAGCAGCTCATAAATTGGTTTTGCCATTCTAGCAAAATCTTGAATGTAGCTTCGATAGTAGCTCAGGAATCTTACAAGACGGTGGACTTCTCCAACATTTTGTGGTGTTTTGTCACAGAGTACTCTCACAGCTTCCAGATCTTTTCTACTCCATCTTCAAACACAAGATGACCCAAATACTGGACCTCTCGCTTAAACAACTCATACTTAGCTGGACGTAGCTTTACTCCATGCTGTTGCAGAGCTCTGAACACAACTCGCAATTTCTCTACATGCTCTTCAAAAGATTTGGCAAAAGACAATACATCATCCAGGTAAGGTAGGTGACACTCATCACGGATAGTCTAACATCTCTTCCATGCTTCGCTGGAACGCAGCTGAGGCATTTGACAGTCCAAATGGTATCCGTAAACATTCAAATAATCCCCAAGGCGTCACAAACGCAGTCATGTGTCTTGACCCTTCAGCCATGAACCCCTGGTGATAGGCCTTTCCTTGGTCGAGTATGGAGAACCAACGGTACCCACCCAAGGTATTCATGAGGTCCTGAATTCGTGGCAAGGGATGGCGATCAGCCACCGTTTTCTTGTTAAGCTGTCAGTAATCGATGCACAATCGTACTTTTTTCTAACACACACTACTGGCGCAGGGTAGCAACCCTTGGCCAGCAAATCCTGCACATACTCCTTCACTTCTTTCAAGAGTGGTTTGGGTATCAATGTGTAGGCTTTCTGCACAGGAATATTATCTTTCAAGCTCAATGTCATCTGAAGACTGGAGATGCTCCCAATGTCATTCTCATCACGTGCAAATACAGTTGACTCTTCGTAGAGTAGTTGTTTCATGACTGCTTGATGACTGGATTTCAGATGACTCAGAGCTACAGGAGGATACCACAGCGTGCCAGTGTCATCCAATCGCCCTGATTGCGATAAAGTAACTTCCTGTGTACTGCTTGTTTCAATTTGATCAGTTTGAATAATCTTAGCAATGGGTGATATTTCTCCTGCAATAGCTATTTTTGGAATGGTCACATTGTGCTTTGTGTTCCAACTGGAACTCTTACGTATGACTGACCTGCTTTCTGAATCTCAATCAATCCTTTTCCAAAGTCAAGAATTCCCAAAGGTGAAACCTCATCACTCATTTCAAACAGGACTGTGGAATCTAACATTGAAGTTAGCAGGTACTCTACATTTCACATTGGCCACTTGACCAGGCCAAATGGTGTAACTCTGTGGTCCTACCTTCACTCGAGCAGTGTCTGCATATACTTTGTCTGCGCGGATGTACCCATCTGACACCGCAACAAAATCATCTGGAGTGTTTCCAGTGCTATCAACAAATGCAAAGTGGTAAGAATGCTCGTACTATCCCCTGGTTCTGTACCCAGCTCTGAAATCACATTAAATCCTAATAGTGGCCTCTCCAACTTCATCTGACTCACCAGAAAGGGAACTTGAACGGAGTAGCGAGTCCCAATTTATTGGTAATTTATTTTTCTCTCCAGCTTTGATCAATGATGCTAACATGTGCCCCGGTGTCAAGAAGCATGCTTACTCTATCCGGTTGTTAAGTCTGATGTCACGCAGCAGCGCTTCTGGGTCCAAATGCTCTCTCACATACCACAAGAAAAACAACAAACGGTGCTAATATACACATACAATGTGGTGTAATACTACAAAAAAATATATATAATCATAACCTTTATCTCCATACCAAAATTCCAGATGGCCAGACAGTGATTTGTCTTTTATAAATCGTTAAAATATTAATGTCTGTGACGCTGTGAACACAGAGACTGTTGTATAGACATGTTTAACTTTTTAAAATGCTTGATGTTTAATATGAATAAATAGCGCTCATAAACAGCTGTCGTTGGCATTCACAAGTGAAATGAGTTGAGGCTTGGACCCAGAAATTGAAGACTGAAGCTTTCCAATTTCCCCTTCCAGTAGGCACTTCTTTCCAACAAACTGAACAACTTTCTCTTCAGAGTTCTGTGTTTGTTGTCTGCTTGGTTTCCACGCTGTACTACCTGCATGATCCCCAAAGAACTGTAGTGGGTACAGGGCCTCTGCACCAGCTAGCAGTTAAATGTTCAGCAACCTGAAGCTTTACAATGATGAAAGACAGACAAAAGAGGTGCGTATGATCAGCTCCGGTCTGGCTGTGTTATGGCATGCAACACAACAGACTTATAGCGATACACCGCACTCACATAGCACCCTTTAGCGGTCTGGAAGTACCATCATTCCCTTCAATGTATTTTCACATACAGGAAATATATTAAATACATCAACTGTGACGAACCATCAGTTGGGGCGTCACATGTGCAGGGGTTACTGTGTTCCGGAACCTCAGATAAATTAATAAATAAATAGATCCAACAGTTGCATCGCGAGAGCAGCTGTACCGTCTCACGCACAGCACTGACAAACTTTATTGGCGCTTTTGCCACTCTATTGAAGTGATAACGAGCATCAGGCAGTTGCTTTATCCATTGTAATTTGATACAAGCTCAACATCATGTGTACAGTAAAGGCTCTGTGGCAAAACTAGCTTAACCAGACCTCTAGCTCTGACAATGTGAACGGTAGTGTTGAGGTAAACTATAGGCTGCCTACACAACTGTAATCATGGCTGTAGCCAGTTATGAGGTATATATACGCTAAATATCAGTTGACCCTATGTTTACTTTCTTCACTGACACAGACGAAAATTAATAGACTATCAGTCAGAGCTCAGCTTTAGGGTGGGAAGAGACAGGGCAAGAGATGGAGACTGAGAGAAAAAGAAAGAGTGAAAGAGTGATGGAAATGAGAGAGTGGTGAAATGATGAGAAAGCAGGTATGACAGATAATCTACTGCCCACTAACAGTTTTAAAAACAATTTTTTATTTTAAAAAATGTATCCTTCAACCATCTTAAAATGCACATATGTAGATCAGAGAAATTGTCTCGGTTACGTATGTAACCCTCGTTCTCTGAAGGAGGGAATGGAGACGTACGTCGGAACTGACCAACGAATTGGGATCTGTTTTCAGAGATCAATCTGCTTCGAGTGTTTCTAAACAAGCCAATGCCCATTGGCATGCGGTCCACACTCCGCCCGTCGTGCGGGTATAAATACGGAAGTGGAATACCGCATCCTCACTTTTCTGCTGAGGAGCCAAACTAGTGACTTGGTCGAACTAGTGACAGCACCTGGCTACGGGACATACGTCATACGCAGGACATACGCTGGGAAAGCGTGCCCGTCTTGGAAGACGGAACGCTGCGGAGCCACATCCTTCAAGGGAAGGAGAGGTGGTGGATTACACATAAGGACTAACCTAGGGCTCTGTCAAGGGAAAGACATGGGGCTAGCTGAGTAGGGTAGCTGGTACCGTGGAGAATACACATATGGGGTTGCCACGGGAACCACTACATATGGATACCCAGCCTACACACACGTTCCACAAGCATACGCGTGCAGGCCTGGCATAAGACGGCCGTAACGTCTGACACCGAAGGGGTGACGGAGGAGCTCGACAGGGTTAGCCATTTCTGGGGAACACAACTGGAGACAATAAACGCACAGAGGAAGCTACACTCCTAGTTGAGTGTGCTCGCAACCCGAACAGGCAAGGCACGTCTTGGGACTGGTATGCCAAGACAATAGCATCCACTATCCAGTGGGCTAACCTCTACTTGGAGACAGCCTTTCCCTTCTGTTGGCCTCCGTAACAGATGAAGAGCTGTTCTGAGGTCCTAAAGCTTTGAGTTCAGTCCACGGAGAGTGTGGATGGGACAGAGCAGAGCTAGGGCTGGGGTTCACCACCTGATCTCGGAAAGGAGTGGACGACGTGAGAGTTACCTGGCACCTGAGCACCAGAGCTAAGTCCCAAGAGAGTACCGAGTTTAGATGAGGAGGATTTAGCCTCCTCGCACCCCTGAGGAACCTGACGATTAGGTCATGCTTCCCTAAGGACTTACCGTCAACTGCGTTGTGATACGCCGCTATTGCTGCGACATATACTTTGAGGGTGGAAGGAGACAGCCTTCGGTCCAACCCGTCTTGCAGAAAGGTCTTCGCAGTGAGAAGAACACCACTCAACAAACAGGTTCCACTTCAACGTATAGAGGCGCCTCGTAGAGGGGGCTCTAGCAGAAGTGATGGTGTCTACCACCGCTTGTGGTAGGCCACCTAGAACCTCCACGTCCCGTCCAGGGAAGAGACGTGGAGTTTCCAGAAAGTAGAGAAAGTAGGTCCTTCCTCAGAGCAATGGGCCAGGGAGGTGCTGTCACGAGGAGAGTTAGTTCAGAGAACCAGGTCCGGTTGGGCCAGTAGGGCGCAACTAACAAGACCTGCTCCTTGTCCTCCCTGACTTTGCAGAGTCTGTGCGAGAAGGCTCACTGGGGGAAACACATACTTGCACAGGTCCCAGGGCTAGCTGTGCACCAGTGCATCCGAGCCGAGGGTGCCCCTGGTCAGGGAGTAATAAAACTGGCAATAGGTTGACTCTGGAGAGGCAAACAGGTCTACCTGTGCGGCACCGAAGAGGTCCCATATCAGCTGGACCACCTGGGGATGGAGTTGCCACTCTCCCGGAGGTGTCGGCTGCCATGAGAGCTTGTCAGCTGTCCGGCTGAGCGCACCTGGGATGTGAATGGTGTGAAGCGACCTCAGATGCTTCTGACTCCAAAGGAGGAGATGGCAGGCGAATCGGAGCATGCAACGGGAGTGTAGACCACCCTGGCAGTTGATGTACACAATGGCCGCAGTGCTGTCCGTGCAGATCACTACATGCTTGCCCTGTAGCGGCTTTTTGAAGCGGCCCAGAGCAAGAAGTACTGCCAGTAACTCTAGGCAATTGATATGCCAAAGCAGTTGGGTCCCCGTCCACAGACCCAAAACTGCATGCCCGTTGTACGTAGCCCCCCCAGCCGGTGGATGAGGCATCCGTGAAGACCACAGCATGCCTGGACACCTATTCCATAGGGAGGGACACTCCAGTCCGTAGAAACGAAGGGTCCAACCACGGGCTGAAGGTTTGGTGGCAGTAAGGAGTAACTGGGACCCGCTCTTTTAGAAAGGAAAAACTGCTCTATTAGTGCCGAGGCACACAGGGGAGATGGCCGCGGCTTGCAGTGGTTAAATAGTGCAAGCCCACTGCAAGCACTAAGAGATGCCCAGCGAGCTGTGAGAACAGCTGTTTTGTGTATACACACTCGCGACCGCCGCTGTAATGTGTCATCTCTCCAACACCGCAGAGCAATCCTCTCGCACTAACTAATTTTTCTTTCATCACTCTTTGCAGTAACACACTGACTTGCAGTAATGTTTGGCTCCGAAGTAGAAAGCGAGGATGCGGTATTCCACTTCCGTATTTATACCAGCACAGCGGGCGGAGCGTGGATCGCATGCCAATGGACATTGGCTCATTTAGAAACACTCGAAGCAGATTGGTCTCTGAAAACAGATCCCAATTCATACATTGAACGTGACTGACTGAAAGGGAACAAAAATTCTTCACTGGTTTTAAAACTCCTTAAGGCAGTTGTATATGCTCAAACGTTGTTGCTATTTCTGGAAACCTGTTTGCTTTGACCTCATATTTGGAGTTAATATGTTGCAGCCTGGAATATTTGTATATAGGCCTACTTAATATTAAAATTGAATATTCAGACAGTATATACTCATTGTATGCTTTGACTATTTTGTATTTTAAAAATACAAATTATTTCTGTGGTAGAAAACGTTGTGGCACCAAGATCGGCTAGAGATCGGTTTGTTATAGCCCCAGGGCCCTATGTGTTCTTAATCCGGGCCTGGTTGTATTGGAGTTAAAAGGACAAATCAAGTCACAGTACCAGTCGATATGGGAACTATTTTGACTGGATGTGAGAATAGCCACAATATTTGGACCATCATACATTATTGTTTCTTATGTTTTATGATACAGCAAAACTTTTGATTCTGCATTTTGCCATTGACTCTGCAATAGGTCTATCTAGGTTGTGATTTATTTCTGTTGTAGTTGTGTCTTCAGCCATTTTGGTGTGTTACATTTTAAGCAGTTTTGGACTTCCGTTTTTATGTTTGAATTTCCATTGTGAAAAGGTTGTGTTCCATATTGTGGTGCTCAGCAATTTTAACATAGTATCGTCATCATATCAATGTAGATGTAGATGGACCAAAATAAAACCATTCAAATATCAAGTAAATAAGTATTGTGATACTTGGTGCCACGGTGCCACTCTTATCCCAAAACGTATTGCTATACCACGATACTCAATATGTTGACCCATGGTGAGTAATTTTTATCCCTGTTGCACCTACACAAAATTTGAGGGTTCCCCCACCTGCCAAATCCCACTTTAACGTGTTTGTGTGATGCACAGTTCACGCTCATATCCACCGATCGTTGATAAAAGTGATAAAGGGATAAAATAACAATCCAATCAATCGCGGGTGGATGAGAGATAAATCATTGTGTTTGTTTGATAAAGATGTTTTGCGAGCCCTGTGGGCAATTCACTCCGGTTGCCGTTTCCCCACATGCTACCAAAACAATTCCCACAAGTACTGACAGAAGAGCAGAAGCTCATTAAATATGCAAATCTTAACCAATCCTAGCCGTGGGCATTTACTTCCAAGTCTTCAGTGCGGCACGCCCATAAATCCAAGCGTTCCAGGAGAGAGCCTCAAAACAATGTAGAAAATTGCCTAGTACTTATTCATTGTGATGTTTTTGAATGTAAAAACCACACAAATGTCATAAGTTGACCTCAGACAACAGTATAAAAAAATAAAAAAGCCAGTTCATGAGAGAACTATACAGGAACTATACAGAGGCTTAAAGAACTATACAGGGTCTTAATGGATTCTTTGTATGGCAGTGGTGCTATTTAGCACCTTAACCACCCCAAAGAACCACTGAAGAACCGCTGGAGAACCATCATGGGCTTAAAGGTGCTATAAGCGATGTCACATGTTTTTTAGGCCAAAACATTTTTTGTCACATACAGCAAACATCTCCTCACTATCCGCTAGCTGCCTGTCCCATGAACACACTGTAAAAAAACGCAGTCTCTGTAAAAACAAACGTGGGCAGTCTGGACAACGAAACATAATAAACAGTGCTCCAGCCAATAGCCGACAAGAATGATTTAGGGGTGGAGGTTTGGGGATAGTGCGCGTGCACATGAAGGGGGGTGTGTAGAAGAGAGAAGCATAAAGAGGGAAATTCAAATTATATGATTTTGATATGGCCAACACACAACCAAAGAGACGACGTTCTGATGAACAACTTGCAACGAAAAGGAGAAGGAACGCGCAAAGTCCCGAATTTACATCGGAAAAGCCTTCGGAAGGTGGCGAGAACACCGGCGGAGTTGATTGTTTCAGGCAGCACGGAGGGGAGGAGGAGGAGGAGGGAGGGTCTAGCTAGCCTCTGTTTTGTTTGACAACACTTCGAACGTCAACAAGAAGTTACTCCACCCAGGATCGCTTAGAGCACCTTTAACAGGTACATTATATGGTATGGTACTTTATATGGTACCACCCCAAAGAACTGCAGAAGAACCAACATTTTTATGTGTTGGTTAAGGTATTTTTATGGTATTAGGGTATTTTTAAACCTCCACAAATCTCCACAAATGCTCACAATTTTGACTTGACAGCAACCCCATTTTAAAATTTCTAGAGAAGACACAATGACATGTTACAGCTTTTAGTTCTACTGGAACTGTCTATTCCAGTCATGGGGTACTTCTCAATATTACAATCACTCTTCCATTTCATATCAGCATTAAATGAAGACATTTTGGGGTGAGAATGACCACACAATTTTGTTTCATAAATGTTTTATTTTATTTTACATTATTAATATTTTTCAGTTGGTTTTTCATTTTTTCTAATTTCTAAAGAAATACAAGCAAAAAGAGCAAAAAAAAATTATTAGCACAATATAAGGAGGCACTTTAGGCAATTTTAATATAAAATGTACAGATCCTTACAGTAACAATATGCTAGCCACATGTATCTTCCAGACAAGCTTTATAATATGTCATGTTATTTACACCTAAAGAGATACAGCATATTGCTTGAGTTGCATAGAACATTGC
This sequence comes from Paracanthobrama guichenoti, assembly GCA_018749465.1. Classification (NCBI taxonomy): domain Eukaryota; kingdom Metazoa; phylum Chordata; class Actinopteri; order Cypriniformes; family Gobionidae; genus Paracanthobrama; species Paracanthobrama guichenoti. The sequence continues at coordinate 19,124,525 of CM031958.1, read as the reverse complement.
TTCCTATCAAGCATGTTGAAGTATATATAGTGTGGCTATGAGAGTATTTGACAAAAACAATAACCAGAATCATCAAGAAATACCAGTATCATCAATATCATCTGCAAAATGAAGTTCTGGCACGAGAGGCTTTGTTCAGGCAACTGTACATTAACATGATTATTTGGGAAATCAGTAATAAAACTAAAAAGCAGAGGATCCTCAGGTCTTGTAGAATCCCTTTGGCTGAGGACTAAGACAGAGAGAGACAATCAAACATGATGATGAGGATGCATGTTCATACATATGTTCAGTAACCACAAAAGGCATTTGCACATTTAAAACGGTATGTAAACATGATTTCAGTGCATTAGAAAAATGTGTCGCCTGCAAACATATTATGTTATAGGCATTTCTGAGCAATTTTTGCAATTATTTTAAACAAACTTGAGTTTCAGTTCCCTTCAAGTTCAAACAGGTGCGCTATAGGAGTAACCACAGGTGTAATTAATTGTCATATCGCAACCAAAAAGTGTCCATATGAAAATGTTTAACCGTATATCTACTGTTTATTATTTGAATCCTAAAAACTTGTGAAATGTTTTATATTTGGGGGGTATAAAATTAATAAAGATGATATTTAGTTGCATAATGAAATTACATATTTTAAGTGTAGCTTAAGTGTCCAAATACGTTTTGTGGAAAATATATATTTTGAAATCACCAAACTCACTTTTTGCAGCAGCAGAATCTGGTTTTGCGCCGTCTGTACATCATCATCTGTTAAGAAGAATGAAAGAAATAAGGCATTTGATTTTCACCTTTCAAACACTTCCTGAATGACAGCAATGTGTTAAAACCACTTGTGAACATTTACCTGTTTGTGTCTGCGAATGCCTATGATGGCGACAACAAGGAGCAAGATGAAGACCACAGCTCCACTGATAATGGCGACATAAAGCCAGATGTCCACTGGAGCTTTCTCTGTGAAACAATTTATTGAAAGCAGAAGTGTTACATATTTTATTGCCCATGTATCACTCTCTCCCTCTTTATTTCACTTCTCTTACCAATCTTTAATGATAGCACAGCGTATGTCAGCTTCGTCTCATTTTTCCAGAGTTCACATGTCCATTGGCCACTGTGTTCCATTCTCACTTCCGGGATGGACAGAAAAGGTGAAGAGCGGGAGGGAAGATTGGAGCAAGAGCGACATTTCCAGTTCACCTTAAGGTCATCCGCAATTGGATCATGTCCTAATGTGCATGTTAGATTCACCCCTTCGCCTTCAATTAGTACTCGAGAACCTCCAGATGACAAAACTAATAGAAGGAGAAATTTACTGACTTCAGAATGAACAAGTCAAGAAATATTTGCATTGTAAATGGATTATGAAGTTTGAAGCCATAATTTTGTAATAATAAACGACACACAGTGAACCTTTATTCATCTAAAGTAATTTCAATGTCCAGTGTCAGTTTTGTAGGGAATCAGCTTTGCCTGAAGTTACAAGTTACTCTCTAAGTTATACTTTAAAGGAACACTGTACTTTTCTCCTTATTAAAAAGTTTTACTTTGAATAACATTTTTATCACTCACATAGCCTATATGGTAACTACAGTCTAATAAAAGCTTTTTTATTTTACATGGGATCACATAACCAGACTAATACTTGTGGCTTTATCTCCTTAACTCCTTAAATGTTAATGGACACTTTTACTTGTCAAATAAATTAATAATAGTAAAACTAAAAACATAAAAAAGTGCATCCGCACCACTAGGTGTCAGTATAAGTACATTTCTGTTTAATCTTGACTTATTGTAATTATAGATATGTAGGCTATAGAGATATGCATGTAACGTCACCGTTGGCCGAGTGATTGAGGTTACGCCCACTGAGTGGCAAAAAGGCTGAATGGCAGCATTGGTTTTCAGCGTGAATGCCACGAAAAACACAAAACACATCTAAAAGCTTTAAGATTGACTGTATGAATTGATTTGACAAGAAATCTGAGAGAGCCTACATTTTTACAGACTGCCGAAAAGCTGCAGAAAAGAGAAGAAAATTGATTGCTGCAATTTACAGAAACAACTGGACTACAGGCAGCGAAACGGGGAAAATCATAGCCTATATTGTATTGGTATAGACTGTATTGACAACTCGTCTATTAAATATTAACCATCTTATATTCTGAATAAATTGGATGTTTTTAAACAAACATTGACAAAAATGTTACGAGTTTTAGGGCTGGACGATATGACCATATAACAGTGATAAGTCATTCATTGCCTGTACTCAAACCTGTTGTATTTATATAAAGCGTTCCCCAGCGTTGAAATGCAGGCACATATAGCCTAAATGTCAGGAAACACGATTCCTGGCTGCATGTCATGGATCATTGGATCTTTGGTAAGTTGTAAGGAACACTACATCTAGTCCAACCTTCAATTTAAACTGTTAATTTTTAATGCTATTTATTAGCATAGGAAACAACATTTATGGGACAGTTCATGTCAGATTATTTTACTGAGTGGAAATTAATTAAATGTGAGAACTGCAAACATTTTGAGTTTTCAGGATATCCCCATTCAAGTAGATAGGACTAGGTCTTGGCCTGAAATAGCTTCCTGAGGCATTGCAAATATGGCCACAGAGTGAACAAACTTTCCTTTAGAGGGACTGTGAAAAGCTACACTGTTATGGAAGTGCTGTCACAGTATTGACTGAAAGTAGCAGTTAGTAGCATCATTAGTTACTAGACCAGACCCCCAACACTTGTCATTTCACCTACCCTGCAGAACCTCCACCTTGACTTTACTGCTGCGGGTCTTGCTTTTGGCCTTCAGAATACAGTTGTACTCCCCCCTGATCTTCTCTTCTACAGGCAGATTAAGAATTGATAGATCCTGATCTTTTAACTCTCTTCCCTGGACCTTGCTGTCTTTACTCGGTACGACATCCCATGTGACCACTGGACCAATGCTGAGCCTGAGGAGAACCTGCTGCTGGGTTTGGTCGCTGAGAGGACTGAAGCTCCAGTTACCCCGGAGGCCAGTGTCATTTAACATGGACAACGGAAGGTTAGAAGACAGGGAACATGGAATGTTGATTGTAGAGGCCAGGGAGACAGAGGTATAAATCGGATCTGGTGGAGAAGAGGAGAGGTCTAAAGGAAAAGAGATGAAAATAAAGGGAACATAATTATTATTATTATTATTATTACTATTAACAATTTGTTCCAGCTTTTGACATAAAACAAACAAATAATAATAACAAAATTAATAGAATAATACAAATAAAATAACGTGTATAATTATCATATTGAAATTATATTAAATTGTTTACATTTAGCATTTAAAAAAATAAAATAAATCAGTGCTCCATCATGATTCTGCTAAGTTTTACATATTTCACTATATTCCTCCTCCTTATAGATCTGTAATCATCTTCTATGTTTCTTGTGTATTATGCATTCCTTATTGCTTGTAAGAATGTGAAAACTCCAATAAGTGGATAGATACACTGCATTTTTCTCACCTATTACATAAACAGTTGTTGTTGCTTGAGCTTTCTTCCCATCATACAACACCAGGCACGTCCAAACACCACTATGACACCTGGACACATCTTTGACTGAAATTGTCTTTCCATTAAGCCTGATTTGATTACAATCTGAGTTTTGGGGTGAAATCCATGTTACAGTGGTCTTGGCTGAACTACGCTCCAGTTTACATTCCAGAGACAGAGAATCGCCAAACATCACAGCCGGCACTTTGGGAATAGTGACTGAAACAGAGAAAAGGGGGTGAAAGGTGCAATACGGCAATGTTTGAGAATCTTATCATGTAATATGTAAAGTTATAGCCTACATCACAAATTATCAAAAATTCAAACAATACAAGTGTATGTGTGAGTGGAGTAATACAATATACAGTTTAATCTTTGCCTTTATGAGTGTAGTGTGGAGATTGATGATTATAGAATATTTTGCAGGGGGTGGGGTGCAGACCACTTCTGCAGTGTTCACATTCTGACTGAATCAAGCTCAACAGTAGGTGTCATTTCCTCATCTATTTGATAGAACTTGACCAAATAGTTCACCAAAAAATGGAAAATTCTTTCATCATTTACGTAAACTTGTTTGACTTCTGTGGAAAGCAAAAGAAGGTTTATTTATTTACTTAGGTTTTTTATTAGTTTGTTGTCCAGTGACCCCACTGATTTTCATTGTATAGACAAAAACATTCTTCAAAATGTCTTCCTTTGTGTTTCACAGAAGAAAGAATGAGATACATTTTTGAGTGATCTCTTTAAGAGATTATGTGGCTGTATATGTCTCTTTTCTAGTTTTTGCTTCACACACACACACACACACACACACACGCGCGTGCGCGCACACAACACACACACACACACACACACACACGTTGTGTTTTCATGTTTTATGAGGACATTCCATGGGCGTAATGGTTTTTATACTGTACAAACCGTATTTTCTATCCCCCCCTACACTGCCCCTAGCCCTAAACCTACCCATCACAGAAAACAGTCTGCATTTTTACATTTTCAAAAAACATCACTTAGTATGATTTATAAGATGTTTTCCTCATGGGGACCAAAAAATGTCCCCACAAGGACAAGGGTTTTGGATATTGCCATCTTTGTGGGGACAATTTGTCCCCATTAGATAGGGTTTACCAGGACACACACACACACACACACACACACACACACACACTTTGTCTTACCACGGTGCAGTTTGTAGGTCTTTGTGAAACTATTCGTTAATACATGTTGTACACAACGCCAAACTTGAAAATCAGAATCTTGTACTGATGAGATTTGGAGAGAGTAATCCGGTAACAGAGAAGCATGCGTCGTAACCTCTTTCCCTATAAAAGACAAACATACATGTGCAGTTATATCAAACATGTAGCCTGATTATTATTGGGAAGTAAAAAGGCATGAACAAAAAAAAAACATGCATCTCACCCTTTGGGTTCACACTCTGAGGGTTCCTGCTGATAGTTGGGTTTTCATCTGACCCGCGATACCAGTTCACATACAAATTGTTTGGGTCTAACGATAAATCTATAGGTAAGGTAGCGGTCCCTCCTTTCTGTGCGTAAATTACTATGTGGTTATCTGATGATAGAACAACACATCGGTTAGAATTGAAGAATGCTTACAGGATGCATTTCATGCTCTTCGCCGTATAACATCTGTCAAGGTATTTACAACTTACCTTGTGCTTTGAGTAATCGAACGAGCAGCGATATTACTATCCAACAAAACATCATTCTGTCCTCAGAGCAGAAGCAGAGGAGGATGAAGGGTGATCTGTAAGACAGCCATTGAGAAATGCATTACCAAAAGCATCACATAACATAGAAGAAGGAAGGGGCTTGTGGTGGGCTCTGATTTTTTTTTGAGTGATGAGGGAAACAGTAACAGAAACAGAGCAGGATGGTGAGGGGGAGACAGAAACTTTGTGGTGGGCTATTGGTTACAGACATAAAGGAAGAAAAGTGCCAGTGAAGAAACATGAAAGAACAACAGCTAGAAAGAGACAAAGACGAGATGTAGAGAGGTGTGTCTGTGGTGGGCTGAGATTGTACGGGGAGTAGATTCGGATCCCTCTCGTTTTCACCTCTTCACCTCCTCCTCCAAAACACCCCCTCTCTTCCTCCCTTGTTCCACGAAAGGCGGATCTCTCCACGCTTACACATAGAAAAAAAAAACACCACATGGCGCTGCTGGTGGTGTCGCCGAGCTTGGAGTGCGGTGTGCGTTATGTCTGTTATATCTGATCTTGGCTTTTTTCTCTTTTTGTGCATGAGATTCACACAAATCTCTCGTTTTACCCCTGAAGAGATTGACAATTCAAACAAAAAAATGCAGACTGATTTTTTACAATGCATGCTCTGTAAATTGTTTCGTTTTTTACTTTAATTTGCAATTTTCTTATTATTATCTTATTAATCATTTTCTTATTTTCTTATATTTCTAAATTAGCAATGGCAAGGTAATGGGTTTGATTCCTAAGGGATCCATGAAATTATAAAATATACACAATTTTGGTTTTAAAATCATTTTTATTTTTGCCTGTCCACTACTGAGAACAAGTGTCTGTTTAGATTGAGTCTATCAAGATTCATAGTATGAAGCATTTAATTTATATATAAAATAAAGCAAGATATTATGAAAAAGGTAGGACTTGTAAAAAATGTGCTTTCTTTTAAGTAAATGTTTAGTAAATATAACTTCCGCATGGGATAATTTGCACCCATATAGTTGCGTATACAAAAGTACATAGAGTTTACCTTTTTTGTAAAATTTTTATTAAAAGTACTAAAAATACAACAATATATATTTCAAAATTATGCTTAATTAGGCATATGGAATGTACATTTTAATGCAGAGTGGAATACTAAATATTTAAGTGGGCATCGGGATAAAGGCCATTTATGATATGGCTTAAATTAGTTAATTTCAGTATGAAAAAGTGCCATTTTTCAAAAAAAAGATTAATCAATGGCTAATGAAATCATTATTCAGCACCTCTCCGTCATCGGTGGTTGAATCGTGGGAATGTAAGCAGCTTAAAAGTCTGTCATATGGATAAAAGTAAATGTAAAAGTGGAGTCATGCAATTATAATAGTTTCAAGCATTTGTGTGTAAGGTCAAAATATTTTTATTGCTCTGATTCTGAATTAAAATGTCCATATTACTAGGATATTGGCTGTTTATTATGAAGCACACATTAATGCCTTATTCTGCAGGACCCTACCCAATTCTTACCTGATACCGAAACGTAACAACTACCTTACTAACTATTAATAATCAGTAATTAGGAGTTTATTATTAATAGTTAGTTAATAGTGAGAATTGGCCCCTAATTCTAAATTTAATTTAAAACTAACCATTTATTACAAAACTATCTAATGGTGAACTTAGCACTTGATGAACGTTTTAAGTCTCTAGTGGAGCAAAAAAAAATTGTTTAAGAAATGAGGGAAAAGTTGGTGAAGAATGAGAAACAGAAACAGAGGAAGGAGAAGCACACAAAGAAACACAAACGATAGATGTAGAGATAGAGACAGCCAGAGGCTGCACCTGACAAACTAACCCAGAAAGACAGATGATCAGGGCTGTGGTCAGGATGGAGGTTAAACAGTAAACAGACGCACAGAGATGGAGGAGAAGGGAGGGGAACATTAGTAAGACTAAGAACTCGAAACAAAACTTTCAGAAAAAAAGTAATGGACTTTTTTTGGGAGATATTCCAAGCTATTTTTAATGCTCTACTCGAGTGCTGTTAATTCAGGTTAGTACTAAGGATGGTGGTGATATAAACAGTGATGTCCTAATATCATGAATGTGATTGATTGATCATGTTTTAATAGATCCGAAGACAGTCCTTCGGTTCATTTTCACAGCATCGCATTCACCAGGAGAATGTACGTCTGTTTTATTAACATTTGTACATCTTATGTCTTATGATATATATTGTGTATTCGAACGTTTCTATATGAACCAAGTTTTTAACCATGTAACACATATGCAGTCAAATTAATCGAACTGAAAATATAGTTTCATTCCTGTTCATTTTTTAAAATGTAATTCATCTATTAATTTCTACAGAATTATAGACTACATGGTAAATAATGTAGGTTCATTTAGTTTTTAAGGAAATGTAACTTTAAAAAAGGTAGAAAAATTAATTTATCCCCTATTCTGATCTGATCTTAAAATGAAATAAAATCATTCATAATAAAAACGGATTAAAGTTGCCATGTGTAATTAAACGTACTAAAAGTAAGTGTACATCTTTGTGTAAATATACTCACCTTATGAGCGAAATACTTTATCGTTCCTCTTCAAAGTTGTGCAGCGGATGTGTTCACTGACAGGCCAAGATATTTCTATTTAACCTTCGTTGACGCCTCCCCTCAGTCTGATTGGCCTGAGAGGTAAAAGAAGACGTCCGGTTATTGACATGAGGCTGTTGAATTAAATAGAATTTATTTGGTTATACATTTTTCCCCTTTTTCCACAGAAAAAATTCAGAGTTGACGCTTGAAATGAGTATAATTACTTTTTATCCGATTTATTTCTCCCTCCAAAACATTATTGTTAGAACAATATGATAATTTATGATAAATTTCAAAGTCGTAGGGAACTTTACAATCAGATTAAAAGTTTAAATGACAATAATGAAATGACATAAAATGTGAACGTTTTCTACGTTTTCCAATGATAACCAGAATAACTGAGACATCGTCATGTTACAGACAAAAAGTTCTGAGTATTATTATCTGACTTTATTATCAAATAAAGGACATGTTTTCTGAAACCTTTATGCATTCTGAACAGCCTATTTTATATATAGTTTGTTTGTTTGCCACATCATTGTTTAACTGACTCAATCATGTCCATTTATACTTTTAAATGTCCGTGTCCTAATAGTTTATAGAGCTATTGATAAGTTGTATAATCCACTCCATTTAAAAACACTTTTTCATTACGAATGAACATCCTTACCAGCACGCAAAACCCTCCGAGCCCGACAGAATAAACTCTATTAATTTGTTTCTATTGAATTGCTATTCCTCTGTTTTCTTTCAGTTCCACTTTCCTTACTTTTCTGCATGAAGCAGAACATTTTTAGTATCTCATCCGTTTAAAGACAGATGCCTAATTCTCATATTATTAACCTGCACTTGGAACTTGAGTGTGTACGCGGCTTCAGCAAATATGAGGGGAATGTTACAACATATAATGACTGTACTATAAACAGATAATTCAGTGTCATTTGTATACGAACTTTAAAAATTGTAACCTGTACAAATGATCTCAGTGTGCTAAATCAGCATATAACATTACATACAGACTTTAACATTTTTAGCTGTACGTTCACAGATAAATCTGATTTGACAGAGAATGTGAATAAATTATTTAAATGTTATTTCATAAAAATAAAAATAAACAAGAACAGTATTTGAAAAGTATAAGTGCAAATTACTTATGTAATATGCAATTATGAGGCAAATATGAAGATTAAAATGCATTCAAATATAGATTTGAATGAATTGCTTTTAAAGAAGCAATGCCATGGGTAAACTGAAGATTACTGTTTCTTATATTATTAAAATAAATAAATGAACTTCTAAAAATGGACTGATCTCATTCAGAGTGTGTTAACTTTATTTTTTAATGACTAAGGTTTCTCTGTAATGTATCACTTCTACTATAAGAGGAACTAATTCAAACCAATGCGGTTCCTTAGAAGAAGAAAACTAAACAAATACTGAAATGAAAGCTAAAGAATACGCTAGGAAGCCAAACAATGTTTAGGAAAATAAAAAAACATGTTTATGTTCCAAATAAAAGTATCATGTCAAGTCAGCGTCTTTCTACACAATTCTTCTCTTTAGATTTATCTCTTACATTTATAGCTTGAATCAAATACCTCATAAGCCCAAATTCATTTACTTCTTATTCTGATTATTGTGTTAGATTCACATTAAAGCGATTCACAAGTCTTAATACACACCTATTTAAACAAGCTGCACATTTAAAAACGAAGGTTCTTCGGCCGTTCTTTGCAACACAATGGGTTTGGCAAAGAATGCTTTTCTTAATATCTTAATAAGAAACTCTTAAACGTGTTACAGTTTTACATACTGATGTCATTGAATAGTCTCCATAAGTTCCACAAAGAACTTTTTCTGTGTAAGTCTTAACAAAACTGAACAAAATCAATGCACTTCTGCTTTAAAGAACCCAGAAACGAATATGCTGACATGATGTACTCATACTGTAAGATGAAGATGTTTCTCTAAAGAAGCATATGACCAACTCAAAAACCTGCTTTGGTTCTTTTTAAGAAAAGCATTCTTTGCAGTACATTCGGTTTGGAAAAGAATGCTTTTCTTAAGAAAAACCATCGCTGAAAGGTTTTTGAGTTGGTCATATGCTTCTTTAGAGAAACATCTTCATCTTACAGTATGAGTACATCATGTCAGCATATTCGTTTCTAGGTTCTTTAAAGCAGAAGTGCATTGATTTTGTTCAGTTTTGTTAAGACCTACACAGAAAAAGTTCTTTGTGGAACTTCAAAGACTATCCAACGACATGTAAAACTGTAACATGTTTAAGAGTGAATAAAGCATCCGCCTTTAAAAGAATATATACATTAAAGAAAAGAGAGAGAGAGTGACAGGTACGGTAGCATCTTTCAGCGCTGTAGGACAGGGGTGGTTTGCTAAGGGGAACCACATGAAGGTTGAAACAAACATGTCGCCTGCCTCACATCTGTGTCTGAGGTTTCACCTCACTGTCATTCTCGCTCTTCCTGCCGTGCTCAGTTCATCTTGTTAAAAAAATACCTTTAGCTTCATAGTTCTTTACTCCTTAGATCACTATTTTCTCTCTCTCTCTCTATCTTTCTATCTATCCATCCATATTCTCCTTGATTCTCTTTTTTCTCGCGAAGCTGAAAGGAAAGACCCATTTTAGAGGGATCCCTCATTACTCACACAGACTGAAAAGGTGTTGAGACACCAACATAATCATTACTGAAAGAAAGCAAGCAAGAAAAGTGGGCGATTTATTTCAATATGTCCCATACAGGTTTTCGTTACGTGTTTCCCCTTCAGCAAGTCATTTCTGTGTGTTCTTGACTGAAGATAACTGATATTGTCTTCATCTCCCACACATTTTACCTTATAACTTCTATGAAGGTCTTTTTGAGGCAAATAATCAGCACTTGCCATTCTATCTACAATCTTTGCCTGTTTTGCTAAAATTAGTAATAATTGTACGCATATATTGTGAGAGAATCGCCATGGCTGCGTGACTAACAGGGGATCCCTCTACCAGATCTGAAATTTCAGAAACGTTCAGTGATTCACACAAATCTGCTTAGACTGTGGGCTGTAGGAAATGTTGAAGACGTCTGAGGAGTGCAGAGTGCTGAAGAAGGCTAAGATGGACGCCACAGCTTCTGGTTTTCTAGTGTAAGAGTTTCACATGGTGAACAGGCTGTTTTGGAAAAGTGAGTGGAAATTACATAGAAAGACAAATTGCATTTTTCTCTTTCGTTCTTGAGTTGTCAGTTACAAACCTCCTCCATTTAATGAAGTCCTGTAGGTTTGAAATGCAAGTATAGCTAAATGTCAGTGGAAAGAGATGTCGAGAGAACGAGAGTTTACTGACATTTGGTCTGAGGCTTACAAAAATGTGTATTTTTAGATTAATGCACAGAAGATTAGATCATATTTTAGACTGTAAATTTAGAAACCTCACAGTATAGATAATGATTCTGTTCCATTGTGTAATTGGTGCGCTCACGTCCTTTTATTTCTTGCACGTCGTGTTTTTCTGCTGATGGGCCTATCAGTAAATTGCTATTGATGTATTTTCACAGAAATGCTTAAAAAATACATATTTTCAGAAATCTGCCATCTATAACGTCATTTCCTATACTAGCGTTCCTTTGAATGTAAAATATATACAAAAAATATTTTTTGTGGCTGCCATACATTTCACATCTGGTTAAGATGATGCTTGTTTACTGTGTGAATCACCTGACATCCTCAGTGCCTTCTAAAAGAGGAGTTAAAAAATATTAAACATTCAAAAAAAAATACTGCCTATTGAATGCCTCATCCATAACAGTAGACCCAGACCATCTATAAAGTCAGATTTGTTGTTTTCTTTCTCATGAATTACATTTTCTGTTCCAGAATGAAACTTAACGGTCAGGTTGGAAAACACTCTGACAAAATGTGTGGTATGTGTGTGGGACAAAGCTGAAGTGAGAGGATGAGAAATAGAGAAAAATGTCTGTATGACACACTTTGTGAAAGAGGGAATCCTGCTCTCATTATGAAAATCGCTCCCTCCTTCACAACAGCAGCACTCTAACACCGAAATCAAACACAGATTCACTCTCTATTTTTAACTTGTTAAGACCACCGTTTTACACTCACATGCTGCAGTAATGAAAATGAAGGGTCACACCCATTGTGATGTAACACTGGACCACTCAAAAAGGTTTCCTCGACTATATATAAACACACTTATCCTATTCTTTTAATACCTCATCCGATGCAAAATCTATGAAACACATACATGTTCTGCAATCAGGATGCTGGCTTAAAGGGATAGTTCACCCAAAAATAAAAATTGTGTTTGTTATTTACAAATTGTTCCAAAACTTTTTTTGTTTCTTTCTTCCGTTGAACACAAAAAGAAGATATTTTGAAGAATATGGGTAACCAAACAGTTGACGGTAGCCATTATGGTATGGAAATAAAAATATGATGGAAATCAATGAGGCCCATCAACTGTTTGGTGTCCGACATTCTTCTTTTGTGTTCAGCAGAAGAAAGAAATGTATACAGGATGAAAGAATTTTCATTTTTGGGTGAACTATGCCTTTAATGATTGACTTATTTTTCATCATTTACAGTCAAAGAAGGATGCAGGATTGAATTCACAGAACATCAAGAGATACGGTGATCTTATTTACAAGTACATAAAATATTGTAAACTAATCATAACTTTCATTATATTGATAACACCTAATGACTCTATCTATCTAATGACTTTAGCTACTGAAAAAAATAACATAAGGAATAGGTCTTTATGTTCTTTAGATTTTAATTAATACTATAAAAATGTTACATCATTGCACCATTAATTACTCTTTCCACATAGTTTGTCCGACTTGATTCATGTTGATTCCTTAAACTTAGGGTCAAAACATCTGCTGACTGCAGTTTGTTTAATGAAGGAGTGCCATTATATTAAAGATTATTTATGTGTGGCATATTGCTTATGTACGTTGTCCAAACTCTCTTTCATAAACTGACAAAATGCACGTATGCGCAGCTGGTTTTAAGCCAGTTATTTACATCTTTTGCTGTAGTGTGTCAGTAGGAAATATCAGTTTACATTTCCAAGCATTCTTTTTACCATTAATTGTAATAATCCAGTGAGATTTTTGTATGCGCAATGAGTCTGACAACAGTCGGTATGTTCCACACGGAGATCTGACCTCACCATCAACGAGTCCATCTGGGATTACGTGAAAAATCAGAAAACTGAAGCAGACTAAATCCACAAGAACTGCGGCAACGTCTCCAAGATTCCTAAAGAAACCGTCCTGCAAAGCTACAGTACTTGCGTAAAGGATGCTTTCAAAAATAACGTCATAAATAGATTTTATTATCAGTTAACGTCTATTAACTAAATCAAATCAATATTTAATGTGACAACCCTTTGCGTTTGAAACAGCTTTTGTCCAAGGTACACTTGCACATGGTTTTTCAGCCAGCTTTGCAGGTAGGTTTCTTTAAGCATCTGGAGACGTTGCCGCAGTTCTGGATTTAGTCTGTCTCAGTTTTCTTGTAATCCCAGATGCACTTGATGATGGTGAGATCAGATCTCCTTGTGGAACATGACCTATTATATCATATACATTATATATAATGGCTAATGGCTTATTTTAAAAGGTTTATAAAAAAATGAAGCTGTTTTGCATTATGCATTACCCATTGTGGGTAATGCATTTGGTAAACAGCTGATGCTAGATTTTATGATTGTGCTCATTTAATACATTCATTGTGCTAGTGTATGTCTTGAAGCATTTTGTCCTCCACTTCAGAGTTTTGTTTCTATCTCTGAACAAGTGCCGCTCCTCATACAGGCCGCTGCATTAAACAGCAAACGGCTAGAAACTATACAGTTATAATCTGTTGTTTTATGCTGTGATCATTAATACGGCTGTATTTATAACCACAAACAACACAAATTTGGGATAACAGTTTATTTTAAGGTGACGTAGTTACACGTTACATGTACTTACTATAGTAATAATAGTAATAAGTATGCATAATGTTTACAAGGAACTAAGCCAAACCCTAACCCTATAATAAGTATAATTTTAAATTTTGTACTTATTTGTGTAATTACACTTGAACAATGTCACCTCAAAATAAAGTTTAACCCAAGGTGATTATTAAAAAAATGTCAGTAGTATATTTGACATTTTTTCACTGCGTGCGATGAGCTGAGGTCAAAAGCGTTCTTGATGTGTTGAATTTAGGAAAGATGTTTTGATGATTTGCATGCAAACTGATTTCTTTTCTCAGACGGTACATCTGGCCATGACACAACGAGACAAAGTCGCCAAAATCGAATAAAGCTCCTACAGTACAGCTGTCCCTATACGTGCCGCTAACACGAGAATAGTTTATTGTTGCATAAAGTCAGTGCTTGTCTGTAAAGTCATATGCATGAATGATATTTTCAGAATAAAATCCGCATGATATATAAAGCATGTAAGATAACCATACCCAGGCATTTGCGAGTACATTGCTATACCCTGACAAACATCTTCGACATGCTTGCATGCTTTGCTACGTTTTGTTCACCTGATGGAACGCAATGAGTTGGACTCCTGATAAAATCCTTCATGTTATCACATCGGATAGCAGACCTACTTCTATGTTTTGTTCGTGATTTTCCTCAACAATCCACAAACAAAACCAGATCTTCAACAAAAAGGCAGCGATGTCTGACAATGATGCACAGTTGTTTTTTATGATCTGTTTGTATTTCTATCGCAACTCATTTTCCCTGCAGAACACAAAGTGGCCTCAGAACGTATTTGGACACCTTAACCACACTTAAACACATGAACACCATTGCATTAGATAACAAAATATCACATTAAATGGCATTGTTGTTTTTTAATTAGTTATTTTAAGTGATAAAACAAAAGATTTACTTGTTCAAATGAAGACTAGAAGAGTGTTTGGATACTTCTGGATTGTCAGACGAGTTAACGTGCGAGCTACACCTGTGGTTACTCTGGTTGGACACCTGTGTGAACTTGGGAACTGACTTCATACATCCACTAAAAAGCATCTTAATACCAGTTTTGAATGTGTACATTTGGCAGACTCTCATCCAAAGCAACTTGCATTCCATTCAATTGCATTTTATCAGGTTCAGGGGCTGCCATGGGAATCAAGCCTTGCTTGAGCTACAGGAATCAGAAAAGTTAGTAAATGAGGAAAGCTCTAGCCGCATTGTGTATGCGGATGCCACTTGCGTTGATATTTTTTATCTAATGCAATGACATTCATTTTTAAGTGGTCATTGTATAGAATACGTTCTGATAAACTGCAATTAATGTGGATGGATTTCCGTTAGTAAAATTGGGTGGAGGATGAGGATGGTGTCTATTAAAATGAATAATTCCTAGTGCAAAAGCTGCCCACAGTCTTCTTTTCCTGCGCAGACAGCAACAAACAGAGAAAGGCCAGCATTTTAGAGCAACCCGTACCTTGAAATTTTGAAACAATATATTCATTATGTGATATAGGTATACTAGTGACGTTTTGAAACTTTTGTGACTAGTGAAAATTGTCTAATTTTGTGAATTAAGTTTATGAAAATTTGCTGTTTCTGTTCAATATTACCTAAATGTACACATTTTTTACTTTTATGTATCTCGACCTCAAACGATTAAAAGTAAATGTAGCAAATACAAAAAAAGGCAAATAAAAAAGTATTCAGTCGGACTGTGAACACTCAACGTATCACGAAACTGTTCACAAACCGAAGTTCAGCTTATCACACAAGACTATAAAACACTAAACCTGGACACTACTTAAAGTCTCTGACTTAATCTTCACCCAGTTTATAAGAGTTTGTCTGTCGACAACAGATAATAATCAACGTACCTGTCGACCATATATGAAGTAATGGTCCGTCGTGAGGCCTTGTACAGAACAGTTCGAATTAAACACAAGTGACTTAACACGATGTCTAATATCTGTTAATATTCTGCACAGTGAAGACTAACACGTTTAAATATTGTATGTCTACAACAATGTGTGATATATGTGTGAACATATGTGAACATAACAAATGCACATTGACAAACACAATAACTTAGTATGCAGCAAAAATTAAATAAAATAAAATAAAAACAACCCCAAAGATTTAGTATACTATGTCTATATATCAGTACATCTAAAAATGTATCTTCAAATGGTTATCTTATCATCCAGCTGTTAAACTGATCATTCAGTACCATGATTACTACAGACAGCACACCAAAAAACGTCAGATCGGCATCCGAAACCTTTGAGCAAAACTTCACACTACGATGCAATTTCAAAACAGTAGGCTATATAGGACCATATTATGTTAATTAACAAAACAAGCTGCTTGTAAACACCATTCACTAACAAACACCTCTCTACCACTGTCATTTTGTAAGGAATATTTTATAGCCCATCGTTTGTGTCAGAGATTTAGCTGAAGACATAACACCAATACGAGAAAACACATATTAGACATGCAGACTAATAACCAGCATAGTTTGTGTTTACCATAGTAACAGAGCAATACTTACAGTTCTGATGAAATGAGTGTGTGTGTGTGTGTGTGTGTTCTGTTCAGGGTCTCCGAGCTACACTGACATTTTCTTCCAAACACACTCAGTCACACACACAGGACAGGAAACTGCAACGTGATTTGCGCAGCTCTATTCATGTGTCTGTGTCGCATGCCTTTGTTTTTACTTTGACAGTTCAGTACTATTAACCTCTATATCAGTGCCACACATCATTTATCACACCAAAAGGCCTTCCGTCTGCATCAGCGAGCCTTTCCTAGAGCTCCTTTCTTGCATTCTTTTTAGTGCTGGGCAATCGATTAATCGCGATTAATCGCATCCAAAATAAAAGTTTGTATTTTACATAATATGTGTGTGTGTGTGTGTGTGTGTGTGTGTGTGTGTGTGTGTGTGTGTGTGTGTGTGTGTGTACTGTGTATACTTATTATGCATATATAAATACACACACATGCATGTATATATTTAAAAAAAGTTATATTTATATATAAAATATTTCTATTTATATATGATAAATGATATTATATATACAGTATATAGATGCAAATATTTCTTAAATATACACATGAATGAGTGTGTATTTATATATACATAATAATTATACACAGTACACAGACATATAACACAAACTTTTATTTTGGATGCGATTAATCGATTGCTCAGCACTAATTCTTTTATACAGTGCATTTTTATGTTAGCCTACACTAAAACACAGACTTACTTTTTGTACTCAAAATCAGATGTTCTTCGTATGAAAGTATAATTTATTAACTGCTGTATATAATTACATAAATAAGAAACATATGAGTGATTTGTTCTGTTTGTATCGACATCTGCGAACAGCTGTGCATGTATGGACACCTGTGAACTAAAACAATTCCAGCTGCACCAGTTTAATTCTGCTCATTAAAGCTATAGCATATGTAGGGAAATACACACACACACACACACACACACAGAGAGAGAGAGAGAGAGAGAGAGAGAGAGAGAGAGAGAGAGAGAGAGAGAGAGAGAGAGAGAGAGAGAGAGCAGCCCACACATGTACAAGCATGTTAAAAGAATATAAAAATTTTATTTTTGAAAGAAAACCTTCAGAATCAACATTCATGTCATTCAAAAAGTACAGTTGTGGAAACATTTATATTATATACTCAGCAAAATATACATGATTTTATTTAAAAGTACATTAACCATCGCATAATCATTCACCTGCAGCAAAAAAAAAGTGCATGTTTTATTTGTTGGCATCATTAAGCAGTAAGCGTATTTAAAGGCACAGGCCCAGCGTGGCATGGTTTTTTATTCTCAGTAGTCTTGGGCTTTGCTCTTCTCGATCATATAGTCATGGCCTTCTGCACGTGTACGCGGGTTGCGCTGTTGTCTGGGCACTAGAAGCGGTTTTCTCTCTGTTCCAAATCCACCTCGCTCTCATCTCTAAAAACAAACAAATGCTGTTAGTAATACTGTAGTATTATTGCTTTAATACTGTAGTTCATTTATGCTTTAAACTGATGGGACAGTAGTGAAGTATTTTTAATTTCTAGCTACTCAAGTACATTTTTCAAGCATAGGCTATGTACTGTGTATGTGTTTTTCTTTGGAAAACTTTTAATTCACTACATTCCAAAGCATAATGTCATACTTTTTACTGCACTACGTTTCATAAAAGTTTTTATGAAACATACTTAATTACATTAAAAATGTACTAATTTCTTACTTGTACTCAAATACAAATTTGAATTAAGTATTAACTATTTATAAGTATATTCAACATGAAACGTAGCGCAGTAAAAAGTACAATATTATGCTTTGGGATGTTGTGAAGTAAAAGTTGTCCAAAGAAGAACACGGATAAAGTACATATGCTTGAAAAAGTACTTGTAAAAATACTTCGCTACTGTCCGCCTCTGTTATTGACTACGAATGAAGAACTATGTAAATGGGCCAGTGACATCCCAGACAGCAACATAGTGTTGGCCCAGATCCGGGCCACATTCGGTACATGTGGATTCAATGCGTACCAAATGTGGGCCGGATCTGGTCCGACACTATGGTTGCTGTCTGGGATGACGTACATATTTTTGTGTCCAATTGCATTATTTCCTTTTAAAATAATTTGATAAATTCACGACATATGTGGACCACAAAACTGAAAGCTGAATAAATAATATTTCCATTGATGTATGGTTTGTTGGGATAGGACACACTCTAAAAAATGCTGGGTTAAAAACAACCCAAGTTGGGTTGAAAATGGAGTAACCTAGCGATTGGGTTGTTTTAACTCAGCGATTGGGTTGTTTTAATCAAACATTTAACCCAACCGCTGGGTTAAAACAACCCATTTACTGGGTTAAAACAATCCAATCGCTGGGTTGGTCCATTTTCAACCCAACTTGGGTTGTTTTTAACCCAGCATTTTTTAGAGTGCAATATTTGGCCGAGATACAACTATTTGAAAACCTGGAATCTGAGGGTGCAAAAAATCGAAATACTGAGAAAATTGCCTTTAAAGTTGTCCAAATGAAGTCCTTTGCAATGCATATTACTATTTTTTTTATATATTTATGGTAGGAAATTCACAAAATATCTTCATGGAACATGATCTTTACTTAATATCCAAATGATT
This sequence comes from Paracanthobrama guichenoti, assembly GCA_018749465.1. Taxonomy (NCBI): domain Eukaryota; kingdom Metazoa; phylum Chordata; class Actinopteri; order Cypriniformes; family Gobionidae; genus Paracanthobrama; species Paracanthobrama guichenoti. The sequence continues at coordinate 19,105,480 of CM031958.1, read as the reverse complement.
TTTGACATAAAAGGAAAATGGATAATGTTGACCCATGCAATGTATTGTTGGCTATTGCCAAAAATATACCTGTGCGACTGGTTTTGTGGTCCAGGGTCACATATATCACTTCATTCTATAAAAAGTATTTCATTTGTAAATATACATTTTTAGTATATTTAAATATTACATATTATTTTATGTTTTCTTATCTTAACCCAGCAAAATGTCAGGTTGTGCAACAGTCGAACAAATTAACAGACTACGGAAACTATTTAAAAAGACTAAAGACTATGGCATCATTGTAGGTTTGAAACCTGTCATATAAACAAAAATATTTTGTCCAGCAATTTGAATGTCAGGGTGGCACAACTGCAAACATGGCTCTTTTATTATGAATTGACAAGGTAATGACAGTAATCATCCAGATGACCCCAACTGATCCTTATGGCAGGGTGAAAAGGTTTGTAGATTGCTCTCAAAAACTGGTAAAAACCCCATTGACTTTCATTAACACTTTTCAAAATATCTCCTTATGTGTAAATTGTTTTATGTTAAGGTGAACTATCCCTTTAAAGCAATATGCATGCCATACAAACTTTCAGCACGCCTGACTGTGAGTAATACAAGTATCACTGTATAGTAAAGTAAGAGGAGGTACCTCTTGCATTTGCAGTAGACTTTGGCTGTAAGAGGCTGCCGCATGGATCTCAGCCTTTTCACTCTCTTCTAGATAAAAGGGGAAAAAAACACAAATGACCCACTTCCTTTCTTGTTTGCTTGCTGGCTTTCTTCCTTTCTTTCTCTCACCTTCTTTTGTTTGTTCCTTAGCAGGGTGAGAACAATCCCAACAGTAAGTCCAATCAGAACCACAGAACAAATGGCAATCCAGACCCACAGCTGTAAGCCAAACATGTCCTTGGTCAATGTTCCCCCACCTGCAGACGTTTTCTTTTTCGCTTTAAGGATTTCCTGTTCACCTGTTCATCATCACAAACTAAGAATGAGCTGTTGATCTGGGATTTTGCTTAGTCCACATGATAAAGGGCATCCTTTCTACTGTGGAATGATATTCATCCTTGTAGGACTGCAGCGATATTAAAATTCTGGCTGATACCTATAAGCTGATCATGTAACTTTTTTACTACTTTGTCTAACTAAATAAAAAAGAAAGCACTCAAATACTCATTTTAAATGTAACGAGAATTTAGGTATCAACTAATGTACAGTATGAAAAATAACATTTTATTCAATTATGTTTGCTGTCATCTAAGTCTCACTTAAAATTAATATTTCAAAACAATAGTCTAAATATGGGAAATGAGAATACACAATTAAATGTCCAAGTCCAACATATATTAATTATGGATTGATCTCTAATATCGACCGCCAATAACCGATATGGTTCTGATATACAAAATGCATTCCTACAAGCTGTGAAATTTTGATTTGTTTTACCTGATGATTTGGCCACAACCGTCAAATTTGTCTTTGCAGTTAGCTCTGCTCCACCCTCGAACTGCACTGTACACACATACTTCCCTTCATGACTACGCTGCACCTGAGAGAATAAGAGAGGAAATGATAGTCAGCATACATTCTTAAAAATAATGCTTCTTTATTGGCATCTATGGTTCCTTGAAGAACCTTAAACATCAGTGGAACCTTTTCATTGCTAAAGGCTCTTTACATTGTGAATTCTTCACACTGGTTCTTTTAAGAACTCTTTACTGAAAGCTAACCCAAAGTGGTTCTTCAACAACAACAAAAACACAACTTTGGAGCCTCTTTGGAGCCTTTTTTGAGTGTAACATGAAAATGTTATGTGTAGTTAATTCAAACCAGGATCATTGTAAGGTATTCACATTTAGCAACGTGACATCATAGTTGGTGCTGATTTGTCCAATAGTAAAATTGACTTTTGAGGAATCCCCGCCATTCCAGTGTAAGCCTTTGCTTTCTGAGTTCGTCAGGGTTGGGAAAGAGCCTGTAGGGAGGTGGTCAGCCGTCCATTTCCCACCCACAACACGATGAGATACACCCTCAGGAAGAGAACAGGGCAGCTCTGCTGTGTCCCCTTCAGAAACTTCAACAGCTTTGGTCAGGAGACCTGTTGGAGACCCAGACGAATGTCATTTATAGCATGAAATGTGACATATTATAATAATAAAAACACTTTTATGTTGAGTAACAACTACTAAGGGACACCAACCACCAATAACAGTCAATGTTAATTTTAACGTCAAGTCTTTGACCATACAAGTCCACTCGCCGTCCTCGTTTGAAGTCACAGATTTCAGTTCAATGACTTGTTTTTTATCATTTATTTTATCCTTAGAGGGTCTCTGCCACGTTACATAAGTGCCTGGGTTTCCTGTAACTTCGCAGTGCAGCTCTGCTTTACTAGACTGCAGTAGCACTGGGCCTGGTTTAGCAAAGACTGAAAAAAAGAAAAAGGGAGCAAATATGAAAAATGCAATAATTTGTAAATCAAATAAATACATAAAAAAGACAACTTGTGTCATCTCTCACCTGACACAACGTGCAAAGTGTATCGTTCCGCTGTCTGACTGCAGATATAAACCCCAGAGTCTTTTGTCTCCAGTCTGGGAACCTTTAAAGTTCCTCCATTTACACTTACTTTATCTTTAACATGGGCATTACCTTTAAAAATAACATCAATTATAGTGTGACTACTCTCAACACTTCATAATCAAGCATTTTTGTATCAAAAGGTAAAGAAAATGAGATACCCTTTCGTCTAGTTCCACGTTTGCCATTAGTGTGAATGATGAGTTCGTCGTCCAGTTTCCAATCTACATCACTGTCCGAAGCTACATTACACTTCATGACAGCTTCATCCCCGACTTTGTGATATAACACATTACATTTCACACACGATAGTGCTAACGGAGAGAAGGTTGAGAGTAAGGGAGGTTAAAGAAAGCAAAGCTGAGCGGGCAGAGTAATTATACAATGAATAAAAGGTAGGCTACTTCAGAATGTATTTATGCTTACCAAAAAGGAGAAAAAGAGGACCTTGCAAGTTGGCATTCTGTTCTTTTTCTTTTTAATATAAAAATAAATATATATATATATATATATATATATATATATATATATAGCCTATATTGAATGAAAATAAAAGTTTCAATGACAAAATCCTGTCTGATAAATGTTTGTATATGAAAACAGGCCCATGCTTTTACAACTAAGAAAAAAAGAGCAAACAGGAAAACAACATATGTGCAACTGCTTGTTTCATTCCCTCTTGATCTCATTTCTTTCTCAGTAAATGATAGCCCTAATTTTAACTGATTAAAATTAAACTGGAATCATTGCGATAAATATCCAAGACACTCAAATTACTATCAAGCTAAACAAGTTATTTCCAGCTAAATATATGATGCTTTTTTAAATATTATTTTTCATTAAAGCTTTATAATATAGCCTAGGCTAATGTAAAGTAACATACAATATACATTTCCGTAGTGTTTGTGGTGCAAATGAGCATTTCTATTTCAATCTCCTGTTATTATTACAGATTATTATTACACATTATGACCAGCTGACAAACTTTCATCAATCTTGCAAGTCTTGTAATCAGTTATTTAGTTTTTTTTTTTCTTTAAATAATAATTATATATATATATATATATATATATATATATATATATATATATATATATATATATATATATATATATATATATATAACATTTATTATTAGTATAAGTCAGTCCTTGTATTTATATGATATATTTAAAAAGCATTCAAATTAATGAAAAATAGGCTACAAAGAAAATGTATAGAAAAAACAGAACATACAAAAATTTGACATTATGATCCGAGTGTTAAATAAAATCCTCTTTTAGTTGTTAAACATCTTTAATTTCAGCTAGAAATTTAAGACAGATTTATCGTGATCTTTTTTCTTTGCATGTACAAGTTAGACAATATATATATATATATATATATATATATATATATATATATATATATATATATATATATATATATATATATATATATATATATTTAATAGTTGAAAGCTCTGCTGTTTATACTCACGTTTGAATGCTGTGTTTTGTTGACAAAGTTTTAAATTAGTTCTGTGCCTTTAGTCCAACTAGCAAAAACCAGCGTGTGAGAAGCCAGGCGATAACCTGAAAACCTGAACTAGAAACTGAAATGAGGTGGAGAGCGGAAGAAAAAGGACAACAACCAATATAGTGCAGAAAACGCCTCTCACATGCACTTCTCAGTGGGAAATCCTTGTTAGATTTGAGAATTAAGCTTACAAGGATCACAATAACGTAATATTACACATGAATAAAAAAATTAATCAATGCTAGTATTTTATACCTAAACCAGCAAGCCTAAATAGCATATGCACATTGATGTTTCAGTTCAGACGCTTGTAAATGTAATACGCTGTGTAGGTAGATTCACAAGATACAAAGAGCTTTGGCTTTGTAATGAAAGCATTAAGACAAACAACACTTTAACTTTCCATTGTTAACCAGATATGCTTAATTCGTGTTGTTTAATCATTTTTACATTTAATTATGTTTAATTCATTGCTTTAACATTTCTCAACCTTTGCACTTTCAGTTTGTTCCTTCCTGTAAAATGATCATACTGCTGACTGCATTTGGCAGAAAGGTCCTTTATACACCCCAAAATCACAACACACAGAGTCAGAAGAAGCAAAGAGACATTTTTTATTTGAAAGCAAAAAGAAAAAACTTATTCTTTCCTCCCCCAAAAAAGGAGAACAAACCATAAGGAAAAAAGTGAAACCGCACAATACCTTTTGCATTCATTTTCTTTAAATTTAAAATTCCAATATATAATATTAAACTGTTTGTTTTGTTTTTTTTGATTTAGTGATGTTTACTTGTCATTAAACATTTTGCAGAAACATTCTGGAACACGTAAAGGGAAGGAGGGTGGAGCTTAGCTCTAGAAGCAATGATGTCACAATAGCCACAATCCAATCAGGGGGAGGCACGAAGGAGACTAGTGTGTTTGTGTGTGGTAAGGCGTTGTACAACACATGGGCGTTTCGAGTAAGAACACTCTAATCCGCACGTCCGACATCTCTTTTTTTTTTTCCCCTTCCATCTTTATTATATCTGCTTTCTCTTGGTAGTGAATAAATTCGATGGAGAAGTGCTTTGACTTATTAAATGGTGCATCAGTTCAGAAGCAGGAGTCTGGGCCTACTTTTCCAGTAGATCAGATAGAGAAGTGTGTGAGTGAGAGTGTATGTGTGTGTCTGGGTGAAAGAGAGAGAAAGATACTATTCTAGTTTACTCTATTCCACCACTCTCCTGTAAAAGTACAGGTAGCCCAGGTCCTTAGGTGGTTTCTCAGAGGCACAAACTTTCTGATCATTAAAGATTACCCACCTGAAAGAAAAAAAAAAAAAGACAGACACTTAATATAATAACCGAGAAGAAAATTAATACTGAGAAGATGGTATTGCTTTAGAAGTGGAGTCTGCTGATGGAGAGAGAACTTCACTCACTGTTGGTCCTTCTTGATGTGGCAGACATAATGACCACACATTGTGCTCGTACCCATGTGACTGATGAACGCAAAAAGCTCATACTCTTCAGGACAAAAGAATGGGAAAGATTTTAATCATTAGAAGATGGCATAGTATTTAATAATAAAAGTAAATAAATGACACACAAATACACTTACTTCCTGGTCCATCACGCACACGTGGTCCTGGAGGAGGTTCCCGGCTGGCTTCACTTCCTCCCTCTGAGCGTCCACCCTCAGACACATCCATGGACTCCAAATCATCCAGATGAGAGAAGATCCAGTCCACAGCACGCTCTAGAACATTATTCTACAAATACAGAAATTGCCAAAATAGTGCTTAAATCTCTTAAAAGGTGCAATGTGTAAATTTTAGCGACATCTAGTGGTGATTGTTTTAATGATATAGTAATAGTTCGCCCCAAAATGAAAATGTAGTCATTAATTCTTCACCCTCGCGTCATTCGAAACCCATAAGATCTTTGTTCATCTTCAGAATACAATCCGAGAGTTTTCTGAGCGATTAAATAGCTCTTACAGTAACTAACTATACAGTAGAGCTGCACGATTCTGGATAAATATATATATTATATAAAATAATAATTTTTTCTTTTTTTTTTTTTCTTCCAAAATGTACAAAAAATATAGGAACAAACCACACGCACGTCGCACACAAAAAGAACTTACTCTGTGTGGCTTTATAATCGTGTTAAGAAGTTATATTTCATCATATCATGACTAACTACATTGAAGTATATTGCATTAATTGTATTATATAATCCATATATAAAATTATATAATTAAATTATTAAATAATACAATTTAATTTAATCTTAAATACATTCAATCATATATAGCTAAAGATGAAGAAAAGATATACGCATGTGTACAGCTGGCTAATGCGAGCTCTGTAATCTGGGTTTTTATAAAAGGCATTTATTATGAGAACTGGTGAGAATGGCACACTTGGCATTGTTCGAGGATCCGGGGCGAGAGCGCGTCTGCGAACAGTGGAAAGTTTGATGAGAGTGGCAAAGGCTGTATGGAAAGTGTGTGCGGAAAGCCCTTATATGGAGATGGTTTGGGTGTGTTTTGTGCAAATGACTAACCTAGTGCACGCAGCCGCTCATTTAGAATACTCCAAATTCACTAACATCAGAACGAGGTTAAGACCAAATTCATGTGCGTATGAACATTTTGTGAATCAGGCGGAGAGTTTTCGTGAGAAGTTCTCCTTTCCGATTTACTTTTAATTTTGAACACTACTGTAGGAGGTGGGTAGAGTACCCAAAAACTGTACTCAAGTAAAAGTACTTATAGAAATATTCACTCACAGTTACACAGTTATATTTTTGAACAGTTACTTGAGCAAGAGTAAAAAGTATCCAATAAAAAACTACAAGTAGCTATTTACTAGTTACTCGGATCATATATATCTTATGTAACAACAATACAATAACATGTTAATATTTAGATGGTATCTTTGTAACAAACACAGAGAAGACAAGCGTTATTTCTGGCATCTGTAGCCCAAAAAAAAAATCATTGCACATCCTTTGCTTTGTATAATATTAACATTTTGGAATATTAGACAATGTTAAAATAAAGTAAAGCATGTAAAGGGAACTGTAGTGATTTGGGTTGTATGTAAACTCAGGAATAAGCACTGTTTGGCCATTCTAGAGATTAACTCCGAGTTTGTTTTTGGTTGGCCAGTTCATTGTACGAAAGACCTGTGTTCATAGAGTTTGGTAATTCATATCGCGCAGTAAACCAAAAGAAGAACATTGTTGTCCAGACTCTTATTTGTGTTATTTGAACAGTATTAAAAGCTTTCTTCGTAAGTTGAATACCAAAGCCGGCCCGCTGGAAGCTAGATATTTTACTGTACAACGTGTTAAATATGGATATTTTTCTTACACAAACCCATCGATTCACTTCAGAAGGCCTTTATTAACCCCCCAGAGCCATGTGGAGCTCTTTTATAATGGATGGATACACCTTTTTGGGCTTCCATTCACTGCCATTATAAAGCTTGGAAGAGCCATTTTTAATATAACTCTGATTGTATTTGTCTGAAAGAAGAAAGTCATATACACCTAGGATGGCTTGAGGGTGAGTAAATCATGGGGTAATTTTCATTTTTGGGTGATCTATCCCTTTAACTGTGTCTAAGCAAAGACATTTGTTTTCAAGACGAACAGATCGAACACGGAGCAATACATTTCTGCGGGAAGGCGGGTGTTCATTCATCTAATGTATAAATTGAGGTACATGTCCAAATATAACTGGTAATGTCATACTTTGTAGTAGTATTGTGGCGTAATAATATCAGGTAAAATGTATTACCTGAATTAATTGAAGGTAGCTCATTCACAAACAGCACACACAGACGTTCATCACTGGCAAACAATAGGATGCATTTGCAGATTTGCTTTCAATTGACTGTAACGTTAGATCAACAGACACACACTTCATTCAACACTCTGGATGTTCTTAAATTTCCTGTTACGACTCAGAGTGAGAAACGATTCAGTGTGCGCAGGGAACTAAACAAATCTTGCGCAGGGAACTAAACAAATCTTGCGCAGGGAACAAACAACTTGTTTGATCAAGACTTTGAATAGAATCGACACAAAAGAGCGATTCATTTGTGAATGGGGCATCGCTCATGCCCCAGAAAAAGAGACAGCATGAAACATACATAAGAGATGAAGCATAATCGTTGTGTTTTAGAAATGAGATAGCGTGGATGTTTAAATCGAGATCACAATCTTTTAACGATTAATTGTGCAGCTCTACAATACAGAAATATATACTTTTTCTAACATATCTAATAATTCTCAAAAAAAATAATGGGACACCAAAGCGTACCATATTTGAGGAAACAGCTTACATACAAAGCAGCTTTAAGTAGATTTGAAAAATCAGATCTATGCATCAATATATTTTTGTATTGCTCTGGTCTCTCACCGTAGCTCTGAGAGCACGAGTGGCCTGGTCTCGACTGAAGCCCATAGAAACGATGGTTGCTAGGTGTTCTTCAGGTAGACTCTCTGTGGGTGTTGTGCCAGGAGCAGAACTAGAGCCAGGCAACACTAAAGGTGCAGAGAAATCTGCAAAAAAACAAACAAAAAATTTGTTTTATTCAAATCTGCATACTGCTTTAAATCCTCTTCACAGCTGACGCTCATTGAAGAATGTATTTACCAGGGTCGTCCATGTGCCCCATCACCCAGTTCATAGCAGCGTCGATGCCAGTGTTGCCTGTGTAGTACACGGCCTTCCGGCAAGCCTCCAGAGGAAAACCCATCTCACACAGCTGAGACACTGTGGAGTCATCCAACACCGGAGCTGAGAGACAGACAGAGGGAGTGTGAGAGAGAGGTCTACAGACCGCTTTTGATACAGCGAATGTTTACACAGACTAAATGTTAATCAAAATTAAAAAAGATTAAGCAATGCTTAAATCCAAGATAAAGTCCATTTGAGGCTGTATAATATATAATGTACAGAGAGGACTAGGGTTGGGTAACGTTCACATTTTAACCGGTACCGGTACCTGAAATTCGGTACCTTTTTTCGGTACTTTAGGGATACATAAATAACTGTAAAGAAACTGCAAGTCATTTATAGAAGTGTTACTGACATTATGCCAGAGCTCCCTTGGTCTGCCATTGTCTGTGATGTCTGTTCACTGTAATAGTAGGATACTAGCTACTTAATTAATTGAAATCATAAAAACAACCATACTATTATTTTTTCTTTTTAATTTAATTTCTATGAAAAGATTTTCCACAAATTCTGTGTTGTGTATTTTCTGGTAATCAAACGAAGACATAAAACATTAATTTATATTTTAACTTAATTAAACTTTTTTTGTCAAACAAAGCTGCTCAACTGAGCTTTATACTGTTAAAATTAAAACATGGAAGAAAAATTGTGATATATTACTTATTATTACATTAGTGTTAGCATCTAAACTCTACTGTACAACAGTAATATATTTCTCAAGTTTTATTTTGACGGGTTGCCGTGAATACTTTTGAGTTTCTGTGCATTTATGACATGACGGTAGTTTTTCTCAAATGAATCGGTAAAATGCTCATGAAGTGACTCTCAGAGCGGCTCTGGAGATGATGGACATGCGTTTATGCCTCGTATGAGATGGAAACACGCGACTGTCACGCACAATTCTATGTGTGTGTGAGGTAAATAAACCGCAGGTCAGTGCCATTCATTTCACACAAACACGCAGGATTCGTATTTTAAATGGTCTTCTTGCTGTTTAATATTCACAGACACTAGTCTATATCACCAGATGCGTTATCAGGTACCGAAATTTGGTACTGATTGATTTAATGTGAATCGGTACTCGGTAGTACCGACGCAATTCGGTAATTCGGAGTTCAGTACCCAACCCTAGAGAGCACCACATTAAAAAAAAAAAGTTTATTTTGAACTAAAGCAAATTAATGTAATGAACAAAAGAAGACAAAAATAAGAAAGCAAAGGAAAATGAAAGAAAGATGAAAGACAGGCTCAAGTGATGACAGATGCAGTCGGAAAGAGGAGAAAAGACAGACTGACACAGCAGTGGGGAGTAGAGAGAGTCGTCCTCCTCGTTGCCGTGGGAACCCAGGATACCTTTAACCTCCACATCGGGGGTCATGAGAGGAGGCGGAGCCACCTCTGGCAGAAGCTCCTCCCCTGGCTGCTGTCCCATGGCACGGAGCGCGCTCAGATCCAGCGTGTCAGGAACGTCAATGCTCACATCTAATAAAATGATCACAAGAGTCCATTAGTCTTCAAACTATGGCTCTCAACCAATTAACAGAATTATTTAAATTTATATAATTATTTGTAAAGAATGAACATATTATCAAACATAGCCAAAAAAAATAGATATATGATTCACCTAGTTTTTTAGGAACCCAATCCAGGCCAAAAGTAAATTTCTTGATTTGGATCACAAGGTGGTCAGGAAACGAAGCAAAGCGAGTGGTCCTAAGACACAAAAATTCATAAACACACAGAATAAACCCAAAGACTGACTGAAAAGTAGAGGAATATTATTATTACTTTGTGGCAGTGGTTTTGGCCTGCACTGCAGAGCTCCAGAAATCTGTGAGTGTTTCTGGTTCGCTGAGAGCAGCCAAACAGGCAGCAAATGGGATTTGAGCACGTGTCACAGCGGGGGGAAGGGCTCCAGATGACTCCGCCTCATCACGGTGACGCTCTGCTTCTTGTAGCTCCTCTGATAAACAGGAAGAGAAGATGATAAATGAGAGGAACGATAACACAGAAAAGATACACATACGCATACTATTATCATTTTGTCCAGTCTTTCCAGTAAGTTCTCAATGTAAACTACATTCCAATGAGTGTCTAACCCATATTAGTTGCCTGGTCCATGGGAACGGGCAGCTGGACAATGTAGTCTACTCGTTGGGTATACTTGGCTTTTTGTGACTGCTGGCATACAATCTTCTCTTCCACCAGGAAGCGGAAAGCTTCTGAGGGATTCATGCCAGACCGACAGTTCCTCTGGCCAACAAAGAAAAGCTGAAATGAGCGAATGCACAAGTAGAGAAAAACAAAGACAGCTAAAGACTGACGACATCATTACCTCCACCATATTTATAAAGTGAAGAAGAAACTCCTGCGCATCCTGCTGCCGATTAGTCGAGAACTCAGGATGGCCTCGTCCAACCAGAGCTTTGAACATGCGAGGTGCTATGCCAACCTGGTCACCCTGTACAAACAAAATCATATTTATGCATGGCTTATCATAACAACTGAACATAAACAGAATCATTTTCTGTATTGTCTTGCATAAATTGTCACATTCTATTAGAATCAATTTATGAATGATTTACACAATTCTGCTCATCTTTCATGAATGAGACTCAATTAATTAGAATTGCTAAGAGGCGTGTGCGTGTACCCTGGGTTCGGTGGAGGCACTGGGGTCATCTCCGGGGTCTGGGGCCGGCTTAGAGTACTCTCCTGACAGAAGGCCATAGCCCAGCTTTGCTCTGATATTAAAGAGTGAAAAGGAAGAAAAAAAAAACATTTCTGGTTACTTCAAAAAATTGCTATAGTGTTCATGCTTTTTTAAAAAGCAGACATTCATGTTTTTCTCTGCTTTCTTTCAGGGAGCAGAAAGAATTGATGTATAGTGACCTCTGCTGGATGTATGGTATTAAAGGGATAGTTCATCCAAAAATGAAAATTCTGTCATCATTTACTCACCCTCAAATTTATTTTTTTCTGCTGAACACAAAAGAAGATATTTTGAAGACTGTTGGCAACTGTTGGCAGTTCACGGGCCCCATTGACTTCCACAGTAATATTTTTTTACATAATATGGAAGTCAATGGGGATCAGAAACTGTTTGGTTACCCATATTCTTCAAAATATCTTTTGTGTTCAGCAGAAGTAATTCAACGAGTAAATGAGGACAGCATTTTCATTTTTACAACTATTCCTTTAATGAAGTTCAGTATGATCATTAAGCCCAATTTATACTTCTGCGTCGAGTGTACACCGTAGCTACGTTGCAGGCTGTGTGTTGTACGCAAAGCTTACGACGTACTCTGACGTGCACCTCTCCAAAAAATTTAACAATGCGTCAATTCTACGCGGACCGCAAACGCTGTGATTGGTCTGCCAGAACCCCTCCCTCAGAGGTACACATGCTCCCTCTGCATGTGTAACTGTGCGTCGCCGCGGACAACGATGCAGACGTATAATGAAAATCGGCGAGTAGTCCCATGGCACAGAAGTATAAATCAGTCTTTAGGGTTAAGTTCAGCCAGAAATGAAAACTCTGTAATCATCAAGTCAATCTCATGTGGTTCTAAACTTGTTTGTAAAATATGACAGGAGATGTTAGGCAGAATATTCATGCTGCTCTTTTCCATATGGTGAAATTGAAAGCATGCTGTCAATCTCTAAATAGGACAAAAAAGCAAAACAAATGTGGTACATAACATGTGTACTATATTCCAGTCATGTGAGCGCTGTTTGTTAGGAACATACCAAAACTTCCATTTCTGTAAATTCAAATATTGGGCATCAAGATGTGTTTGACAACAGCGACTCAAAATTCCCTGTGTTTTGTAACCAAATATGGCCTGCCAAGATTAAATATGTGGAAGTGTGAATGAGACTTGAAAACTACTGAAGAGAGAAAGTGACTGATTTTGGAGTGACCAATAACTGAACACACACCCATATATTAAAGTATGTGCATTTGAGAGTTTGTGGGTCAGGCACTCACACTTGAGTCTTAAAGTCCTGGGTAGGGTCACTGGGCGCCTCAGAAAAGACCTTGTCAATGTTGGAAACGTATCTGAAAAACAAAGCGTGAGAGGAATGAAAGACGCATTTAGAGACATTTTATTTCAGAAATAGGTTAACGTGAACACAAAAATATATAAAACATTATGTCTAATACACACATACACTACCATTCAACACTTTGGGTTCTGTAAGAATTTTTTTATGTTTTCAAAATAAATCTTACTGCTGCATTTATTTAATTAAATATAATTAAAACCGTGAAATTTTAATATATATTAAAATATAATGTATTCCTGTGATGGTAAAGTAAAATTTTCAGCATCATTACTACAGTCTTTAATGTCACATGATCACATGATCCTTCAGAAATGATTCTAATATGCTGATTTGGTGCTTAATGTTTAAAACCGTTTGGCTTAATATCTTTGAGAAAAAAAGTCAGGATTCTTTGATTAATAAAAAGCTCAAAAGAACAGTATTTATATGAAATAGAAAATATTTGTAACATTATAAAATGTCTTTACTGTCACTTTTGACAAATGTAATCTGTCCTTGGTGAATAAAAGTATTAATTTATTTTTTTAAATCTTATTGACCCCCATTTTTTGAACGGTAGTGTATATGACAAACATGACAAAACAATACAATCACACACAATCTCACAAAAACTGAGAGACACTAACTTGGTCTGGAAGTCTGGGATGGTGAAGAGCACTTGCATGACAGAGTTGAGGTAGCAGCTGTTTCCCAGGTTCTTCATACCAGTGAGCCCCGGGCCCCACAGGGGCCTCAGAGTGGTACCCGACTCCTGAATCACCTCCCACTCTCCCACACGCTGGTTCACTGCGATCTCCAACTCGGTCATGGTTCTTTCCGTCTAACACAGAGGGAGGGACAAACTTTAACAGAAGCTTTTGTGAACAGCTTCTTAAGTATGATGAAAGCCCATCTTGCAGAGATTTTTGGAATGACTGTACCTTTTCCATAGTCATCATATTGATTCCAAAGTGAGAAAGGTGTTCTGGAAGCTTAGAATCTAATACCATATCATCTTCATCATATGAATAAACATCTGCAAAGACAGACACATCACACAAATGTCATCAAATATACACAATCACTCAAAAGTTTGGAGCAATGATGCTGAAAATTCAGCTTTTCCATCACAGAAATAAATTACATTTTAAAATATATTGAAAGAGTTATTTTAAAATGTATTGAATTTCACAATAGTATAGTTTTACTGTATTTTTGATCAAATCAATGCAGCCTTGGTGAGCAGAAGAGACTTTACTAGCTTGAAAATTTCAACGCGATTTAATTAGATTCCAGCAGATTTTATGTGACAATCTCACCTGCTCCGTCAGGTGTTATTGTGCCGAGTTTGACAGCCAATGGGTATCCAGTCTGCTGGTAGTGCAGGAGGGCGTGGTTATTTCCTCCTGATCCATCAAAATATCTCCGCCCACACAAAACCTTCCCATCTGTCAGATTCATCCAGATGTTCTCCTGGAGGTCACAGACCTCACACCTCCAACCACTGAAAGAAAGATAGGAGTATCTAAATGCAAACAATCATTTGCTGTAACATTCTCTGGGATCATATTCTCAGAGCTTAGCAGTACATATCAAATGTGTCAACAACATTTGTACACGTGTATACCTCGGAGGGATTTTGACCCCATTGTCGAGTTGTTTAAGATCAGCTGCGTGTTTTGACTCCTGACGCACTTCACCGTCCCATTGCTGCACCTGCAAAGCGTGTGACACGGAGTCTGCTGCCTGCAGCCCTGCCATCGACAGAGACACCTGCAAGCGAGAATAACACCAACATAGCGAATGAAGTCTGCTCTGTTAGAAAATTCAGCTTACACTTGATTATGACTATTTGGCATGATATTTGGAACAAAAATCAAAAGACGTTAACAGTCTATAAACGGACTATTATAGCTTAATAAGAGAGTTTAAGGATTAGTTCATCCAAAATTAAAAATTCTGTCATTAATTCCTTACCCTCATGTCGTTCCAAACCCGTAAGACCTTCGTTCATCTTCGGAACACAACCTTAATTTTATGAAGCGATGAAAAGACTTTTTTGTGCACAAAAACAAACAAAAACAACAACTTTATTCAACAATTTCAGTCTAGCCTGTGTCAGTCTCGTACGCAGTTTCCGCTGTAAATAGTGTAGCACTCTCGAGTTCTACAGCAGCCGATGCTGTTCACGTGAGCACCACAACGCATGGTAGGCGCTGCACTGTATTTCACTGTATGACTGACACAGGCTAGACCGAAATTGTTGAATAAAGTCATTGTTTTTGTGCACAAAAAAGTACTCTCATCACCTCATAAAATTAAGATTGAACAACTGTAGTCATATGGACTATTTTAAGGCCCTTTCTGGACCTTGATAGTGTTAATTAAGTTGCTGTCTATGGAGGGGTCAGAGAGATCTTGGATTTCATCAAAAATATCTTCATTTGTGTTCTGAAGATGAACGAAGGTCTTATGGGTTTGGAACGACATGAGGGTGAGGAATTAATGATGGAATTTTCATTTTTGGGTGAACTAACCCTTTAACATGCCATCCACAAGTCTAGTTATTACACAGTGAAAAATAATGTTAAAAAATACAATAATATAAAATGATATTCACCCGCTCTCTAACAACATCTGGCATGGAAACTAGATCCTCCGACGTAACTTCCTGTCGGTCTGGGAACAGAACCACTTTGATTTCTTCCTCATATTGCTCCTGATCAACATCAAACCCTCCCTCAATTCCTACAAGAAAAACATGAAAACTTTGCAGCCTTTTACGTTTCATAAAATAAGCTTACTAACAATAAAAACTAGCATGTACTAAAATATTAAGCAAAGACAGAGGGCAAAAGAAAGCAGGCGCTTACCAATGGCCAGTCTTGTGGGCTTCTTTTTTGGAGGATCACCTGATCCAGAATTGGGATCATCCTCCTTCTGATAGACAGACAAGGTTAGTCTATATTTGCCAGGAGAACAGCACTTGAAACGAGACACTGCAAAACTTGGTTGTGCAATTCATTTTTTGCTTAGTTCAAAAGCAGTGACATGACGTGAAGAGTCGCACATCAGAAAATTCTAAAAACTGTGCCACTATACAGTGCCCACCCAATTTTTCAGCAGCCTTGGGCATGGAAGTATTTTTTCCAAAGGGATAAAATAAAAAATGTAAAAAAAATTAAGAGTAATAAGCCATGAATCAAACCTACCAGCTACGAGGTGAATCACAACATTACACATTTTGATATGAAGCACAAATGTATTTGAAAATCAGACAAAACTGTGTAATGTGTACATAAAGTCGCAATGAAATGGAAGTATCGACAGATCTTTTCTTATGTATTGTGACATATCTGAATGTAACATCAAAAAATAAATGCATTGGTTCTATGCATCGGTTGTTAAGTGGATTTTAAGATGTGGATGTTGCATTCAAAAGTGTAGGCGGATGAACATGAGCTTGCAGAACAGTCTGTCATTTTCACAGGAAGGTCCCGTTAAGTCATTTTGATTAAACATTATTAGGTCAAAGCATTTTTTAATTGAAACATAGGCAAACATTGTTCTCAATAAGATCTATAACATGCATTTAAAAAATAGACAGGATAAATTTTCATTTCATGCCAACCTTAATGGCTCTACTGAACAATTATCCCATACTGCATTGCAAATGACAAATTAAAAACAATGGCTAAAGATAAAAATATTGACTTAAATATGTTGATTATACATAGAAGCAATATATTTTACATTTATAGCAAAATATGCATGTTACGCATACAAATATTTAATTAGTTTGAGAGTGTAGGGAGATTGGCTGTTTCAACATTCGCAGTGGTTTATGGAAGTGATCACAAAGAGTTGTTTCTGCATGATTTGCTTGTTGCGATTCTCTGATTGGTAGATATTTCTTTGGACATTCTTGGGTAATGGGAATTCCACTGTTAAACAAATTAGTTGAAAATCTAGGCTGATTGTTTCAACAAATGGCTTCAATATATCATCGATTAACAACATTGTAGCTCACAACAAGTCTGGCTTTATTAATTATTAAATTATCATGAAAATTCAATTTGCCTATGGGGTACAATTAATAGGAGTTTTACTTCCCACCCCAACTGTTGAATAATGAATGAACATGAATAATGTTTTGTCCCACCTAGCCTGAAACAGCAACACTGGTTAAACCAATGGTGTGAGTTTGGGGGCGGGACCCTGTTTGTCTGGCCAATGAAAAACAGGAGGAGTGTTTAGGAAACCTGTTTGACATCAATACATTTCTTTTTTTTTTTTGTACAATTCCTTTTGGAGAATGAAGACTTTAAAGATTAACTCAAATCATATATGATTATTATTCATAAATGCACAGAATGTGTTTATTGTGCTTACCTGTGTTTTCCGGGTCCTAGTGATGTGCAGGTAAGCTCTCTGACCGGTTTTGGTGTGGTGTCGGTCTACGTACTTACTTCCATAGCCGAGAAAGCTGTTCATACAGACATACAAGCCTCCCTCACTCTCCTGAAATAATCGGAAAGAATTGTTATAACAAAATACTGTTTGTCAGCACCACGCGCTCAGTGAGACTGTCTTAACGCGCTAATAAAACCACAAAATAACATTCTCGCGCATGACACAGAAGCACACAGGCTTCTCAAGATAAGAAACTTTGCAGCTACTAGCTCAGGTTAGCGTTATATCTAGCTTGCAGCTAGCTAAAGTGATATATAAGCGGATCATTTAAAGTTACAGAAAATGAATGGCTCAGTCGAGGTGTGACCAAAGAGTGCAGAGTCAACAGTGCAATGATGACTCGCGTGTCATAATGAAGGAAAATAGTACAAACTTGTGCACTAAATGAGCGCTAGTTAGCAAAAACCCCGGTATATCACAGCTCATAAGCAAAACAGCTACCTTAGGCAAACAAGCAAATACATAAAAAAAAAAAAACCAAAAGTGCGCGATGACTGTGCAGTCTACTGAACTCACAGGGCTGGCGAATGAGAAGGCGCACTCGTCTTTGTGAACACGATCTCCGGGCCTCGGAACCCGAATCGTAGACAGAACAGACATCAATATCTCGCTAACCTCCGTCATCTCTGGCTAAACACAATTTGCCTTCTTGCCTACACACACGCTTGCCCGCCTGGGTTTTTTGGCCCCCGCTCCTAAAATACAGTCCGCTTGAAGTCTCTGACAGCCCCCTTCTTTCTCTGTTTCCCTCAATGAAAAGCTGCTGCTGATGATCCAGTGTGTTTCATTCGAGGCCAGGGGCGCTGCAGACACTCGCACTGCACGCATTACAGCCGCAAATGTTTTACCGTAAAGTGTATAAAATGCCCGCAAATGTTTCAACATTTCATTTTTTTTTTAAATTAAAAATTAAACTTTAAATATGTACACTTGTGTGATGTCTTTCATTCCAGAGTTAAATGATAGTTTAATGCACCCTTGCAATATTGGGATAACAAATACTTTCTTAAGCACATCACCACTGAGGTAAAATTATTAACTATATTGTGAAATCTCATGTATTTTGTGTATTACGGTAATATGGAAGCCATGACAGTTGACAAAATGAGAAAGCGGAAAATTTTACCTCATGTAAATAATAATACTGGCCTCATGCGGCTGGGAGTGTAATTACGGCAACGCAAAGGTTATGCATCAGATTATAATTAAAAAGTAAGCCATCATAATGTTTTGAATCAAAGATATGGATGAGGTTGTGTTCAGCTGGTTATCCTGTATTTTAATTGAATTCTAATAGATTTAGCCTATATTTTGCAAGGAGGACGCAGCCTTCTGAAATGAGACACAGCTAATGTAAACAAAACAATGAAAATAATTATAAGGCTACTTAAAATATTGCTTACCCTTACCAGTGACACATACACATTCAATGAAATTGCTTATTCATTTAAATTAATTACAACTGTAGTAAATGCTACACCAGGGCAAGTAGGAATATTGGTTTAGTTCAGGCATATGTTTGAACCAGAAACTGATTCAGAAGAAGAGGAAGAGTGAATTATACATGCAGGCCCAGATCTATATGGTGGTACTTGATGATGCTAAGTGCCCTCAAACGAAAGCAAGAGCACCCTCAGTTGATATTGTATTAATATCTTATTGATGAAACAGATTTGGTTAACCTCCAGTGCATATTTGTGTTTGTGCTGTATAGAACGTCAAGTGTTTATATTTACAATGTGTTTTTGTAGCAGTGAGCAATGTAGCCAGTATGTGTATATAAGCCATAGACATGTTTGTTGATCTCTTGAATGCAGTAGCCAATCAAAGATGTTTATTTTAGTGTAGACACAATGTAAATAACAGATTGTGCAGTGTAGACATATTTATTGATTATAATGGATTTTTGTGAGATTGCAAACTGAGTGACAGCTTTTTAGTGATTGTAAAAAGAGAAGTATTTTAAGCTAAATAATCCACTCAGAATTCGAAGAGTTGACACATAACGGTAATTGATATGATTAGTCAAATCAAAATCAAATCACCTTTATTTATATAGCATTTTTACAAGTCCAATTGTTTCAAAGCAGCTTCAGTGTTAACAGGAAAATAATGTAACAGAATTTGATTCGGCTGTACAGCCGCTCTGGTGAAACGGTGATGTTATCCAGCTAATTTCAATTATCATATAGTGTCAATGTGGGCAGATCGGTGTCCCCAACTGAGCAAGCCAAAGGTGACGGTGGCAAGGAACCAAAACTCCTTCAGGGTCAGAATGGAGAGAAAAAAAACCTTGGGAGAAACCAGGCTCAGTCGTGGTGCCAGTTCTCCTCTGGCCGACCAACAAACAGTGTATGATTATAATTCTGGAAACATTTCAGGTCTTAAATCATATTAGGTAAATAGATATTCGTAAGATTATTCGAAAGATTTGAGTCGTCATGCATAATATGATTAGTATTTGTCTTGACTATGTTAAACACCTAATAATGTGTTGCTAATGTTACACAAACCATGTTCGTCATATCAGACAGCTGCATTACTGTGTTCAAAAAAAATGGCATCCTCAGTAATAATAATATGAAATCCCCTCCTCGCACATTGACGGGACTAGTTACATATATTTGACGGTAGGAATTAGGGGCGGTCATCCTGCGAGGAGGAGCTAATGTAATTTAGGCCTAATGGGTGGTGATAGAATATCCAACAACACCCTAACCCTACCCACAACTCTATCCCTCCACTCCATTAAGCTGATGATACACGGGGTAACTTTTTGAGCAATGTTGCTGAAAGACGTTGCTGTGGGCTTTTTCCCATTGAGAATGGGCAACAAATTTCTCTTTGGATATCCAGATAGAAATGTGTTGCCCATTCTCAATGGGAAAGTGCCCAAGCAACATCTTTCAGCAACATTGCTCAAAAAGTTGCCCTGTGTATCATCAGCTTTATACGTCCATAGAGGTGGATGTCATTTGACTCTGCAGTGAGTACCACTTCGGTTTTTGATGTCCAGCTCCCCCCCAGCTGGACGTAATGGGTAATAAACATAACATAACTTAAACATAACTCCACCCATTAGGTCCACGGAGGTGGAGCTGGACTAGGTCAAGCTCCACCCATCATGTCCAGAAAGGTAGAGCTGAACGTCATTTGACTATGCAGTGAGCACTACTTAAAACTACTCAGCAATGGTGTTTATGACTGATATGACTGACATTTGCTCATGGTTTATCTTAAAGCACACAGACAACATCAAAAACTTGATCTCCACCACAGGTTTTTTATTTTATATATATATATATATATATATATATATATATATATATATATATATATATATATATATATATATATATATATATTATTCCATTGGTTATGAGGTAATTATTCATCCTAACCACACCAGCTAAATATTTTTAGTAACTAATAATTTACAAATATAAGTAAATTAACTTGCAATAAACTAAATAATAGTGCACAAATATTCACTAGATTTTTATAACTAAATGTGTCCTCACACAAACACACTAGATCTTTCTCTCGTGCTGCACCTATATTTCTTGCTGCCAGGCACGTATTCCCCTCATTCCTCTGTGGGACCTCCTCCTTCCCTTCATCCCAACCACAGTCCCTGCATTATGGCGCTACACTCAAACACAAGCCATGTATACGTGGCGTTCCTCTTTATTCTCAACTATGTATTTATAACTGCAGGCAGTGGACTATCTTCAGACAGTTCATCCGGACTTTTAGCCCCTTACGATGAGCTCTATTACCGCGGGGTTCGGGCGTATTTTAGGGAGGATTGGGAGCGCGCGGCGGAGTTCCTGGAGAAATCCATTTCCACTCGAGAAATGCTCCTGCGGACCAGGCGAAAATGTCACGACGAGTGTTTAACCGTAGGAGATGACAAATTCTCCAAACTAGGTAACTGTTGACTTTTTGTACAGATGGACAAAGTGTATTTTGCGTATCTCCATCAGTGACATGGAGTAACGTTAGCTCATTCAATTACAGTGCTTGAAACTCAGTCCAACTAATGCAGCATGCCTTGCAATCTGGAGACTGGAGTTTTCCATGACTTGTCTGTTCGCTGCATGTTAATGTGTGCAGACACAGCAGATGGTAGTCTCTGGGACCTGGGGGCAGTAGACTGGATCCAAGTGCGGGCCGAGTGTGTGAGGTTCTGTATGGGTCGAAGCGTTTCTCCTGCTGCTCTACTCCCAGTATCTTCAGACATAGAGTATGAATTTGGAACACGCAACCCTTACAACTACCTGCAAGTCACATACTACAAGGTAAAATCAGTAATTATAATGTGTATACATGAAATCAGGCAAATAATAATTAGATGCGTTTGTCAACAACACCTGGAAAGGTCTGAGTAACCCTGGCCTGGTTTGTTTTGTACGTTTATACTCTCTTCCCCCTCTATACAGTTGGATAAAATGGACAAAGCAGCTTCAGCTGCTCACACGTTCTTTGTGGCCAATCCGAGTCACCTGGAGATGAGGAACAACATTGAGAAGTACAGGAGGATGATAGGAGTGAAAGACGAATCCTTCCAGAACAGAGAGAGAGAGCAGGAGCAACACTGGGTGAGATCAACCGAAGAGAAAAGCAGTCAGGGTTTTTATTGTTAACTACAACTTTATAATAAGGTCTCATTTGTTAACTTTAGCTAATGTATTAACCAACTTGAACAAACAGTGAGCAATTTAATTCTTACAACATTCATTAATCTTCACACAGAGAAAAAAGGTGTCAGTTTTACCCTTTAGGGGTACAACAGCTTGTCACTAGGGCAGTGCCATATTTTACCACAAAAAGGTACATAGTAGTACCTTAAGGTACGTATTTGTACTCTAAGGTACTAATATATACCTTTTAGGAGTAGAAAAATTACAAAGATATCCTTTCTAGGGTACTGCCCAGTGCCCTAGTGACAAGCTGTTGTACCCCTAAAGGTACAATTTTGACTCCTTTTTCTCTGTGTGTTTGTTAGTTAATGAAAATACAGTTGTTGATTTATATTAGTTCACAGTGCATTAATTAATGTTAACAGATACAACTGTTGATTTTAATAATGTATTAACAAATGTTGAAATTAAACTGTAAATGCTGTAGAAGGATTGTTAATTTATGTTAACTAATGTAGGTAACTAATGTTAACAAATGAAACCTTATGTGTTACTACTAAAACTATTAAAATATTTTTCATTAATTTAAATAAAGCTAAAATAAAATATTAGATAAAAAAACTTAGGACCTTAAACAAAAATCACAAATGTTGCATATGCAACTAACTAAAATAAAGTTGTCATGTGTCATTTCTGTTATGAATAAAGGTCTTAAGAATTTTTTCTTAAGGAACTTAAACCTTAGATTAAATTGAGCGGAAGTGAAGTTTAATAGAATTATAATGAAAGAGGGCTAGGTAAAATAATCCAAGGCTTTAGCCTGTACCTTTTCTGGTTAATATGTAACATTATGTATGTTGATTATGACAAACTGTTTACGAGGACAAAATTTTGATGATGATAAACAATATTAAAATAACATTGCTGCAAAAATCACCACCAAATAAACAGATTTCGTAAAGTGCATTGCATGAATTTCTCGCTGTGCTTACTGACGTCTGAGCAGCTCATGACTGTTAGTAGTGTTGTGAGTCAAAATAGTTATTCTAGTGTGTTGTGCAGGCTGTTATTTTGGCTGTTTCTTTCCACATCGACCGAGCAGTCCTTTGTCTTTGAGCCGGATATGTGGTTAACTTCTCTCAATTACATACTTATTCTGCACCTTGCTGTCCTAACTCATCTCTTTTTCTCTCTCCTAACCACTATTATGAAAATTAAATTCTAAAAGTTGTGAAATGAACCACATCAGCTGTCCTGTATACCCCTTTCTCTAGCATGTTCTCATCTTTTTTTCAGGAGATGTATGAAGCAGCCATTCTGGCTGAGAGCTCGTCTGATTGGGGGAAGGCGGTGAAGAAGTGGAAGGAATGTGTGAATGAGACGCTCAAGCAGACAGAAGAGTGCAGAGCCCAGTGTGTGATGGCACCACAGGTCCTTCCGGAGGAGCCAGACACTGCACAGGGAGTTTACGAGAGAGCTGCAGGTGGAAAACGATGTTTATTTACAAAGTCTATCAAATTATTGCAGCCACTATTATAAGCTTACCATCTGATTATTTCAAGGAACTGGTAACTCCTCTCTTATTTGTAAAGAATATTTTAAAATATGTTGCCCCATCTTGGCACATTTAATTTATTATATAGCAGCTGAGTCTTTCTCTGAAACTCAGTCTTTCTCTGTCTCTTCAGACCTCTGCCTCTCCTTGCTGTCATGCAAACAGATGTGCGTGACCTTAGTGTCAACGCGACCTGGAAGGGTTTCTGCTCTGGAGGACTTTCTGCCCTTACAGCTCGAGCATCTACATATTGCACAGTTCAAAGGTCAGATGTCATTAATGTATTAGTACACACACAAGCACTGATGTTTCCTGCATGTGTTTACTCACAATTGCCAGATATTTTTGTTATTTAAATTATTAAAAAAAGTATTTATTATAATTGTTTTTTTGGAGATTAACAGTGTTTTGTTTCCAAAACGTAATGGAGTGCAACAGTTGGGTTCCGGAAGTAAAATGATAACTTATACAGACAGCCATACTTTGAGCTATGAGGTTGTTAATCGGTAGTAGTTGCTGTTAGCCCGCATTATTTCAACTTAGTTTTAAAATAATTGTGTTTAACAGCAGAATTTGTGGTGAAAAACTACATTACCAATGATGCCACACAGAAAATTACACCAATTAAGAGTCGAAACTAGAAAAACACACGGCAAAAGCTCCGCCCATTCCTGCCCACAAATGACGTAATTGAGTCAGTCTCCCTGCGCTCTTAAAATACTTAAATATTTGATATATAAAATTTACATTTTTAAATGAGTAGTTTTACATTCCTCCTTAATTTTATGCTGTTCACAATGCTCCATGGGATTGTAGTTCTTTCTCTCAAGCCATTAAGTACTTTATGCAATAGAGTGCAACAGGTGAATCATAACATTACAAACTATGATTTGAAGCAAAACAGTATTTGAAAAACACAAAGTAAATATTAATGTAAGGGCACCAATGTAATACATTAACACACTGGTTCCCTCATGAAATGAGACATGACTCATAATTTTGATACCAGTGTCAATGTCACTCATAGCCTTTATGTTGCAATGTGGTTGTGAATAGCAGTGTTAGTTCAGTACTATTCATATACTATTGTAGTATTTCATAATATTTTAAATTAGCCTTTATTTTTTAATTTTCATATTTCATATTACATTTATAATAATATTTAGCTTTGATTTACTTTTATTTCAGTTTTAGTCATTCTTGTACTTTAAACTTACTAGTTTTGGTAGGTCAACATTTGTAATTTTTGTAATCTAATATTTATATTTTATTTCAGCTTTATTTCAATTATATATATATATTTCAACTATTTTTAATAGTTTTTGTTCACATTAACAACTCTAGTGAATTGGTGTTGTTGACTGTTCTCAAGTGCCGATCACAGTTAGAGTACCTCAGTTTAAAAAAAGAATGATCTAAATACTATTCTGTTGTGTACAATATTCTGTTGTGACTTGAGTGTTCTGTTCTGGTGCTTGACCTGAAAAGTTCGAGAATCTTCATTAACTAAACGTTGTTGTTATTACCACTCTTTTTGGTCCTGCAGCTGGTGACCTGAAGGGGGCGGTGGAGACCCTGCGCTCCTTGCTGCTCTTTTACCCCACAGATTCAGACTCCCTTAGTAACCTGGAGCTCTACTCTCAGACTCTAGAGGGCGACGCGGACGCTCAGGAAACAGGCCCCATGCGGGTATGATGAATGGACTGGTGGAGTAACTATGACACATGGGAGATGGGGTAGAAAGAATAATGTTTGCATTTATAGATATGTGTCTGTTTGATGGATGGATGAGTCAATGAGCAAAATCAATATAGACTTTAAAATGGCTATTTTATCTTTTTTTCTCAAAGGAAATTGCCAAGTATGTCAGCAGAGCTTTGCAAGAAAAGAGACTGCTGTACTTTGGGATGGCAAACTTGGACTTTAAATTCAGTGACCC
Source organism: Paracanthobrama guichenoti (assembly GCA_018749465.1). NCBI lineage: Eukaryota > Metazoa > Chordata > Actinopteri > Cypriniformes > Gobionidae > Paracanthobrama > Paracanthobrama guichenoti. The sequence continues at coordinate 19,079,994 of CM031958.1, read as the reverse complement.
GGTATATGCCTCATTGCTGTTGCTGGATTTTTTTTTTGTCTTTCACCTCTCACCTTTTGTTCTCCTTTCTGAAACTAGCCAAAAAAGGCCTCAGTCTCACTCTCTGTCCCCATCAGGATCTGTGGACACCCGAGGACGTTGTGCCTGAATCTCTGCAAGAAACCTGGAGGTGAGACAGGGAAATAGAAAAATGACAAAAAGAAGTTGGTGGGATGAATTTCCTGGCAGATTCAAACTTTTCTTCTTCTCAGAGCAGAGAAAGAGCAGCTTCATGAGAAACTCAAGCAGGGCCAGAAAGTGGAAGAAGTGGATGACAGTGGATTCTATGCAGGTATAAGCACTGTTTCTGTCCACCCTGTTCCTTCCATCAATTGTAATAGTTCTAATATATAATGTAATTTAATTAATTAAATATATAAAATTTGACTCAGGTGGTCCTGTTCCTGTGGTTGGCGTAACAATCACTATGGATGATCAGGGGCTGAACGGGACCAACCGTGTGGTGCTGGATGGAGTTTTATCCCAATCTGAATGTGATCGCGTGATTCAGCTGGCTGCCGTGAGCTTTTTAATATCATTTAAAAATCTGCCATGTGAGCTACTGTTGCAAACAGTGCTAATGCCCAGAGAGCAGCTGAAAGAACCTCTCACATTCTGCATGTGTTGATAATAGGTTGCTGCATCAGTGGGTGATGGTTACCGGGGGCGACGCTCTCCTCACACACCGCATGAGAAATTTGAGGGTTTGACTGTTCTCAGAGCACTTAAGGTCAAATATTACTCACTCATGACACATACTAGAATGATTCAGAAAATTCTCATTCTCACATCAATGTACAATGTAATATACTAGAAAATATGTTTTCCAGTTGGCTCAGGATGGGCTGGTCAACCAATCAGATGCCAGGCTGCTGCATGAGATCGGGGAGACCGTAAAAGTTCTGATGGATTCGTACTTTAGAAGTCACTCTCCTCTCTACTTTTCTTACACACACTTGGTGTGCCGATCAGCCATCCCAGGTACAAAACTCTATAGTGCTTTAACAGGAACAATCATTAACACATAAACACATGGGGCCTCATTTATAAAATGTTGCATAGAACCCGTCCTACATTTGATCTTACGGTCATTTCGCAAATGTGAAAAACATTTCACAAAAAACATGCAGATGTAAAATGTATAAATCTCATATGATCTTGAAATTGTGTGCAGCTGAAAATACCCTTTTTATATAAAATTTAACACTGGTGTGGATTTTAGCATATGCACACTCTAAGATCAAATCTGTGCATACGCACGTTTTATAATGAAGCCCATTATTTTAACGTCTTGCTCAATGCATATATGACTTTCTGTGTACAAAGGACAGCAAGAGGGGCGGTCAGATCTTTCTCACCCAGTTCATGTGGATAACTGCATCCTGGAGCCAGAAACCCGGCAGTGCTGGAGAGAAGCTCCTGCATTCACTCATCGAGATCTCAGGTGCACAGATGTAGATGTAGGCAAAGCACACAGGAAATCCACTAAGAATGAATAGGCTTGCTGATAGATTTCTTCATTAGCAGAAATAATTGCACTAAAAATAAATTGGTTAAAAATTCTGAATAGAAACTCAAGCTTCTTGCACACAAAATTAGTAAAAAAAATATTTCACACATCCACTTCAATTGGCTAAAGTTACTGCTGGAAATGTTTAATATAAAGTATATAGAAACATTTGAATTGAAGTCCTTTACTGCCAGCTTTCTGTTGGGAATAACTGCAGCATTGATTATATTAGGAAAATATATATAGAAAGAAAAATTTAATAGAAAGGAAACATCTCGAAAATAATGAAAATGCTAAAATATATTTAATAGTTGTATTTTTTTACTTTTCTTTTATGCACATAGTGATTTGTATTGTTGCCTTTACAGTGCAGTTGTTTACCTGAATGATGATTTTAAAGGAGGTGATTTCTTCTTCACTGATCGAGACACCAAAACAGTCACCGTAAGATTAATTTCCCAATATTCACAAATCTTTTTTCTTTTATTCAGATCCATATTTACAAATTTCTCATAAGCTCTCTCTACAACAATATATAATGCCTTAATATAACCAAGTGTGAATAGCATTAGAAATAATGCACAAATTTGTGTGTATACATGTGAAAGAGACCCAATGTTTGCATGAAACTTTATATCTTTTTCTTTTTTCTCTCTCTCTTTCAGGCAAAGGTTAAACCCAGCTGTGGGCGACTTGTTGGATTTACATCAGGACCTGTGAATCCACACGGTGTTACTGCAGTGACGGAGGGTCGGCGATGTGCTCTGGCACTCTGGTTCACTACTGAAAAGCACCACAGAGATATGGTATGGAGCTGTTATGGCAACTTCAAGTAATTCTAAAAGAGGAAAGGTGTTCTATGCACTGCCTCATATGTTTAACTTCATTTCAGGAACGTGAGGAAGCTGAAGATTTATGGGCAGCTGATGGACAGAGCGTAGTAAAAGAGGAGAAGAGTGATGTTGACAGCGCCTTGAAATCTGCCCGTAGTGGGAGAAGCCAAGGAAAAGAGAGGAACAAAGAGAGAGAAAGAGTGACAGGCAGACGGGATGAACTGTAAGAATGACAGATGAATGAGCCAATCAGAAAATAGACATCCATGGACATTAAATGCCATGCTGCTTATTCACCCAGTCATTTCATGAACCTGTTTTACATTGTTTTGTCTATAAGTGTGAGTATGTGTGTGTGTGTGTGTGTGTGCCCTTGTTTCAGTATGTCTTGTGAATAAAGAAGCCGAGAATGCGGCAGAATTACGCAACTCAGGGAATAATTTATTGTTCCTTATAATTATTATTTATTAATTATTAAAGACATACACAAATTTTCCTCAATGTTTTTACTTATTAATAGTATTAAATAGTATAAAATAACACAAGACATCCATAACCACATAAACGCTAATTTATTTGACATGGATGGGTCGCCTAATGTTTTTTTTTGCGTGAAACTGCAGCCACACCACTAGGTGTCAGTATAAATCCAAGACTACTGTCATATCGATTAATGCAGCAAACAAAAAATGACTGCGCACCTTTATCATTCATTTATTATTGTTTCACAGAATCAAAACCAAGAGAAAAAAGACAGAAGGTTCAAGTGTTTAATAGATCTAGACGACGGTACATTAAAACAAGTGAGTGGAGCGACGGAGGAGGGGAGGTGTGGCACATTAGCACTGATGGAACGAGGAGTTAGAGAGAGAAAGAGGGAGGGAGTGGGAGAGAGACGGAGAGCGAGATTACAGATAATCCCTCATAAATGAGTGCATTTGTTTATGAAGTTTACAAATCTCCCATTTAGAGTATGGAATAATAATCCAGGCAAGAAATCATGTAATCATTCATACCCGACTCCCCATTTCAAAATGACGCCCCTTCCATTAAAGCCAAACCCTAATATCACTGACCCTCCTCTAACACAACAAAACCAGCAGGCTCTTACCATACTTACACTGGCCATTGATCCTCTGTATCAATTAATCTACATTGTGCTGCAAAATAGAGGGCAGAATGGCTAATGGTGCATAAGGTGTTAATATGATCCTATGCATCTAATACTTAGGCCTGATAAATAGTTTAAGAGCAAAGCAGATATATGGACATACCTCTTAGGTAAACGACTAAGACCCTTCTGACCCGTTTCCATATGACGTTTGACTATAACTGAGATGCGTTCATGAATAATCTTTCTCCCTCATGATAACATATAACATTACACAACATGTTGGTGTTATGCTGGATTTTGTTGTATGCATGAAGAGTGTGGATATTAATAGTGATAATGGAACTTTGATCTTCCATTCTTATACATTTAACCAGCCCTATCCAGACATTTGTTTAACCTGGATTTCTCAATGTAAGCACACAGCACATTGCGTGTATTTTTAGCCAAGTGACTGGGTCCTCTAGGACGCTTTAGTCAAAACAAGAATCGCTCAAAAATGGCTAAATGAAATTGTGTTTTTCTGGATTAAGAAAGTTTAGTGTGAAACTGTAGGTAAATATTGAGAAACATTGTCAAATTCCATGGTTGAAGTGCTACAGCCGCCTAACTGGACCGTTGGCTGAGCGTCTGCATATGGCATACTTATCTGGAAACACTTCAGGAGTTTCGAAGTCGTCATCTGATTGGTTGAATTCTACAGGACGTCTGCGAGACGTGCGTGTTGCATTCTTTAACGGTCCACCTGGAAACAAATGTTGCGACTCCAAACTCCCTCATGGAAGAAGAATTCCATTGTGTTTACAACTGTTTGGACTATACAATGAGCGCTTACCAGGATCAACTAAACGCTGGATTTTCAAAATGTGAAGTTTGCGGCTCCATTGTTGCAGGAAACTTGAAAAATCTTCATGAATGAATAATTTGTAGATGCACGCCGGTCTGTTATTGCAGGGACATCGACTTTACATTTTCACGCCCCTTAATATGACGCGGAACAAAACGAACTGTGATTGGTTGCATTATGTCAGTCAAACATACTCTTGGGCGGTCCTTAAAGTTTTTTCTCTGTCCAATTAATTTGGACTATTAATGTGCTCTAACAAAGTCTTGAAGTCTTTAAATAAACAAGAGTAACTTGCATATTATACAAATAAGCCGGATACTTTGTAATTTTTTTCTCTGCCATTTCCCAACAAAGCTAAAGCAGAATCAACTGCATCTCTGCAACATAATGTAATGGCGTTTCATTCCTGAACAAATCAGTGTTGTTCAACAATTTGGTTAAATGAACGATTCAATGATTAATTTGTAAAGACATCGCCACCTACTGTCATAACTATATAAGTAACCTCTCTGAAAATTTCCCACCACTTAAAAGAGCTGTATGCAAGTTTTTGACTGTACTAAAACATAGAAATACCATAATATGTTTGCAGATATTTAGGAAACATGCTGAGTTCACATACTTGTTTCTCAGAAAAATACTGCTACAGCCAGTTATTCTACTTTGAAATGTGTGTTCCGTGTCGGAATGTCTGTTTTTGTTTTGGTCTGTGCGATAATGCCAATTTACCCAATAGTATTTCGACACCACAGGTTGCAAGTTGGTGGAAAACACAGCATATTGCTGCCATGGAAGCCAGCAAACAAACTGGGTCAGAGATCGCAGATTCTACCCAACCTTAAAAGCCTCAGCATCCATCTAAAAATCTCTATGAACGGAAGCACATTAACACATGGATAAATCTACTCATCAAGAATCTACTCATCCTCGCCTTCCATTGTCAATTACGCTAATTCCTGTTGCGTGTCACCAAACTGGCAACCCGCACGAACATCAAGTCTGAGGAGGAGAGGGCGGGGAAAACAATGTTTTGAATTTGGACTGCGTTACCCATTTCAACCACTAGCTGTCATGCTTACATACAGCACCTTTAAATTATGCAACCAAAAATGCAAAAAGTATGTCTGAATTTATTAGTATTATTAATCAGTATATGAGAAATACTCGGTTAATGGGGGACAATGCACAACAAACTTTCATATTCTGTAAAACAGGTCTCCTCGCTCCTGGTTTAGGTCTTTTGCTTCATTCATTGCTTCATTAAATACAGGGCCATTTTATAGAGCTTCCTTCAAAGGAGCATAACCAATGTTCATTGCATATGCAGATTGATATCTAAAAGTTTTTTATTTTTCTTCTTCCCACTAACATTTAGATATTTAAATCAAATAAAACGGCAAACAAAAATAACTAGCTAGGTTAGCTGATTACCTTAAATAGATCTTACATAGATAATCGCGAGCGGATGCAATGAAACCCGTTTTCCTGTTTGTACATGTGAAGTCCGACATAAAGCCTATACTTCTGCTGAGATTGGAGAACTGCTGGACCAACCGTTTTCAGGGGCAGGAACTAACCTATATAAAATTAATATATATATATATATATATATATATATATATATATATATATATATATACACACTAATATTTACAAACATAAAACTGAAGTTTCATTGTTCATGGTGGGGACTTTCCATTAACTTCCATTGTTTTATACTGCGCTAGTGTTTGTTTAAATCAAATGTTTTCCCCTTTACCTCCCTAAACAAACAAAAAAATGTAATGTCCTTGTGGACATTTTGGCTGATTTCAAGATCTACTCTTCTTGTGGAAAGACGGCTCCCCATGATGTAGGCAAAACCTGACCCACCTACACACACACAGACGATCCTATATGAATAAACACAACTTAACTGTACATTACAACAAAGGGCTTTTTACATGACACTGAACCTAATGCTGCACATAACTTTTCCTCAGTGTTCATCCATGCAAAAGTAAACCACTCCCTTTTGTCCTAATAGAATATAATCCTTTTCACCCATGGGTTGCTTTGTCCCCCCTCCTTGCTAAATCGGGTGATGCTATGATGTTTTGTCTGGCTCGGCGTGGTGGGGGAGGACGAGTTATATTTATGATAATGATAGTTTGTCAGTTCTAAATCAGGACACTAAAATTGATTTAAGCAAAGCCTTAAATGTTCACAGGCTTTTAAGCTCTTTTGCTCCACAAAATTCATCCTCACTCAAACAGTTTCCACAAAGGTGTACGCAACACCAACTCCCAGTGATCTGAAACCGTTCATCATTCCATACATAGAAATGTCTCTCCAATCCATTATTTACTGTTTTCAGCTTCCTTGCATCAAAATGACACGAGAATGTTGTGGATATTCTGCCTGCTCATTTGTGACTAATAGGCCTCTTTAGCCATGACTCTCATCTAAAAAAAAGTTTTGGTTTTCTGGAACACATTCAGAGTTTAGGGATGCATCACCAATGCCTTTAGAATCAGGCCTGGACAATTTGGTTCCATACTTTTCAGTCCATTATAGTGTCTAAAACCGAAGCTGAGCACTATTCACCTCAAAACAAACTTAGCCAGCATTGACATTATTATATTCTAAACAGGGAAAATGGATGGATATGCATCCTCTGAAAAAAAAAAAAAGAAAACAGAAAAATCCATCCTATCTGCTCCCTCACCTGGGCCTTCACACACCTGCTTTTTTGTCATGTGACCCTATGACCTGATTCTCTCCACTATTTATTTCTCTTGTCTTTTGCTCTCTGTACTCTCCTCTCCTAACAGATTTCCCTCCCTCTCGCTCTCTCCATCCAAGGCTTTATCCTTTCAGCCCTGATCTCACTTCATCCCCTCCAATCCTCATCTAGCCATCACAAAAGCATCACAGCGTTTACACAGCGAGAGAGAGAGAGGGATCAGAAGGTGCGTAAAGCAGAAAACCTGAATGAACATTGTCCCGAGAAAAGGCAAGTGGATAGAGAATTGGACAGGAATAAGAAACACAAATAGAGCGGAGAAACATCCAACAGGAACAGGTAAGTGATGGGAGTTGTCACTTATTCACTTCTATATTTTGGGTTTGTTTGCTACTGCTTTAGATTTAACTTATGAATATGGCAAAGTTAAGATTATGATAATGAATTCCACTCTGGAAATGTCCACTTTACGTTAATCAGTTGTGTGCTTTAAATTCATAAAAATATAGGCTTTATGAAATTGTGTAATTTGTTTCTTCTTCATTTTTAGGAAGTTTCTTTTATTAGATATCAGAAGCTAATAAATAAAAATTATGTTGGTACAAAATTATAATGAATAATTTTCTCCACATTACAAAGAATTTTTAGGTCCAATGACCTAGTAGTTAATCATAGTATACTGAATGTAAATGATCATCTAGACATTATAAATCATTTTTAGGTTCTGTATAAATAGTTAAAGGACTTTTTTAACCATAAAAAGTTAGGATATTACTGAATAATATTATGGAAGACTGCTCTTTCCACAAAGTAAGCATAACATTCAAATGATGGCTAGGCCACACTTTCACACCCATTCCTAGCTTTCTCTCTCTCTCTGTTTCTATCCATCTATCCCCCTCCCCATCTCCGCTGTAGCTCTTATCCAGATGCAAAGAGCAGTCAATAATCGGATGAGAGCAGATTTGATTCAAAAGGCCTCCCTTAAAATCTCAGCAGTGTGGATTTAAACTCACTCTCTCCTGCCTCTCTCTCTCTCTCTCTCTCTCTCTCTCTCTCTCTCTCTCTCTCTCATTATCTCTCTCTGGTTATGGCGTTTGGTGCTCACAGTCTTGTTGGTAATAACATTACCTAGCCGTTTAATTCACACTGATGTCAAATACAAAAATTCCAGGTATGAAGTTTACCTTGAGTTTCAGAATGGGAACTATATACCGGTGTCCTTTACAGGACAGCTCCCTCCCACCGGCCCACCTCTCTCCCATCCACACCCTTTGTTCTCTCGCTTTCTCCTCTCAAACAAATTTTAGGCAAAAGTCATTTGGTCATGAGAGCTCGGGAGATGCACAAAGAATAAAAAAAAAAAAAAAAAGAATTCAACAAAAGGAAATAGCTTACATTAATCTTCCTTTGTAAGGTAAGACAAGATATTCAAACTTAAGAGGTATGCTTTATGACTCGCAAAAATGATTTTTTTTAATACGCCTGACAGCACACTAATTATAAAAGCAAACTGTGGTTAACCATCCAAAATAATAATAGATGACAATACTGAGAGAGTTTAACCTCATCAATAATATATAACATGAATCTCAGATGTTTTCAGCTAAAAAATATCTATTGTTGTTTTTAATTGTTTGTGAGGGCTCAAAATATTACACAAAATCTTATCATTGTTACACTGTTATGTAAAAATGAATGTGCTGTAGATATACTGTATATAATGTATTTATGAACTAAACTATCTATGTGTGTAATATCTTTCTGTATGAGAGCTGGTGTATGGACATTTAATAAAGCAGTTTCTTGTGCGTCAGTATGCTTGACTCTGACTCATTACACCCTTGCATGTTTGTGGTGGTGGTACAAGTGAAATTTTGCATGCATCCTTATTTGTGAGGATTTGCAAACCAGGTTGAAGGGAGTTTGAATTGCAAATAGCTATTGAAGGAGAAACTGAAGATATATCACGGTGAAAGCAACAACAACAAGCTCTTCCCACAAGCAGTAAAACAAATTGCGCTGTCATGATTATTGTAACAATTAAATGTATATTTACATTTAGGTGCTTTGCCCAGCATTCTCTTGGATCTACTGACTTCACTTCCTGTCTGTATCTGTGGGTGACTGTGCCTGACAACCGTTGCCATGGGTGAAATGGAGCAACTGCGAAAGGAGGCAGAGAGCCTGAAGGATGAAATCACTGTTAGTGTCAATAGTTTTGATACTTCACAAACATTTACATAACTTTACAGAATATCACAGGCTCATTCTCAGTTATAGATCAGCTGTAATATCTGTATGTTTTGTGCTCTATAGGCGGCCCGTAAAGCAGTGCAGGACCTCACGCTGCAGGATCATGTGGCAGGGACAGCTGTTGTGGGACGTGTCCAGCTAAAGACCAGGAAGACATTGAGAGGACATCTGGCCAAAATCTATGCCATGCACTGGGGGACAGACTCAAAGTAAACACAATGAGGCTTCCATCTTGATTATATGCAAATAAAAGCAACACATGCTGTACCACATGTACTAGTCTACAAGCACATCCATATACACACACATTTACATGATACTGATGTCATTTTAATAGACTTACCCTTTATTTAGGCAACGTGAAATAATGATAAATTATTACGTAAACGTATGGATACATATAAAAAGATGCGGCCTCAGCTGCATTAACGGGGCAGGTCTGAATTGTGATTAAATGATTACAATTCTACAGATTTTGATAACACTTTATTGTAGTGTCCTTGTTACATGTAATTACAAGTAACTAACCCTAATCCAAACCCTAACCGTAACTCTAAGTATATGTAGTTAATTATTATCACTCAGTATTTAAATATATAATTACACTGTAACAATGACACCTTAAAATGAAGTGTAACCCAGATTTTTAGTAAATTAATTTGAGATAAACACTGAATTAATGCTGAAGTCTTTTTATATATTTTTCTCATAAATGTACATTTATGCATTTTGTTCTGGTCATAAGTATGAATACGTAGGCCTATAGTAAAATATAATAAGTCAAAAGTGTTTAATATATAGATTTTAGTATTCATGTGTTCCCTTTAATAATCAAAACTGTAATCTTAATGATATTACATTTTACAAATTACGTTCTTCACTAGTTGTAGTTTTCGATATTTAAAATAAAATATATTAATTAGATGAAAAACTTAAACTGAAAATTAGGTAACTAACAAACTGAAATAAGCTAAAGTTGAAGCACTAAAAATATAAATAATAAATGAATGCTAAATAGAAATTACAAAAGTACATAAAATTACAAAAAATAAAATTAATTAAAACCTGAAAATTAAAAATGATTAATATGTATTTGTATATAAATATTACTAAAATAACACTGTTGTGGTCTCTGTTGTATTTATTTTCTAACCTGATGTTTCTTTTGTCTCTCTCGCTCTCAGATTGTGTGTCAGTGCGTCTCAGGACGGTAAACTGATTGTATGGGACAGCTACTCCACCAATAAGGTACTGAAAAGATTTTCAGTGTTAAACTTTCCTCAGTCTGATATTAGACCTTAACTACAAAAAGGCTAAAAATCATTGAGCCTATCATTACTAATTGTTACAGATGTAATAAATTACAAAATCTGTTGCTTTAACTTGGAGCTGCTGTCACGTACATTTAAATGCAAAACGTTTCTGGCAAAGGCTATTAAGAAAATCAGTATCTGCCAGTGGTCACATTTGTGTGCAAGAGGGAGGAGGTGTATTTAAATGACATGAAGCACGGAAGCAGGGCTGAGACGCTTTCAGCTGTTTGAAAACATGGAAGCTGATTTATGCCACATATTTATAATAAACCAAGGTCATTCTGATTTAATTTAGTGCTATTGCAACTATATGTCTCACAATTGACTATTTGTCATAACTTATGTCTTTCAACTGTGACTTTAAATCTCAGTTGATAACGGAATATAATATAATCATGCAATTGCGATTGATAACAATCATCGCAATTAGGAGAAATAAAGTCTTGAAAGAGAAAGTTGCCATTGTGAAATATTGGACCTCGTTCATGAAACATGAGCAGAATTTGTTTTTGTGTAAATCATTCACAAAACCATTCTGATAAAAAACTATTCAGATTCATGAAAGTGTTCGTATTTTCAAAATGTCAGTTGGTACAGAAAACATTTTCGTACCATCTTGTGTTCCTTTAGACTAATTGATGACACTTAAAATTTTGATAACACTATTACCATAATATATAACAAAATTAATTAAAGCGATTGTCCCCCAAAAAATTTAAATGATGTCATTATTTACTCTCCTTTATGTAATTCCAAACCTTTGTGACTTTCTGTGGAACATAAAAGAAGATGGTTTGAAGACTGTTGGTAACCAAACAGTTTCAGTTTCCATTGACAAAAAAAAATACAATGGAAGTCAATGTAAATAATGACAAAAAATTTATTTCTGGGTGAACTAGCTCATTAACCAATTTGTTAGCTTGTTTATTAAAATTTTAACGCCATGTCAGCAATGGGGCTTAACCAAATAGTTAAATGTGAACATACATTTAATTATGATTGAAAATTACTCATGAATGAGGCCCAATGTACATATTACCATTTGCCAATGAGCCATAATCTGTGGAATATTAACAAACTATTGTCTCTGACTGTGGTCTAGGTGCATGCAATCCCTCTGAAGTCCTCATGGGTGATGACATGTGCGTACGCACCTTCAGGAAACATGGTGGCATGTGGAGGACTCGACAACATGTGCTCCATCTATAACCTGAAGGGCAAAGATGGTAACGTGAAGGTCATGCGTGAGCTCGCAGCACACACAGGTGAGAATGACTTCAAATACTTCTCGTGCAGACCGATATAAGAACCAGTTAGCAATACACGTTATATTTTACATCAGCCAGCTGAGTCTTGAAGTTTTTTTTTATGTACTGGTTTTTGTGTCGATCAGGGTACCTGTCCTGCTGCCGTTTCCTGAGTGACACTGAAATCATCACCAGCTCCGGAGACTGTACCTGGTACATTCACTTTAGACTTCTAAGAGCTATAAACTAAAAGAGCAAATGGTGTATTCAGATCAGCACATTTTACTTTCTTAAATAATATTACCTTTGACATTTTCCCAGTCTTCTGTGGGACATTGAGACAGGAACGGAGAAGACCGTCTTCGCTGGCCATCTGGGAGACTGTATGTCTCTGGGTGTGGCCCCTGACTTCAACACTTTCATCTCAGGAGCTTGTGACTACACAGCCAAACTGTGGGACATCCGTGACGGCCAGTGCAGACAGACCTTTGGAGGCCATGAGAGTGACATCAATGCCATTGGGGTAAGACCTTATTGACTCCAAGGCTCCCCATTGTCGACAACAATATATAACGCCCCAGTTCATCATTTACTGGATAAGCTAAAATATATAGTTTGGTATCTAGAAAAATGTATACACAAAAATGGCTATTTAGTATTACTTATATAATATTATAGTATTTATTACAATTTTATTAGCTCTTATTTTTAGATTTTTTTAAAGAATTTATTTAAATGTTAGTAATTTTGTTATATGCTTTTGTCTTTTTATTTCTATTTAGCTTTATTTTTGTTTCAGATTTAGTCATTTAAAGCGATTAAAATTAAAGTTCTTTTATTTCAAGTTTTATCCATCTAATGTTTAAAATCTATTTTTTTATTTTATTTCAGGTAATAAAAACATTTTTAATACTTTTAGTTAATAACAACACTGCCAATGAGTTTTACAATTGTATTAATTTACATGACTTTTCCAGGTCTAGAAATCAGATTTAAAATGAGACTACCTCATATATACAGGTTTTCAAAGACTGTGAGAGTCCTGGTTCTTCAAAGACTTTGAGGACAATTGAAAAGAAAAGAAAAAATATATATATTTATTTATTTATATTTTATTTATTTATATTTATTTTATTTAAAACCGCATTTTTGTCAAAGACTACATCCAGATTGGATTCAGAATGATGTTCAAAACAGGAGTAGATCGAGTCCATCAACACCCCTAAAGATTAAGTCCTATAGTTCTTCCTGGGTCGACATTTTATTCAGTAACATTAGTCCGTTTTGCTTTATATGTTGTTTAATGTTGATTAAAGTGTTATTTTACATATGCATATGCTTACATCTGATGGTTCTGCTTCTTCAGAGATCAGGAGAATCAGGAGATTCTGTAGCTATTCTTTCAGAAGATGTGTCATAGCGGCCCCTACCGTATAACAGTGAAAACATGGAAAGTCATACATTTCCGTCAATGGTGGGGAAAGAAGTATTTCAGGGGTTCAACAATGTACTAAAAACTGAAAGTATGCATTTTTCGCATACAGACAAAACCATTATCAAAGCGATCCCTGTTCACACGGATCTGCTTAAAAGCACTATATTATGCTGCCAGGCCAGTAGTTGGCGATGTCACGTGCCTATAGAATGAACATTTAATATGCATGTGTATGGCGTCATCGTTTTCACAAATTCGCGTTTTTGTAGTTTACACTGAGATGATAACGGTATCATTTTCAAAAACTTGCACTGTGAAACCTGTTTTTGAAAGTTTGTGTTTTCTAGGGCTGGACCAGAATATTCGAATATTTGTTCGGTGGGTTGGTATTCTATTTTAAATTTGGGGATTTGAATATTAGCGAATTTTGACATTGTGGAAAATAGAAGAATAGAAACAAAATGTATTAGCCTTTTTACCCATTAGGGATGTGACGGTAAGAAAATCTTCCCTCACAATCACATTACAGTGCTTGTGCACTGTGCGGCCGTGCGCATTTTAGTTTCGGTTTAGAATTAGTGCCAATTCGGGGACGGGTTGCTTGAATGGTGGGTTCATTAGCCTATTATTCTTAATGAGAAACACAACAACAAAGCAGTACAGTGACAAACTCACTTAAATGGGTGCTTTTACATTTTGCGTTGTTGAAATCAAATCTTCCGCGATCATCTTGTCCTTCAGCTCCTCACGCTCATAAATGAAATCTGAGTCCTGCTGCTGGTCTCTGCTGCCACTCTCGTTCGACTCACGCTGGACGTTCAGTTTTTAATTGTAGTTAATCAGTAACTGAATAACTGAACTTAATTATTTTTACTACTATAATATATCAAAATGACAGTGGGGGCGGTGCCGCAGTGGGCAAGTGATGTAACTGGTGTTATGCCTGAACACCGGTAACACCGATCGCAGCAAGCCTATTACCCGTTATTATCAATCTAAATAAATCTACTGTGAAATATAGAAGTTTGTTACTGGGACGTAACAGACCTCTGTGTTTTGTATAACTAGTGCAGTGTCCGTTCTCGGAGCATATAAGCCCTGCCCGTGTGAGGCGCGCCGCTTCTCGAGATTCCTGCCTTTATTAGAGAGAAGAATATGTTCAGCCCTCTCCCTCCGAATATTCGGTGTTGATTACTACCGAAGTTTCGAAGATCAAAAAATGGTATTCAGATCAGGCCTAGTGTTTTCAGGCTCCCAAAACGCTGTTGTCATGTAAATGAATGGCTAAAAACTATTTTTAGTTGAAAACAGTGTTGTGTAAACGGCCCCTCATTTGTGTTTGATCAGGGTTGGAGCAAATTTTTCAATAGGTTTAAGATAGGATATCCGGGTACTTTTTGCCTACTCTTTTATGAGTACTGTGAATTCGGACATACTACTTTTGTCACATACTGTTTTTCACCAACTAAATAGTAGGGATGTATGTGAATTCGGATGCAGCCATCGGGTTGGGCTCCTTTTTTACCTGGATCTGGAAGCAACCACCCAGAACAACTTAGAAACCACCTAGTAACTGAATAGCAACACACTAACCTATCAAAACTCCTTATAGCAACCACATAGCACGCCCTAGCATAGTTGCAGTGAGTTTTGCAATATATTATATCTCAATTTTTCTCTCTGTCACTTTTCAGTTTTTCCCCAATGGCAATGCAGTGATCACAGGTTCAGACGACGCATCCTGCAAACTGTACGACCTGCGTTCAGACCAGGAGCTCATCACGTACCAGGACCCCAGCATCATGTGCGGAGTGACTTCCCTCGCTCCCTCTCTCTCTGGAAGACTCATCCTCGCTGGGTACGACGATTTCAACTGCAACATCTGGGACTCACTTAAGGCGGAGAGAGTGGGTGAGTCACGGGAAAGAAATACAAAGATGGATGTGAACTTCTGGAGAGCGATAAAAAACATCAGATGCAAAAAATATCTGTAACAAAATAGTGTTTGTCTTTTACAGGAGTGTTGTCTGGTCATGACAACAGAGTGAGCTGTATCGGCGTGACACCTGATGGGATGGCTTGCTGCACAGGATCATGGGATAGCTTTCTGAAGATCTGGAACTAAAACGCCGTCTCAAAGAGAGGCAAAATCAGAATATGTCAACGACAGGGTAAAATGTAAAGGGGACAATTGAAACAGGACTATGGGATATAGTTGTATAAGTAGGGAGGGAAAGAGATATGTTTGTTGTGCCGTCACAGCGAGAAAGATTGTGAATAAGAAAACCTCATTTAGAGATGGGCTTGATCTGTAGAATAGTCTTGTCAAAGAAATCAAGCAATAACAGAAAACAGTTTTTCAGGGACTGCTAACTGCAAAAGTGGGCATTTATCAAGCCATGACCTATTTGGTGATTTGTGAGGTAATTTTTGGATAGGGTCATTAACATAAGGGCGTGTTACAGCATATTATAAATATAACATATGAAATAAGTCTTTCAACACTAGTTGAATCAAGCTTACTGATATCTAAATGCATCCTGTGCTATCAAACCTATATGACAGAGGTTGCCAAAATAGTTACGCAAGATCGAGAATCTAATTTAGGTCTACACAGAATGACATTTTCACTTTTATAAAAATGTGGTTTACAAACTATAGATAGATTAAATGAGTTTTAGTGTCTGATTGAAACTTCTTTTAAGTTTAGTGTTCATTTTTTTGATAGTGCATTGATAGTGTCATGTTGTTTTTCTGCTTATTCGAGCCAATAAAATAAAACTACCAACAAACTTGACTCATTTTCCTATACAATTTCATTTTATATCTGATTAATTGAAAACAAAAACTGTGTATATTACATACTACAATATGAGGAAATTATCAAAAGTGACATTAAACATTTATGATGTTGTAAAATATTTCTATTTCAAATAAGTGCTGTTCGTTTGAACATTCTATTCATCAAAGAATCCTGTAAAAACATGCATCAGTTTCCACAAAAATATTAAGCAGTAGTTTCTTGAACATTAGAATGATTTCTGAAGGATCATTTGACACTGAAGACTGCAATGATGACGAAAATTCAGCTTTGCCATTACAAAAAATAAATTACAATTTTAAATTATATATATTATTATTGATACAAGTCATTTTAAAGGGGTCCTATTATGCTTTTCCACTTTTTCAACTTTAATTAGTGTGTAATGCTGTTTGAGCATAAACAAAATCTGCAAGATTACAAAACCCACTCCAAAGGGAGATATTTTATTTACTAAAATATTTTATACGTTATATACTTTCCAACGAACGACTCGTTTGAACTATTTTTAGGGATCTTATGAAGTCATACCATATTTAAATAACCCCCGTCGAAGGAATAAGCACAAAAAAAAGACAAGAAAAACATTAGAGAAAAGTGTTGTAGTTATATCAAAGAGGCTGTTTTCTCCACAACCTTTCAGAAACTCATTTGTTTGACCTTCCTAAGGCTGACAAAATTTATTTTAAGCACTGTTCCTGTTTATCTGTGCTGCAAATGTTATGGAGAACAACGTGTTTTCTGTTGCTTTTGTAAGACGATTCACCGCTCCTTAGAAAGATTAACCATGGTTTTGTGATTGATTACTGTTTGTATTACCTTAGTTTTCCGACAAATATCAGGATTAAATGGTGGATAACATAGTATCAATAATGTATAAGGAAATGACAAAAAAAACATACCACTCTGAAACGTCCTGTGAAATCTGTGCGTGCAATCCGTTCTGGACGATATTGTTCGTTCGTTAATATTGTCAGGGTCTGAATCGTGCTCGAACTGGTTTGAAATCGACGCCATCCGTAATATTTACACTAGAGAACAACTGTATGGAAGGGT